>CM051237.1:57360415-57772880 GCA_027917425.1 Gastrophryne carolinensis
ATCTTCCTGCTCCAGGTGGCATCACCTGAGGGGGCCATGGGGGGGGGGGTTTAGATAATCCCTCCCCCCAGTGACCTCACTCATCACATGGGGGATTCCACAGAGGCTCCTCCTCTCTGGTAAAAAAAGACAGGTCTGGCTCTAGCTGGGCGGGCTATGGTGGAAGGGTCTATTGGGATCCCTATACCAGTTCACATGTAGTAGTGTCCGGCATGCAACTTGCCAGCACTGGCGGGTGGCATGTTGGATGATTTTGACCTGAAAGCTAAAAGATCCAAGATAAATCTAGCTTTAAAACAATTTTGAAGCCTATCACTATTTATTAGCAAAAAGCGTCATTCCAAATTTGGAATGACACTTTTTACAAAACGTAGTTAATTAGTTACTTGGGTTCCCTTGGTCTAATTTGTGTGTGTGTGTGTGTGTGTGTGTGTGTGTGTGTGTGTGTGTGTGTGTGTGTGTGTGCAAGTAAACAGTGGGGCAAATATGCAATAAACTGGGCAGGGACAAAAATGTTCCCATAGCGCTATCGATGCTTCACACCACCAGCAGAATGATTTTTAATTATGTGCTTCGGTTAGCGCAAACAATTTCTAGCTGTCTCATATCTAGCATTACAGCATAATATCCCATTTTACCTATTGCTTGAAGCCCAGAGAATGTCCTAATTTAGGAGACTCAAAGGAGTCATAGCACTGCTTATAAAATATTAAACCTACTGCGCGGGGAGGTACAGGAATTCCAAGGCTTTGGATGTTTTTCAAAATCCCCTCCATATATCTGGAACGGGTTTAGTGTACACATCATAAACTCTGCAATTACAGGATATAGAATAATTGCTTAAAGGACTAGATGGGGTTTAGATTATTTGTTAGTAATGTCATCACTGTGTGTGCTGATGGAGCAGATCAAGGGATATCTTACAGTTTAAGCTGGATTGAACTTAACATTTGCAAGCCAAAATGGATTAACCTATTGTGCGACACATTGTTATTGTGCTCGCTGTGCAATTATTATTGGAAGTCTTTAGGCTCTCTCAACCACTAACATACTGGAAAGATTTCCCCATTCGAGGTCCATGCTCATGTGCTGGCCTTGCTCAGGGAGTGATTGATCCACACCTGCTGGTGCCAAAAGACCCACATGGGTGATTCTGAGCAAATATGCTGGGCTTGCCTGAGACTTTTAACTTGCAGGGCAGCCCAAATTGGAACACATGCACACAAAAGGATCTAGGGCTTGATTTACTAACAGGCTGATTAATTACTAGTGCCAGGTAATGGCAGATGAGCGTCTGTACAGCTGCGTTAAGAGCGACCGCTAGTAGTCGCTGTGGTCGGCTATGGTTCGTGGTTACCGAGCGCCTCAGTTGCCGGCCGGCATTGATGAATTTGATGTGTGAGTCACTATAACACCAGTACAGCGCTATATGGGAGTGAATGGTAGCGACTAGTCAGTGTGAGTGACTCAAACCATATTCATCAAAACAGCCTCACACAGCGCCGGCGCTCAAAATCAGGTATGCTGTAGCCCAGAGCGCCAGAAGCTGTGTGATTAAAGTCTGGTTTTGAACACATATCCACTAGTAACAAAGCAAAAACATATAGAATGACATTGTTATAATATTGTGACATTAACACTTTCGTGCCAGACCTGTAATGACAATTCTGTATAAAAAAGTAAAAAATCAATCAAAAAGTTTTCAAAAATAAATTTGTATAGGCCAGGAGATGTCACACAATGATTTCATAAAAACGTCCATTGAAATGTATGGGAGAGCGACAGGTAGCGACAGGTATTACTAGGCTCTCTGGAAGGCAGAGCGCCGGCGCTATATGCTGAGCCGTCTGTGATGATGAATCGGACGCTACATGGAGCTGTTAGAGTTGCTCACCGGAATCGCTTTGATAAATGTGGTATTTCATACAGTGCCCGGCGTTCACCATTCGCTACCTGTCGCTACGAGGCACTACCTGCCGCAATCCCTTGATGAATAAACCCCTAAGTGAACCAGTCCAGGCAGATGAAGAGAAGCTTTAATTTTATTTTTTACAAAAATAATCATTAAAACTAACAACAGGTCCATCATCACGGATGCTTCAATAATTCATCACTCAATTAGCATATATAGATGAATAAAAATTCAGCCTGCTTGATGCATTTCACCTTATGGCTTTTTCAAAAGCTGGCAGTTGTGTTTAAAATCAATTCATCAATTCTACAAAGATACATTTATTCATCTTTAGACATTAAATATACAGTATAAACGCAATTCTGTGAGTACTCACCTGTAGAATTGTTTTTTCTGGGAATCCATTCCAGACACTCCTTACACTTGGGATTACCTCCTTGCTGATTGGATGTGACTGCAAGACAAAAAATGGTGTGGCCCCTTCCGGCCCATAAGTAGCAGGGGTTCCTTCCCCTTGGCCGAGTAGGCTCTTTCTACAGCCTGCCTAATCCACTTACTGACAGTGGCTTTAGCTGGCGGAAGCCCCTTTCTCGGCCCTTCCGATATAACAAAAAGAAAATCCGTCTTGCGGAAGGAATCTGTAGCTGCCGTGTAATATCTTACGGCTCTGACTACATCTAAAGAATAAACGCCCTTTCCTTAGCATTAGCTGGAACAGGGCATAAAGAAGGTAGAATTACCTCTTGATTAAGGTGAAAGGGAGAAACGACCTTAGGTAAAAAATCAGGCTTAAACCAAAAAACTACCTTGTCTCTGTGTAACTCAAAATAAGGAGACTTTATACATAAGGCGGCTAACATAGAAACACGCCGCACAGAGGCAATTGCCACCAAAAATATCACCTTAAGCGTCAAAATGCTCAACGGAGCGTCATTCATATGAAAAATAGAAAAGACTGATACATGCCCCTTTAGGGTGCTAAATTGTAGGCCCATTTTTAAGCCATCCTGTATAAATTCTAAAATTCTAGAAATCGAATACTTCCTACATGATAACTTCCTAGCCTCACACCAGGATATGAACGCCCGTCAGACCCTGTAATAAATCATAGAAGATGACTTCTTCCGTGCTTGAATCATGGTATGAATAACCTTAGCCGATAAACCTCTCTCTGCTAAGATCGAGGTCTCAATAGCCAGGCCGTCAAAGCTAGCATCTGTAAATTTGGGTGCCGAAGCGCCCCCTGAGTGAGAAGGTCTGGCTCACCTGGTAGGCGCCAATGGTCTACCGACATCCTTGTTATGTCTGAAAACCAACTTCTTCTTGGCCAGTGAGGAGCCACCAGAATGGTTGGTACCCCCACCTGAGCTATCTTTCTTAGTACACGGCTCAGGAGCGGAAGCGGGGGAAAAACATACAGAACCTTGAACCTTGCCCAAGAGACTGACAGGGCATCCGTTGCTATGGCCAGAGGGTCCCTTGACAGGGACATGAATTTCAGCCGTTTGTGATTGTTAGTGGATGCAAAGAGATCCACTTCCGGACACTCCCAGCGAGGGCAAAGGGCTTGAAAGATCTCTTGACTGAGGGACCATTCTCCCCGACGCAGCGCCTTCCTGCTCAAAGCGTCGACCTCCGGGTTTTCTATCCCCGGGATGTAAACTGCCGAGATACAGGGAACATTCTCCTCTGCCCAAGTCAGAATCCGGCTTACTTCCTCTAGAGCACTCTTGCTCCGAGTACCCCCATGATGATTGATATAGGCTACTGCCGTCCGAGACTGGCATCCGTGGCAACGATCTGCCACTGCGGTGACAGAAAAGACCTGCCTACCGACAAATGTAGAGGATCCTGGCCTTGCCTGGCCGAGGGCGTTGGAACAAAGACTTGATCCAGCAACTGTGGGGCTTGATCCCAGCTTGCCAAAAGATTCAACTGAAGAGGCCTCATGTGAAACTGGGCAAAAGGCACGGCCTTGAAGCAGGCCACCATAAGGCCCAATGGGGACTCCCCCATTGGGGGATTAGCAGAGCCTTCTGCTCTGGTAGAAACACCTTGACCTGAACTGTGTCCATCGTCATTTCTAAGAAATTCCTTACTGGCGCCGGAGTGATATGAGACTTTGGATAATTGATCAACCAGCCGAACTCTTCCAGAGTTGATAAGACCGTCTGCGTATCCTTCATGATCTGCTGAGGAGACCTGGCTGAAATCAAGAGATCGTCCAAGTATGGAATGATGCATATCCCATGGCTTCTGAAAATGGCCATAAGACCTGCCAAGACCTTGGTGAATACTCTTGGAGCTGAGGATATCCCGAATGGAAGTGCCACAAACTGGAAGTGCTGGCCTTCCAGGGCAAACCTCAAGAACTTCTGAAATCGGGACATGAAGATATGCGTCCCTTATGTCTATCGTAGTCATAAGATCCCTGGGCAAAATTGCTCTTACCGCTGACCTTAGAGTCTCCATGTGGAAATGCTTCACCCGGATATACTTGTTGAGACCCTTTAGGTCTAAAATGGGACGAATCGACCCGTCCTTTTTGGTAATTGTAAACAGGTTGGAATAAAATCCCTGACCTTCCTCCTGAAAGGACAAATTACCCCTTTTTGAAGTAGATGCTGAACAAAGGCTCTCAGGGCATCTGCTTTTAGCTGGTTCCGGGATGCCCCTGAACAAAGGAACCTTGCGGGTGGTCTGGCTGCAAACTCGATCTTGTAGCCTTATGACACCACCTCTTGGATCCAACGATCCGCCACGTGGCGTCTCCGGATAGGAGCAAAATACATGAGCCGTCCCCCCACCCACTCGGATGAGGGTGCCCCCTCATGCTGGAGTGGGCTTGGCTGGAGTTTGGACCTACTTCTCCAGGCCCCTCCTGCCCTATTACGTGCTCTGCCTCTACCCCAAAAATCTCTACGGGAGCAAGGACAGAAGGCCCCTCTGCCACTCCGAAAGGGCTGATATGATGAAGGCCTCTGAAAAGGCCGACTCGCCCTCTTCCTCTGAGGAAGTTTGCCATCCTTGACCATACAGTCCAGTTTTTCTCCAAAGAGTCTGCTCCCTAAAAAAGGTAGATCTGTAAGAGCTTTCTTAGCGGCGGCATCCGCCGACCATTGTCTTAGCCATAAGGAACGGCGCAAGGCAACATGAAGAGCAGAAGTTCTAGCAGCTAGCCTAATTGCATCATCCATAGCAGTGATAGCGAAAGAGTTAAAGTCCAAACAATACTTAAAATCTTTGGACTCTCGAATAAGCCTGCGTGACTTAGCCCTGGCCAAATTTTTCTTCATTTTCTTCCTTGAGGCCAGAGAAACAATAGCCGTGGCAAAAACAGGGCGTAGAAAGGATCCTACCATAGCAAAAGCATGGCGGGCTAATTGATCCATTCGTCTCTCCGTGGGATCTCTTAAAGATCCCATAGTAGCAGACGGCATGATAGAAGTATTCATGTCCGCCGGAAAGGGATACCTAACATCTAGTATCCTGGGAACAGCGAGCAGCTTGTTAGGATTTTCCCACTCCTTTAACACCATTTTGGAAAAATGCGGCTGTTCCGGGAACACCTGCCTTTGCCTTACTGGCTTAAACAGATCATCCTTCCCTCTTTTTGCCACCTCAGGAGGGGTAATATTCAAAGTTTCAAAGACATTCTGTTTCGTCTGTGAGAAGGGGATCCTCTGCAGAAGAGAATAAAATAGAATTACTATCTTCTTCACCAGAGCGAAACTCGCCCTCTGAGAGCTGCTCATCTAAATACTCTTCCTCCTCCTCAGACCCAAAGGGCAAAATAAATCTCTTTCCTCAGCAACAGGCTCCAAATGCCTCCTCTTATAGGTGGCTTTCTTAGGAATGACCAAGGATAACTGTTTCTCTAAGTTATCCAACCTTTTTTTTTTTTTAAACTCTTGGGAATATAAATATAATTAATAAAAATAAAGATAATAATCATAATAATGATAATGATAATAAGGATAATCATGATAAAAATAATAATAATAATAATGCCGACGTCCACTCACCACCACAGCTCTTCGCTTTACAGCCTATACAAGAAAAAAGTATGACTAATACATTATATATATATATATATATATATATATATATATATATATTATATATATATATGCTCTGCCTAAAGAAGCAAAAGGCCAAGAAGCTGCATAAAAATATATAAATATATACGTATATAAAAACAGCGGGACCAACCAGCAATCCATAAGCCCCTAAGCTTACCCCACTTGGGTCTCTTAGAAGGCCAGCGACCTAAAGCACAATGGCTGCCGCTGCAGCCGCACTGTGCTGACGTATGGGATTAAGGGAACCAGCGGCCCGGCCCGGGATGGCCGCCGCTGCCACATGTCTCCGCGGCCGCTATCCCCCACACCCAGAGCCCTTAAGCTCAACATGATCTAAAATCCAGCAAACGGCCTGGCCAGCGGTGGCAGCTGCCGTCGCCGCCGCAGAGCAAACACAATAGCAGCCTCAAGTCAGCCGGGCTGCTGTACACTAACCTTGAACAGTGCAGGGGAGCCTGAACACAACCTCCCTCCAGCCCGGAGAGAGACACACTGAAGTAACACGGCCTCATTGTTCCTTGTTAAGCTCCGCCCCCTGCGTGACGTCAGCCACCTTAAAGGCATACATATCTTTGTATATCTTTGAGGCGGATAATGGGTTTATAGATTCACGCGTGAATATAATGTGATGCTTCTGCTTGACACTCATGATTGAGCATGAAACAAGTCAGAGCGTCATGGAGACAGGCTACTTATGGATGTAATATATAGTTCATATTAAACATAATTGACATTACAATTTACAGCAACAGATGCAAGTGAGGCTCTTCTCTGTTCTTTGTATCTCGCGATTGAATTTGTTGATTTAGTTGATTTAGAGCCAGCATGGTCTGTATCAGCTTTGATAGAAAAGTGGTTGGGCCACCCTTTTGCTTACTGACACTGAAAACTGCAGGGTGCCAAATCAACACAGGCACTTCCCAAGACTCCAGCCACAACCAGCAAGTCACCAACAGGGACTGTTACGGATATAACTTACACTGATAGGGCCAGCTTGCGGCATTAGAATGATTTATTTGTCTTCTCGCTTACATAACATTATTATGTGATTCTAGTTTAGGCAGTGTGGAGCTTTTTCTCCTCCTAAACCTGTTGTCAGAATAGAATAGCCCCTAGGCAGCTGCAGCAATTCACAAACATCTGCTTTCCGTCGATGGATAACGTTTAACATCCAAACCAAGCATTTGGTGCTATGTGCCAAGACAAAAGGCAGAGTCACACCGGCCTCCACCCGAAGTATCAGCACGTTCATATGATGAATTCACTTTTAAAGTTACCGTAGATTGATTTTCTCATGTACAGCTAAATTTATGGCAAAGAAGATAAGATACGATTGGGTCCATTAACAGCCCTTTTAAAAACGTTGTTTCCAGCCAAGCATTTATTTAGTAATTCTCAGCAGAATAAAAGTTGCTTGGTTGCCTGGACTTGATTGACAGTGTTTCAACCCCACCTCTGACAGAATATGTTGTATAACTCTTTGCTATCCTAATGAAGATTTTAAAGCGGACCAACAATCTAAATTGACTTAAAGAAGACCAACACAACAAACAGTGCCGTTAAGCATGGGCAATATAGATTGCTGGACATAAAAATTCATTTACCTTTTTCTAACTCTTGCTGTAGTAAATTTTAGAAACAAAATGGCAGCTCATGCATTTGCAGGCCACCAACAAACAAGTGCTGCTGGGCATTCTGTTACTGTCCATTGTCAGTTGAATCCAGGCAGCAGCATGACTGAGATCCTGGGAGATGGCCGCTACCTTTCTTTTTCAACTGTGCCAAGCTGTTGGTCCGGTTTAGGTAATCTGCACC
Organism: Gastrophryne carolinensis; assembly: GCA_027917425.1. Lineage (NCBI taxonomy): Eukaryota > Metazoa > Chordata > Amphibia > Anura > Microhylidae > Gastrophryne > Gastrophryne carolinensis. Next base: position 57,368,225 of record CM051237.1, read on the forward strand.
CCTCACCTAATTAAAGGATCACTAACAGTTTGTATTGGAAGAAAATGTAGTAATGTAAATGGCTTTTCTTACCATTGACTGTCAGTTACATAATCTCACAATAAACAGAATGCTCTTATGGATTGGACGTCTGTATATTTTCCCCCAATTGTAGGCTCTGTTCACAACTCTTCATTGCGTTTAGAGCAAGTGTTTTGTAAATAGTTGCATTTTTTAAAGAAAAACATTTTTTGCATATTAAGTAAATGGTAAAGTCTATGGCACACAAACGCAATGCAGGTACACCTGTGTTGCACTTGCGTTGCCATAGACTTCTATTGACCTGTGTTACAACATTGTGCTGAAAAAGGTGTCTGCAATGCTTTTGAATGCACTGCACAACGAAGCGCAGATATGTAAACTGTCACATCTAGAAAAATGTACAATGTTTCCCTTTGCATTGCAACACAACGCAACAATGCAGAGAAAGTGCAGAGGTCTGAACAGAGCCTTAAAGAGCACTGCAAATTTGCTATGAATTGCTGCTGGAACAGCCCCCCTAATTCTCATGTGTAAGCAGGACTATTAGGTGTGTGGCAAGATGGCCGCCCCCATGTAATTCAAGAGTGAATAATCTTTATGCCATTCTACAACATCTGCATGGGGTTAAGCCCTCTCAAACTGCTTGTGTCACTGATACTCATAAGAATGGAAGCAATTTACTTAACCTTCTTTTTCTGACTGGAGATATGTCTGAAAGCAGATTTCAGACATCTGATCACTTTACTAGGACACCTTAAGTGTAGGGCCTCCCTTTTCTCACTTAATTTATTGTGGCATGTTTTCCACAGGGTGTTGAAAACAATCCTTTGATGCTCTAGTTGATGCTGCTATGATTGCGTGATCTCATAGAACTGGCAGTGGCACATTCTTGCAACAAATCTCCCATCCAAAAAGTGTTATGCTGGAGGACCAAAACACATTACTACAATCCCCCCCCCCCCACCTGTTTAACTCCCAACCCCAGGGAGCACAGAGTGAAACCCCTGGCAGGGCCATAAACTTAAATCCCAGGATGAATCGGTGGCTCTTCGGGAGACATATCTGCTCTTCTTACTTGTTGTGCCCAGGAGACATTAGGTTAAGATGAGTATAGGGAACCCTGAGAAGGTTTTAAATCAGGAGAGGAGGTCCTCAGGTTGATAAATTCAGGTTGATTTTTTTCTTGATGGCGTGACGTGCCTTCATGCTGGAAGCAGCCATTCTAATATACATTGTGGCTCAGTAAAGACTCCAAAGTGTCCAAGAAAAGCATTGCTCACCTTGTTAAAAAACCATCAGATTGAGTTTCTGACACAACACAGGTTCACTGATTCATGCTGTTTCGGCTAGATTCTGACTGCTTGTCTTAAAAATCAAGAGTTCTTACACCAGGGTCAGACTATGACTTTCAAGTCTCGAGAGAAAATACCAGAAGATTAGCATAACACTCAAACCAAGACTTAATCAACCATTAGTGGTATCATTCAGAATTGTTTTCCCCATTGTGGTGTTTTTGGGTGAACATATGGCCCTACACTACATATGCAAGAGTACAGTGGCTCAGAAAGACCACATTCACGGATTCCAAGAGGGCGCTTCATTGCTCCCAAATAACTAATTTCTTAGGGAAGTGCACTATAACATTTATTAACCATAGAAGACATAACAGTGACTTTGAACAGCCTCTACTGTCCATGGGGACAGACTGGGGGGCAAAATTTACCATGTGGTTTTGCTGGACATCACTATAAGTCGCTCCGCCAATGTGCTTCCCATTCCAGAAGTGCAGTCTAAGGCTGGTGCTATAGCATTTCAGGGACAGATCATGGCCAGAAATAGACATGGGCTCACCTAAGGTGATGGTACTAACAGTATTATAGGGTCCCTACTGACATAATGCTGAGGCTATAGACTGCAGAGCCAGAACATGGGCTGGCATGCTTTCACAGGAGGTACAGTGGGGTTGAGTACAGTGAGGGGAGTGTAGGGATGTTGTCTCCTGTTGAGGGTTTAAAGTGGACCAACACCGAGAGGTGATCGGCCCGGAAATCTATAAGATTCCCGGGCCGATCACCTCCCACCCCGCGGGACATCCGAGATCGGGATGTCCCGCGGGGTGAAACCCCCCAAAAAAACCCCAAACACCTTACCTGATCTGCCTCCCTCGCGCCCCTGTAGGCGTGCTCGCGCCCGCGCCGGCCGTCTGCGAATGGCCGGCGGGGGCGCGCGCGCGCCGAAAGTGACGCGAGGGAGGCGGCGGCGGCGGCAGCCGCTTGGACGTTCCTGATCCCCGCCTGGACGTTGGCGGGGATTGGACCGTCCAGTCACGTGGGAGCGGGGACAGGTAAGATTTTGTGGCTTTCTGGGGGGTTTCACACAGCGGGGCACCCCCGATCGGGGTGCCCCGCCGAAGTGGACCAAAACCCAGGATAGTCAAAATCCTGGGTGTTGGTCCACTTTAAGGCTCCAGCCAGCCCTTAAAGGAGCACTATCGCGAAAAAATGACCCAATAATAAAAATCCATATAAATATGCTGGATGGTGAGAGGAGTGGCAACTTATACACTTTGCATCAAGAAATATCCAGCCAGGCTTGTTTTTTTATTTTTTTTAATGGAAGGAAATCGGGTGACAGGCTCTGTCACCCCTCATAGACTAAACCTGTCAGCCCTGGATTTTATTCCTACCAGGAGAAGAAACCCACAAGCTTGACAGGAGTTTTATTCAGTTTGGGTGTATAAGTGACCCCACTTCTCACTAGCCAACATGTTTAAAGTGGACCAACACCCACGGGTGATCGGCCCGGGAATCTATAAGATTCCCGGGCCAATCACCTCCCTCCCCGCGGGACATCCGAGATCGGGATGTCCCGCGGGGTGAAACCCCCCCCAAACACCCCAAACCCCCTTACCTTATCTTCCTCCCTCGCGCCCCTCTAGGCGTGCGCGCGCCCGCGCCGGCCGTCTGTGAATGGCGGGAGGCGGCGGCGGAGGTGCCGCTTGTCCGGGACTGTCAGATTCCTTGTCCGTCGGCGCTGGGAGCGGGGAGAGGTGAGTTTTTCGGGTGATCGGGGGGGTTTCACACAGCGGGGCACCCCGATCGGGGGTGCCCCACCGAAGTGGACCAAGACCCAGGATAGTCAAAATCCTGGGTGTTGGTCCACTTTAAATGGGCTTTTAACATTACACAATTTCGTGATAGTGCTCCTTTAAGCACTGCAGCCAGCTGATAGTTCTCCCTATGGCCAGCCTGCCTTGGCTTAAGGCTGATGCAAAGAGACTAACAGAGCCAATGGAGTAGAAGGGTATCACAGTCACCCCAATAACCACTTTGTTTCTAAAAGAGAATCTACCATGAGGGGGGCAGGGACAACTTGGAAAAAAGCTAAGCCTGGAACTAGGCTTTGATTTTAAAGCTAGAGCCCAGGACAATACAGCCTATATGATAAGTGAAAATACTGGTTGAAAAAGAGAGAGAGAGAATAAATCCTTAATACTCATAAAGTACATGCTTCAGATACTTGTCCACAACATTTCTCTTTAACACAAAGTAGGTTCTCTCATGTACACTTGCATGCAATCTCCAGAGATATTTACATGGTAGGTCTTCTGTTACACATTGGCTTTTTTTGCTGCAGATACAGTACTTTACTATTGTTTGGACTACCACTGTTGGGGCCTGATTTACAATAGCCGTGACTTTCCACTAGCTTAAGCGAAGTTATTTTCAGCACCACTGTTGCCTTTAATGTGGTAGTCACACAGGCAGAAACTAGCAGATGCTGGTGGATGCCAATATATAGGTTCATACGTAGGGTCCTGAGTGTTTGGGTGTCATTATCACTCTGCAGAATAAAGTTGGAAAAACCCAGATGCCTTATGGTATTGCATGAATAGTTTGCCTATACTTCTCAGCAATAAAACATGCACAACCTATATGGAATCTCCACTATGCTTCAGTATTGCAGTTTTCCTCTGTCTTTCATCTAATTTGGAGCAGGGGTGTACTAGATATAGGTGGTAGAGAGCTTGTGGTGGCCACTACCAGCGTGGTCACGACCACCTGTGTTTCAGAAATGAAAAAGGAAGCAGTAGCCCAATGAAAAACTGCATTTTCTGAAAAGAACATCCTCTCTATGTGATGTAGCGCTAATGCATGCCAAGGGTGGAGATATTGCTAGACTGCATGTGTTAGTTTCCAGATCTTCAAGGAGGTAACAGTTGCTATATTCTAAACATTGTTGCTGGATTTATCTTGTGTTTAGTTTGGGATTTTTTTATATGTAACCAAGTAAAGCGAGGCTATTGTTATGAGAAAATACATGTCCAGGCATTCCCAATACAGGCCTAAAGCTTTATGAAAAGTTATTCCAAAATTCTACTCAAGCAAAAAACAAGCATTAAGAGGGTTTGGAGAAAGAAAATCTTAAGTTAATGTAATAAAATGTAATAGCTAACTCAACAGATTAAAATAGGCAAGCTTACGAAGCACCCTAGGCACTCCTGCTATTCAAGCTTGCCAATTCAATCTATTGACTTATATATAAATGGTATTACTTTACCTCTCTGCTTTGGTTTCTCTCGTAACTTGCGGATTTTGTACTCTCATAAGTTTTAAAACAACTAATTTATATTATGAGGTTTTGAAGTTTTTTTTGTGCAACTGCAATCCATCCCTGCTTTCATTACAAAATAAGTTTAGAACTGAAAATAGATCAGAATTCAAATCTATACAACATTAATAAAGCTAAGATTTCAGACAATGGACCCTCAGAGGCGACAATGCTCAGGGAGCCATATATTGGAATGAGAAGTTAAAATATTGGGATGGGGTACCTCTCCCTCCTACTCTCCTTCTCTCTGAAACAGTTACATTGAGCCTACTTTTGGAATGTAAATAGCTTGCAAACAGCATACATTGCAATGTGATGTGTGCTGGATTACAAGTATGCATTGGAGGGTTGTCTCCTCTGTAAACCTGGTAAAGAAATCCAATATCAGCTGAAACATGAAGAATTATTGGGAATGATTGACCAGCTTAAAAAGGGTCTGGCACCAGCACCGGGAATGCATGAGACACACTCAGGCTTGGACTAGACAGTGGGATGGTTCCACCCACCGAACTGGGGAGGTAGGTGTTCCACATGCTGACCTGCTTACACAATAGAGAAGGTGGTGATGAATGGAGGGCGATTGGCAGCAGCTCAGTAGGCGGTTAGTACCAGAGGACATTTAGCAGCAATAGTGGACCCAATGGAATCAGAGAAGGCAGTGATTACCGGGGGATGATCAGCAGCAGAGAAAGGAGCCAAGGACGCAAGATTGTTCAGTGGCAGTGAGGACTAGAGGGCAAATGGTAGCAGTGGAAGACCCAACAGTGGCATCATTGCTGAAGAGGGCCATGGCATGATGTGGTATGTGATATGAGACCGAAAAGGGAGCTATTTAGATTCTCTCTCCATCCTGACCTAAGGCAATGTCTGAAGAGTGATGCAATTGTTATACCACCAGAATGTTAACTTTATGATTACTGTGTCCTTTCCAGATTCTCTATGTGTATAGGGATCAGTCATGACAGCTGAACAACAAAATCTAACCATGTCATCCTATTTAACATATGTGCATGTGTTGGGAGCAGTTAATGATCATTTGGTACTCAACTCAATGATCTGGTTGGAATTTTTGGATTCAGCCATGTATATGGGGAAAAACAATCCTTTCTGTCTGAAATGCATTGTATTTCAAGAACAGGTTAAAAGTTTAAATTGTTTCAATTTGAATGAAATACACAAGCAAAAACTGTCCACTAGTAGCGCGCTCCAGTGGCAAGCATTTCCCTTAAAATCACAAGCCACTGAAGATACTTAAACAAACCACTTGGATGAGTATGTAATATTTTTTATTTTGTTATTGGTATTACTTGTGAGGGAACCTAAACAGCCACCAAATTAACTGCATCCACCACTGAGCCTGGGGGTGAGGAAGAGCTTGGTATCCATAAGCATAGGCTTGGTGTTCTTTCAGGGGTGTCCCTCTGTGCCTGTTGGCCCAGTGGATTAAATTAAATAAAAATGAAAAAAGGGGCCAAATCATTTCCCCCCAATATTAAAGCTGTTTAGGTTGGTAAAGCCACATGGATGTATGGTGGATGCAACATCCTGGTTGAATTTACAGCTGACCCCAATTTAAAGCTCATCACTACTCATAAGCATTATTTTTGATTTGTTACCCTCTGGTCTATTTAGTGGTATTTCTGGCATGACTGAAATAAATAATCATCAAGGCCAAGATTTGCCTTGCAATGTTCACATACAGTACATAATTTTAAAACAAATCTCAGTATTGTAGTAATTATTTAATAGTCTTCATGTGAACATTGCCTCCAGCACTGGATTAAATGTGGTGGAGGCCCCTGGCCAGTAATTCTGGTGAAGCCCCCTATAAGTAACTTTAGATTAATCTCTGTCCTTGTTAATAAGCATTGCAGGCCCCTAAATGGTGGGAACCCTCAACAGGAGCCCTAGTTCCCCTCCCCTCTTTAATCCAGCCCTGATTGCCTCTATGCTGAAAAACCTTTATAAAAAGAGATGATTATATTTAATGCCAGAATCACTGCCAAATATTCGCATGCTATCAAGATATAAATTTTATTTTGAAGCAAAAAGTAAGAGACAAAATTGTGATAGATTTATTAAAAAAAAGACCTTGGCGATTAAATTTATATGTGACCATAAGAAAAGAAACAATAAAATGATATCTGTATTTTCATAACAATTTGGTTTGAGTAATGAGGCTGTTGAGGGATATTTTTTGATAATAAATTGCCTTCAACGAGTGACGATTTTGCCAGATTGCCATGAGAAAAGAACAGCCGGTGATTTATTGTCTGGAGAGGAATGCTTATGAAACATTACATACGTATGAATTTAAGTGTAAAATAAAAGAAGGCTCTTGTAGGAGAGAATATCCCAACCATTAAGTAAAGATCCTGATCATAGATGTGCCAGCTGGCCCACCTAAAAAGGGTTTCACATTAGTAATGGGATTCTCGCTGCTCTTGTAAAGAGGAGTGATACCCTCAAAACCTTGATTTACTCATTCCTATATTGCCAAGGTATGCTAGGGGAGGGCGGGTCCTGCTTGCTCATGTGACCAAAAGCATGCAATCAAGATTTAGGACTTCAAACATCATTTTGATGGCTAGGAAGACTTCAAGTAACACATTACCTGCCAGGAAGATTTTGAAGTACGAAGTCACAGAGAGTGGCTAAACCAAGTTGAGTTCACAATATTCGAGTCACATAAATTTCATCTGAACAACAAATTAGGCTACTGGTTAGTGGTGAACCCGAACTTGTACCAAACGGGTTTGTACCGAACTTTGTGAGTTTGAGTTTCCAAATGTGTTTGTGCTGAGCAGTATGTAAGCACTATGTAAGATTTCTAACAATCAGGTGTAAGGGATTTGTTGTGTTCACATCACGATCAATATAAAATATGGGCCACCCATTTGACCATCGGATTGGGATAAATCTTATGGCGGTGTCTGCCGGATGCAGCATAACTCATATTCAACTCAAATTATTTGTAGTTATCCTTTAAGTAACTATACTCCATGCTGCACTCCCCCACCTTTTCTCATCAACGACTGTAGCTCTTTGTGGAAAGGTTAGTAATTTATGGCCCTGTGCTCAGGAAGTCTCTGAAGAATTATGTTTATTTTCTAATAGGATGCTTGTAGGAATGCAAGGGATGAGGCAGAAGGGGAATTGTGACAGGAATTAGGACACTGAATGTCACAGAGGACACTTCTAGTGCCAGCTGCAGTACACTAGAAGTGTCCTCACTCATGGAAGCTGGTGGCCATCCTTTTGCAGCCCAGCAGCCCATCAACCAGCTTTTATGTGTTCAGGCCGGGCGCCGAACTCGAACACGGACTTTTGGCTTAAGTCCATGTTCAGGTTTGTAAACCCAAACTCGCAAAATTCAGTACGAAGCCCATCTCTACTGAGCCGCCTGTCAACCGGATTCACCTAAAGGATGCAGAAAACAAAATTAACACTAGGATTGTCAAAGGGAACAGTGGCCATTTTTCTGTGGCCCTTGCTGTGGACCATTTCAAAGGATTGCCGCCACTGACAGGTTTGTCCCCCAAAGTTCAGGTCCCTGTTGCTTTCAATCAAGGTTTGGTCAAATTTGCCAGACCCAAACTTTGGGGGGTTCGGCCATCCCTACTACTGAGGTATAGTCAAGAGGGAGCATCTTCTGTAGGATAAACTTGTTAACCAAGGATAAACTTGGACAGAGAGCCATCCCTGACAAAGCTTCTGGCACATTCAATTGTATTTTTAAAGTGATACGGAAAAGATGGGTTAGATGTGTGATTTAGACCTAAAACTTTCACTAGAACAATAAAATGTCCTAGAACTGCTGTCAGGACCACTGCACCTTGAACTGACTAGATGAAAAACTTCCTGACGTGCAGAGTGCAGTGTGAAATTAGGTAAAACTGTGTCCAGCAGTCACATAACCGACATAAGGCTTTGTCATATTGCTATTTTTATTTTATCTTTACACAAAGGATTGTGTCTTCTTAGAAGAATTGGTCAAACTGGTCAAATTTGCAGATGACACTACCATCTGTCAAACTCATCCGCAATGGTGCTACTGCAGCTTACCTCAAAGTAGTTAACAAGCCAAGATCCTGGTGCACAAATAATTATTTCAATTCCAATACTGGAATCACCTCCCTATACACAAAGAGGGAATGGCAATAGAAAAAAGTAGAGCAAACCAAATTTCTGGGCACCACCATCCCCCAAGATCTGAGGTAGAGCTCATACTTTGACTTGGTTTCCAAGAAAGCTTTGCAATGGCTTTATTTCTTACAGCATCTCAGGACACTGGGTCTTCCAGGTAAGACATTGATTACATTCTACAAGGCAATTATAGAATCAGCCATAAGCACTCTGGTATGGGGGCACATCCAGACAAGCTGCCACTGGAAAGATTAACTAAAAGTAGGGGGAAAAAAATCTGATCCTCCCCACCATCGTCAGAGTATCTCTTCTTAACCAAGGCTCAAAACCATGGCCATTAAGATTACTTCCCGCCCAGGAAACAAATTATTCACTATGTACTATGGTATGTCACTAAAAACCACCAGTTTTCCCCAAAAGTGGGTGGAAATGTCAGTGCATCTTATTGTGCGAATGTAAAGAAAGAAAAAAAAGTGAAAAAAGTATACTTACATGAGTCTCATGCCCACTGTCCCTGCTCTGTAACCCCCACCGCGTCAAACACTCGTGTGTCAGCACGTGCTGGCCCGAGAGGCTCGAGCCTCGAGCCTCGAGCTTGAGTTGTCTGTCCCCGCTCTGACTTTCGGCACCACACACTGACATTTGGGTGGCGGAGGCAGTGGTGGAGCCAGAGCGGGTAAGATGTTCATGTAAGTATACTTTTTTTCTGGGGGTTTGGGGGGGGGGATACCACACTGTATAAGGTGATGGGGGCAGGGGGAATGCCACACTGCCTATATGGGAAAAGGGGGGGATGCCACATTGCCTATATAGGGAATGGGATGGGGGGATGCCACACTGCTTATGGGCAATGGGAGGGGGAAATGCCACACTGTCTATGGGAATGGGACGGGAGATGCCACACTGCCTATAGGGAATGGGAAGGGGCATGCCCCACTGCCTATGGGAGGGGGGAATGCCACACTGCCTGTGGGAATGGGAGGAGGGGAATGCAACACTGGCTGTGGGAATTGGAGGGGGGAATGCCACACTGCCTATGGGAATGGGAGGGGGGAATGCCACACTGCCTATGGGGAATGGGATAGGGAGAATGCTGCACTGCCTATGGGAATGGGATGGGGAGAATGCCACACTGCCTATGGGAATGGGATGAGTGAATGCCACATTGCCTATGGGAATGGGATGAGGGAATGCCACATTGCCTATGGGGAATGGGAAGGGGGAATGCCACACTGCCTATGGGGAATAAGATGAGGGAATGCCACACTGCCTATGGGAATGGGATGGGGGAATGCCACACTGCCTATGGGAATGGGATGGGGGAATGCCACACTGCCTATGGAGAATGAAGTGGAGTGGAATGCCACATTGCCTGTAATGGGATGTTTTAGCACAGCATTTAGTTTAGAATTTTATTTTCTTATTTTCCTCTTTCAAATCCTAGGTGCGTCTTATGGGTGTAAGGAATTTACCTCTGCCCGCGGGGCGACGCAGCACTCCTGCTGCTGGGAGCGCGGCGCGTCACTCTGGCAGCCTCCCTTGCCCCTCTCTAGCTGTGCAGGCGCGCGTCCCGCAGTCTGTAAATTTTGCCACTAGGAGGCGCTGTGCTGTGAGTGGCAGGCAGCGCAGAGTGCTCCACACCTGATGGGAATCAGGGGCTGATCAGCCCTGCAGCCAAGACTGACCAGCCCCTGGATAGTGTGTCCAATCACTCACAGTGTTGTAAGTTACACCAATCAGCACATACACTCCCCCCCAGGGAGGCTGCCAGAGTGACGCGCTGCGCTCCCAGCAGCAGGAGTGCTGCGTCGCCCCGCGGACGCTCGCCGCCGGCCCCCTGGCAGAGGTAAATTCCTTACAATGGACAGGTGCATCTTATAAGGCAAAAATCTGGTAATGAATATGGTTTTTATTGTCACAACATATTTTAACCTGCCTGTCAAACCTAACGTAAGGCAACATTTTTTGTTTCTGAAAGGAAGTTATTTCTGAAAGGAAGGGTGGAAGGACTTCCAAGAGTCAACTTTAACTTGTTTAAATGCAGTAAATGTAAATGAAGGTAACCACAGCCGTTTCATATTACTATCTTCTATTGGTTTATTGAAGAGAGCCTCATATGTGTTTTTGTTTATCGGGTGGCCTACCATAGTGTATATCCAATTGGTATGCGTAAGTCTAGAGGTTTTTTGCTATGCCACAGTCCAACCAGATGTGTTTGTATGAGCCTAATAATAGGCATCCCCAGAAACATTACTAAGAAAATTCCAGCATGCAACTGTAGCGATAGCATTGGAGATTTGATTATGTATGCCTAGAAAGAGATTAATGGATTATTAATAATTATTTTGTGGACCTCTGAGAAAAGTGTATTATTTTGGTTCTAGTGGTAATATTTTGTTTTGCCCGGCTTTCAAGGTTGGGTTGTTTTTTTGTTGTTGTTCTGGCAATCTCACTAGAGTTTGCAATAAATAATCAATGCAATTTTACAGTCATCCTTACATAACAATTTGGGTGCAATAAGTCAACTAAAGCCTCTCCCCATATTTGGTGTTAAGATTAACTTAATGCGTGAAAACTGCTTTACTAGTTGTACTTCAAATACTCCTTAACTTTCTGACGTACAAGCTCTAAATATCCGGTACAAAATGATCTAAAGAGACAATCTTGGCAACATAATCTTGGCAACATAATCTTGGCAACGCTGCACACATCGATTGCGTAGGTGCTCGCCTGAAAGTGCGAGCGCTCCACAATCAGCCTGGGTAACTCCTGGAAGTCCTTCCACCCTTCCTTTCAGAAACTCAAAAACAGAAAAGGAAAACGTTCACTAGTTTCCTCTAGTTTCAGTGCATTGCAACTTGGGAACCTATCAGCAAACTGAGCACAAACAGAGCTATAAATGTAGCAGCGCCAGCACAGAGACATTTGACTATTTGCTGGCATTTTGCTGCCCTTCACCTGCTATAAATAGGTGGTATTTACTTTAAAAATGGTTTGGCACAAGCTGGCGAACTGCTAAGGCTGATTTGGTTAGGGAAATGAAAGAAGTCTAGCCGAAAACACACCTTTACAGCTCACGTTAGCTTAGCATGGGTCTCAGTATATATGTGTGGTGTCTTAGTGGTATCTTAGTTGTTCATAAAGCCTTATACAATGAGTTTTTAGAAAATGTAAAAAAAGTAATGTGAAAAAATCAATTGTTCAAATAGGAGTTATCGATCTTAAGTTGAAGCTTAAAATATGCAGATCAAAAATGACCTAAAGAGACAATCTTGGTCAACAAAACATTGATTCTTATGTGGTTCACTGCTAAAAGCTAGAGAACTGAACAAGTGTTCTCCAGGAATCGCCCAACTTTGCTTCTTTAGACGTAAAGACTAGTCAGGAGTACATGGCACATGATTGCTTGGTAAATGTGGAAATGTGGCGTAATCTACGTAATACTGCGAATAACGCCAAACTGGTTCGTAAATCACCCACTTAATTTATGAAGGGCTAAATACAGCTTGAAACGCATCACAATGGACATCTGTACAGCGTATGTACTGTATGCGTTTACCTTTTTGTCTTTTTTGACAAATAAAGGATTTAGGTTTTTCATTACTGAATTTGAGCTGTACTACTAGCTACTGTGCAGATTATTGTTGGAGGGTTAGGAGTCTTTTGGTTGAACTGTACATTTCTTACTTTTACCTTCAAGCAAAATCAAGCTAACATTTGTATATTCATGATATGATCATGTTGCCATTTTTTCTTGGGCCGCTTAGGGTGGATTTTTTGGGCCTCTTGGCAGATGACAGGAGATAGCTGGTAAATTATTTAATTCCAAGTACTTAGGAAAGAATATTTATGTGAGACAGGCTTTCCTAAAGTACTAGGCATAACACTTGCATCTGTTTCATCAGTAACATTACTTTGCAGCACCTCTACCATATTGATACCAATGATATCTCCCAATGATATTGTGAAGTTCCTGTAAAGAAGGGGATCACTTTCTATTTTCAAATTTTACAATCTGGGTGGTACTTGTGGGTTGGCAGACACCTAAAACCACGTTTCAAACATTATAGATTGGGATAATTTGTCACCAGGATAAAGCATGAGCAGTACAAGCTATTAAAGTGGACCAACAGCAGGGGGTATCTCAAATTGGGATGCCTTGCTACATAAACCTCTAGCTGCAAGCCCAGTTTCAGGCAGGCCAACTCGCCCACATCCATGAGTGTAGCTCTTGGCTCGCCACCCCACCCCACTTTACAGCTGGCAGCCAATCAGGTCCCTGGTGGTCATGGGGGGTGGCTTGGAGAAAAAACAGAAGTGGGCAAGTTGATCTGCCCTAAACTTGTTTTGAGGCTAGGGGTATGTGATAGGCATCCCAAATTCAGGTCCAAGCAGACCAACAGTCATTTTTTAGAGATACATTTTAACATGCCAGATATACACGACAGGAAAAATAATTTTTCAAGTGTGCTGCAAGAGGAATCTTATATAAATCTTATACTTCTATATAATAACCCTTTGTCTAGTTATCATCAGGTGCCTCTCCAGTATCATTCCAGATCTATTGCTTCCACAGGGACAGTGCATTGACTAAAATAAGGCATAAATGCGCGCACCTAAAATCTGTTCCTTTTGCCTCTCCTTCATTACCTGTAGCATGCTATAGATGTGTCTCCAAAGTTTGCCCATCATTTCAATTATGCCACGGCCATGCTCTTAATGTGGTTGCACAGCTTCACCTATCTATCAGTGCTCTCAGTGTGGGTGAGCCGTGTAGGCCACAGTGGTTGTCATTTTGTGACCACATTCGAAGGTGGTCATAAAGGAAAGGAATAGAAAATGGGGCAAACCTTGGAGAACTGCTAAAACATTTATAGCACATTGCTGGAAATAGAGGGAAGGAACATGGTACAGACTTCAGATGAGCTCCTTTCTGCCCTATTATTTCCCATTTCCCAGACAGCTGGTACATTGTGAACAACATTTAAACAGCAAATTACATATTTTAAGCATACTCTTCTGGGGCAGCACACACAGATGTAACATTAATTTCTATTACCAAGCCCCAAAGGAGTCACCATAAATAAACTGGGTAGGCTGACCCTTTAACACACATAGGAGCAATTTACTGTAAATGATGGTGTAATAAGCCATCATTTCTCCTAACGGGACATTCGGGTTGATAAAAAGGGTAAACTAATAATATGTCGGCTTCCAAGCCAAGAACATATGATGTCACGATTCCAAAAAAATCCAAGCATGACACCGTGTTTAGCATATAGAGTCATTAAATGTGGTTTCCATATCTGACTCTTTTCCTTTTGCCAAAGACTTACGGTAAATTCTGTTCTAGCCGCGTTATAGATCCAATGTTTACACACAGCTCTGCATTATGATACGTTTGCTTCATATTGATGTCTCCTTAGGAAATTGTGAAATTACTATTTTCTGGGATGGAACATTATTCAACCACAGAAAAATACTTTGGGTTTCTAGTTGAAAGGAAAAACATTAAAGGACTGTCAGGGCTTTCCATATTTTTACTATAGCCTCATAGTAGCTGTACCCATGCCTCAGTAATAAAGAAAGTGTACAGAATGACCTCCAAATACATAGAGTCATGGTGTCAGCACCTGGCAAATGTAGACAGGTGCCAGGGCCCAGTAAGCTTTGGGACACATTTCAATTGGTTACCCAGGGCTGGCATGCCATTGGAGCTTGGAGTGTAGAGTGCGGCTGGGAAGTTGTATACTTACCCTGCTTCTGCATTTTTGGGTCCGTGAGGTTGGTGTCACTTGTGGATATTGCCACTAATATGTCTAAATCATTTCAGATCCAAAATGAGTCTTACAGTCAGATTATCCATCTATAATTTTGACCCTCTGAAAAAGAAACAAGCACCTACCCACTGTTAAACTGAACCAGTACCATTACAAGAAACAGTTCTCATATGCATGCCCAAGTTTCCTATATTGCTGCCTAAGTTTCTTATATTCCTGTGGCTAATTGTTGGGAAAGTAGCTTTCACGCCCTTCAGTGAAGTCCTTAGTGTAGTTTCTGACAAGTCCCAGAATCCTTCCACTGTAACAGGTGAGCAGCTTTGGCTAAACTCACTTCTCCAAGTGAGAATACTGCCATCAAACCAGACCAATACCCTTAGAAGAAAAAGAGGTCATATGCACACCTCCCAAGGTCAGATTACTGTGCTTAAAAAATTAATATACCATTTTGTAACTCCTGCTGTGGCCAGGTTTACAAACAAAATGGTGTCCCATGGAGTGGTAAGCCGCCTCCAAAGAGGAAGTGCTGCTGGGTTTCCTGTTACTGTGCATTGTGGGGTTATTGAGGGGAAAGGAAGCTCAAAAAAAATCTGTAAGGCAGTGTTTCAGCTTTAAGTAGGGGCAGGAGTAAATGTGATTGTTAACAATGATTCAGTATCATGCATGCAGATGGGGCAGGTGAGTTTTGGGGAGTTTTTCTTTTCAGCTATGCAAGGCTATTAGTCTGGTTTAAGTAAGAAAACGCATCTAATACAAGAGATTAACAACATTATTGAGGGGATGAACCACCTAGTAAATCGACATATAGTATAGGCTTGGTGACTACAGAATGGTCATTTTTAGATCAACAATGCTAGGAAAAAATACCCAGAGGTGTGTAAGCAAGAGTGAGTCCTCAGACAAGTTAGTGGTCAAGACCAGATAATCAAAACAAATACCCTGAAATTTATGATACGACTTATTCCCCCCCTTATCCCCTGTGGGAATAGTGTAATGAAAGCATCTCAAAATGTCTGATTACATGTAAATAAGTATGTATGAATTATAAGCAATGGTGCTGGTCTGGACGTGGCATAGCTGGGAAGGATGTGTCATGGCACAGCTTGGCTGCTCGCTGAGTCAGGTGCACGGCTACTCAGCCATTGTGGCTTGTCCCGCTAATTCGTGCTGAGAGCATCAAGGGACTGGAGTGCCACGCGTCTGGAAAGTAAACTAGAGGCAAACTTTGGAAACTTGTTAAAGCATCTACACCATGCTGCAGGAAATGCAGGAGAGGCACATGGAAAAGTGATCAAATAAACTGCTTGCTGCCTTGTTATTGCCATTGCCTGGACTGGCCCTTGAAGTAATCTATGTATTATCTGATTTTAGTAAAATGGGTAGCCCGTAGTTTCACTACACTGGTGAAAATGGGCAGAACAGGAACACAGAGCACAGAGAATATACCGTGAATAGAATAAAATGATTTGAAAGCGTAAGGCTTGGAGAATAAAGAGCTGAAGACACAGAAGCCGTGCTAATCAATGTTGTAATAGGGGTTGATTAAGTGCCAGGTGAAAAAACACACTCCATTTTTAGATAAGAAAAGTGCCATTCACTTTCATGGTCTACCTTGGGGCTGATTCAACAAATTTTCACCAGGTGTTGAATCAGCCCCAAGGTGGACAATGAAAGTGAATGTCACTTTTCACCTGGCTCTGAATCGACCCTATAGAGTGATGGGAGGACACTAAAGCAAAAAGGCAGAATTTGGTTAGGTGAAGTCAGAACCAAACAAACTAGGAAGCAGCTTTCGTTCAAGGCCGGCCTCATTTCACTTACAGCAGATTAGAGCATAAATAGAAGACTAGATGAGTATGTGCACCACAGTCATCAGCTACAACGATTGTCACACCTGGGCACACTTTCTTTCTAATATATATATATATATATATATATATATATATATATATATATCATTGGAAAAATGTCAAACTTTGCAGATAATACTAAGCTGTGTGAAGCAATAAACACAAAAGAGGACAGCATGCAGCTACAAACAGAATATGGGAAAAAAATTAAATACTGATAAATGTAGGGTTATGCACATGGGCAGGAGCAATTTGTTCCATGATTACACACTAAATAGGAAAGCTACAATGGGTAAAGCTACAAATGGCAAAAGACCTAGTGGTGCATTCCCGAACTGCACCAACTCTCTGGAATGCTCTACCCCAACAATAACATTGACTCAAAACATCAATAGCTTAGTTGCGCCATAAAACACATCTTTTTAGGGTAGCCTACCACATCCCCTAATCTAACTCCTCTTAAATCAAACTTCTACATCCTTTTTCCGAACCTGATCTATTATCAGACACTATGCACCACAACCTTTGCCCCCAAAAGCACTAAATCAACTTGTGGCTGGCCCATACAGATTGTATTTACTCGTATTGTTACTTAGATGGCTGGACCGTGGTACAAAGCACTTATTACCTTTTGTTTCACCCTCATTCTCTTCTTAAATTGTAAGCTTGTGAGCAGGGTCCTCATTCCTTTTGTTTCATTGGATACCCTTTTTTCTTTTTTGCTATGTATTTTTTTTATTCTGTTTGTACATGAACCCTCTGATTGCAAAGCACAGTGTAATATGTTGGTGCTACATAAATAAATAGTTATTATTATCATTCAAGCGAGCATCATTTTACCCCTCTAAAAGCCATTATAGAATGGGCCCAGAAGGAAGTTGAACTGATGGTCAATGCTGGGCACTGCAACAAAGCTTGGAGAGAAATGAGTGCAGCATTGTAGTGAAGGCGCTGCTGGAAGGAGGTGAGTATTCCTGGTGCCCCTCTTTATCAATGTACTTGACTACCAATTAATTTGTAATACATTTGCTTCAAGTCTTTAAATGACCAGTAGGGGCTACAATATCCATCCCACTTGACCACTGGCCAAGACAATTATGATGGCAGATTTGTCTTTGGGTACTTTTTGAAAAGACACCACAACAAAAAACTATTTGGAAAACATACGTGGTAATGTATTAGCTCACCCAGATGCTCCTGGCTTTGTTGGTCTCGGCAATACCCAGAGATTCTGGCCTGAATCTTGTTTTGCAGACAGAAAGGGATTGTTTACAGCTAGATGTGTGGTATTAACCATAATGACGGAAACAATAAATAACACAAGGTATAATACAACCCACAAAAGCCGCAGTCTGTAAATCATTATGGTAGCGAGGGGAGATAATTAATAAGAATAGTAAGAAGATTTCATTCTGAAATTTAAAATATTTCCTTGGTCGCTTAATTACCAGAAGACACAAACATTAAAGGGAAATTCTTTAATTCTAGTGGTCTAAGCAGACTAGCTACTATTCCAGAAATAGCCTATCAATCTGTTTAAGCCACCGTTTCTGGAAGTGTTTATAACATGTATAGTAGGCAGTTATAATTAAGTATATATCATAGGCTGCTAATGAGTATCATATGATCCTAACTCATCCCTTGAAGTACAAGATTACATGTTCTTTAACTGGCAACATTGGGATAAGGAACTAGCTAAACTTAATTTATCAGGAACAGCACGGGTTAACAATCAGATGTAAAAACACCAAAAGGTAATAAATAAGTGCACCACCAATCCACAAAAAAATAATCAATTAATGTGCTGAGGGTAGCCCCCACAATTTAATTACAAACAATTACAACAAGTTGCATCTCCAGCTGCCACAAAAGGGGTTGGCTTAAACCCACTGCACCAAAAGAGCCTCTGAAATAAACACAATCAAGCCAAATCCACATTATGTTTATTAATCAAAAGTCACACTCATCATATCATAAAAAACACAAACTTACACACACACACACACACATACCTGCATAGCAGGAGACCACCCCTGAGCAAGAGAAAAGCCCAAAAATTCATAATCCTGTCTACAAACTAATAAATAACAGCTACAAAATATATCTATTTTATGCATACAAAATTCCACAATCTATTAAACAATTAAAAGTGCTCAGTGCTAAGATAAAGTGCTGAAGCAATATTGTGCAAAATTATCCAATATACTGCAAGTGTAAACAAATCATTAAAAAGGATTTCACCTAAATGTGATGCCCAAAGGAATGCTGACCCCACTGCTCCCAAAGACAGGAAATAGAATCCCACGTGTTCCATGGCCCAGTAACCCGGCCACTTCCTCAGGGTGTATTAATAAGAATAGTAAAAAAATTTCATTCCGAAATTTAAAATATTTCCTTGGTCGCTTAATTACTCGAAGACACAATTATTAAAGGGAAACTTTAATTCTAGTGGTATAAGCAGACTAGCAACTATTTCAGAAATAGCCTATCAATCTGTTTAAGCCACCATTTCTGGAAGTGTTTATAACATGTATAGTAGGCAGTTATAATTAAGTATATATCATAGGCTGCTAATGAGTATCATATAATTGACTCCTAAGTCATCCCTTGAAGTACAAGATTACATGTTCTTTAACTTTGGGATAAGGAAGTAACTAAACTTAATTTATCATGAATGTTAATGATAAAATATCTTACAGCACGGGTTCCCAATCAACTGTACCTGCACATCTGGGAGGTCTTATCAGGTGGTAGGCAACAAGGCTGCAAAGTGACCTGTACTCCAACCTGATCTACAGGGCTGGATACTAAATGGCACAATGATGCTACTGTGTAGGGCCTACGTTTGTTTAGAAAATGTACACTCTGGCTTTGAAAATGTACAGTATAGGCCTCGACTGTGGAACCCAAGAAGCAACCACCATAAAATAAACAGAAAAAAAGGAGTGCTGAATTGATTCTTTAGAAAGATAAAAAAAAGTAAAATGAAGTCAAGTGGATGTCCAGTGTAATATTAAAACAATTTACCTCACCCCAAATCCAGCACTGCCACACAGAAGCTGCACGAATCAACACCCCTCGCTCACGACCACCCATTTAAAGTAGACCAACAGCCTGGCACAGTTGGAAAATAAAGGTAGCGGCCCTTTTGGAGCGCTTTCTCCCAACTGACATAACTGACAATGCACTGTAACAGGAAGTCCAGCAGCACTTCCTGTTTGCAGGTGGCCTGCAAATGCATAAGCTGCCATCTTGTTTGGAAATTTACCACAGTATGAGTTATAAAAAGGTAACTTATTTTTTTATGTGCAGCAATCTAAATTGCCCTGGGTAGGGAGGCATATGAGCACTGTTGTTGTGTTGGTCTGGTTTAAGTCATTTTTGACTGTTGGTCCACTTCAAGTGTAGGATGGCTGTCACCAGGTCCCGCAAATGGATAATATATTGTCAGGATTGTGGTTGCTAGCAGTAATGACAGACCCTGGAAACAGTTTTCAGGTGAAATAACAAAGGTTTTTTGAGCACAAAGTCCAACATGAAGTCTCTTCAATTTAGAATATAACGATAGATGCAATAAATCCAACATAAACAGCGGGTTCCTCACCAGTTTAAACAAAGTCCATTTTGTTTTAGGCATGCAGCAAAGTCTCTCTCAGGCTCCACAATTCAGATTGGCTGTCTCACCCCACGGCTTCACAGCCTGGTCTGCAGGACAAAGCAGGCTTTTCTATCCACTGATGAGCAAGGCCCAGCCACCTGTTAGGCTGAGAGGTGGAGGCTAATTAATTACTAACGTCAGGTATCGACAGATGAGCGTCTGTATAGCGGTGCTTAGAGCGACTGCTAGACACTGTAAGCGGGTATCGGTCGATGTAACATAGCGCCTCAGTCGCTGTAGTAACCTGGCTCTCATTGATGAATGGGATGTATGTTGGGCGCTGCAGTTACTGCGCTGCAGGGAGCGAAAGGTAGAGCCAGCTCAGTGCAACCGACTCTCGGCGCTCCACACCATACTTATCAAAAAAGGACACACACACAGCGTCAGTGCTCTAAATCTCGTAGCTGTAGCATAGAGCGCCAGACGCTGTGTGATTGAAGTCTGTTTTTTGAACACATATCCACCAGTAACAAAGCGAAAACAAATGGAATGACATTGTTTTAACACTGTGGCATTAACACTTTAGTGTCAGACCTGTAATGACAATTCTGCATAAAAATATAAAAAGTCCAAAAAGTTTCTAAAAATGTTTGTTTGCAGCCAGGAGAGGTCACACAATGATTTGAGCAAAAAATAAATAAATAAATAAAAAATGTCAAACACGCTGTTTAAACACAAGCAAATGAACACCCATTGAAATGTATGGGAGAGCGACAGTGAGCGAAAGGTAATACCTGGCGCTCCTGAGCCTAGAGCGCTGGCGCTATGCGCTGAGCCACCTGTAATAATACATTGGACGCTACATGGCGCTGTTAAAGTCACTCACCAGATTCGCTTTCATAAATGTGGTTTTGCGTACAGCGCCCGGCGTTCACCAGATGCTGCCTGCTGCTACAAGACACTACCTGGCGCTATCCCTTCTTAAATAACCCCCCAACATATGCAAGCCCTAGCCTGGAGGGAGGGGGAAGGCAGGTCCCACTACCAACCTTACCCGCCATTTCATATAAAATGCTTCAGTGCTCTAAAGGGAACAGCCTCCTGGATCTTTCATCTCACCGGGCTAGCATTCTGGGAGAAATGTACACTCCCTCCAGAGTATTGTCCACTGCATGCCTACAATATGTACACATGTTATTAATTGTATCTTAAACTCAGAAAGATGAATTCCCAAAAATAAATAGTGAAAACATGAGATAGGCACTACTCTTCCTAAGGGGGTTCCCAACTAAGGGGGTACGTAAGGGTTCCCAACCTTTTTTCATCAAGTACTACTTGGGTGGTATTTATTGGTTGTCAGCACACAAAACAAGTATATATAATGTATGAAATGCACAAAAATGCACACATAGCTTTTTGCTGGGTACCACCTGATAGCATCTTGAGTACCACCCCAGAGATATGCCAGCCCAGTGGCCAGGCTACCCCCCCCCCCCCCTCATGCACACTTGTTTGATTTGTTCTTTTTCACTTTGCTTTCTAGTTTACTTTGGATGTTACTCATATCTCTGCATTTTACTTTGCTGTTTACTTTCACCTTTCTCCTCTTGGAGATCACTGGATCTTTCTTGCTGGGTATCTATCCTGGTTTGGACTAGAACAGAGATTGTGATTGCTGATCTCCAGAATTAGGTGGGTTTTTCAGCCTCTCCCAGTGGTACTTCAGATAATTGGACCATGGAAAGAGGTACTTGATGAAAAAAAGATAGTAACCCATGTTGTAGTGCATTAAAGGACATTACACTGGATGTGGCTAGATAAAGTGATAACGATAGGACGATAACAGAATGAAGAGCTTTGGGTGAAACTTGGCAGGCCTAAAAAACATGCACACTGACACATTTGTAATAATAAGCTTGTCATAAGACTCCTCTGACATTTTAGCAGACACACCGTAACACTCTTTGCTAGGACATCATAAAAGTTGGACTTGAAGTTATACTAAAGGCAAGCCTGATTGATGTCCCATTGTTTTGGACTATGTGTTGCACTCTCCTAAACGTCAATTTGTTGTCAAAAAGACCCTATAGTTCATAAGTTATGTTTAAGTGTATTAGATCATTGGAGATTGATAGAAAAAATGAAAAGAAACCGTGGGTGTGGCAGCAGCAATGTGATGTAAGCACACTGCAATGAGTGTGAGAAAGCTGCAGAGAGAGGCAGCAAATCAGGACGTCTGGCCAGGGAATGGGGGGGGGGGGGGCTTTCTGTTCTTGGTCCATCGAAGGCTGATTGATGGACCAGATCAGCAGGGTTGGGACTGAAAGCTGAATGAGGAAGTGATTTTCCTCACTAAGATGACAGACAGAGGAGGAAGCATAGCGCTGGAGCCACGCAATGAAAGGTAAAATACATGCAAAATACATTAATACACAAACAAAACTGTCTGTCAATACATTGGACAAAAAACATAACCTGTTCTCGTCCAACATTACTACAAGGAAATATGTTTCTTATTCTGCTTTTTTTTTAATTTCTTTTAGGGAAACCTTGTGCAACCTAAGAATTCTTTGAGAAAGATGCACCTGCTACAACAAATTGGGTATGCATAGAAAGCTTAACATGTACTTTCAGGGAATATATGGTTTGTTGCAGATGTAAAGGGTTGTTTTGGCTGAATAAAACAAACTTTACTCTGGGGTGTTTGGCAACTCTTGACAGTACCTATACATGTTGGGTATTGTTCTGTTTGGGGTACCTTAGATTTAACTTGTTTTTTTCTTGTTTGCATAATGTTTTTTAGGAAAATGTGGCTTTGATTCTGATTTTTTATTATTTTTTAGGGGAAACCCTGTGCATTGAGGGATTTCTTCCTAGAGAACTGTGCCCATTTCAACAAGCTTGAGGTGTGTACATCCAGAGAATATATAGTTTGTGGGGGGTATTTCAAATGTAAAGGGTTGTTTTTCTTGCAAGGTGCAAATAGTTGTATTTTATCTGAAAATCTACTAAACAGCTGTTTCAGTTTGGGGGAGTCTCCTGGGAAGGAAAGGGTGTCTACCAATACATATGTGGTATAATTGTAACTGGAAGAAATTGGGCTTTTAAACACAATGTGATTTTATTGAAAAACTTACATTTTTTATTACAAAACACTACAAATTGTAAAAATATATATATTTTTTTTCAACATATTTCACCCAAAAATATTGAGACTACACTTAAAACATTACAAACAAGACATTTCATGTTAAAGCCCAGACTCTGCTGAAAAGACAATATATAATGTTTTGGGAAATCCCTGTAAATACCTTCAAAAATCACAGTTAAACATGTGTAGTGCAAAATAGTGAAAATGGTCTGGCAAAAGAGGGTTAAAAAAATGATTTGTAGGCTGGCGCTTAAAGGATTAAAGGGAACATCCACTTCCTTGGACTTTACCTTACAGACCCAGATCAATAATGCCTGAGGGTCTATCCCTGTCAGTGCTTCTGCACCGCACAACGCTCACTCAGAAAGCTGGTGTGAGAAGACGGCACAGCAGGTGGACGTGGCTTTAAAGGTTGCCTTCCATGTATGGAGGTTCCCACTGAAGTCAATAGGAGTGCTCCAAACTGAAGCCTAGCATGCTTCTCATTCCGCTTGGTAGGTAAGCGTTGTGTGGCATAGGAGCACTGGAAGATGGGTTGTCTCATGCCCTCAGCCACTATTGGTCTGATGTCTCTTAGGGAAAGTCCATGGAAGTGCTGCTGTAGGTGCTGTAAAAGCAAGTTTCCAAACGTCTCCACCATTTCTTTTCAGAGTCAGTAAGCCCGAATATGGAACGGAAATTAGTGGCAGGTTTTGGAGACAGGAAATCTACAGAGGAAATTAAGCAGCGGTACATGGGACAGGCTTCAGGTAATTCCTTGCTGCTTAATTATTGCCATTGCCTGGATTGTTGCTTCATGCAACACTGTATTCTATAGCCTGTGAAAGGGTGGGAACTCCCACCAAATATATTTCATATCCCCTGAACTGGAACCACAACAACCACACAGGTCCAAAGCAGAGGAGTCTAAACATTTAATGGTGGCTGGGCATTTATACTATCTTTTCCCCCCTGGGCCTAATTGGCTATAGATATTGTAAATTATGCGTAAGAGAAAATATCTTTTGAAGGTCATCCAACAAGATTTTCCCCATTGTAATTTTGGTAGTTTTATTGCAAATGTATTATTTATTACAATGCAATTCTACATGTTGCTAGATTTTAGGTCTAAAAGATTCAGTTTTTTTAAAGAAACTGTTTATCTGGAAAGTGGTAAATAATAACACATGCTAGCATGAAATCTACATTAGGAACACTAATGAATGTTTACAGATGCAGCCATGATTTCAAGTGAAATTAGGGAAACTGCCCTGGAGCAGCACTTTGTCAGCTTTTCCAACATTAGATCATTTGCACTTGTATCAAAGGTGCACTTCATGCAAACAAAAACAGATATTTTTTTTTTTTAAATCAAAGCTTAGCCTACATGCTCAGTTGTTAATTTTTCCGTTCTTGTGATTGGGCCGTTTGACTAAACTGAAACTTTGTTTCCACTTGTTAGGAAGAAACCTAGAACTTGTGGCTTCATCACCTATTACCTTCCTACTCCTAACTACCTACCTTAAACATAGAAAGTTGACAGCAGCAGGAGCTCATAGTCCATCCAGTCTGCCCTTATGTATGTATATTCTCATTGGATAGATGTGTGCTTATCCCAGACATGTTTACATTCGCTTACTGCTGATTTTTCAGCTACCTCTGCTGGAAGTTTGTTTCAAACATCTACTACTCTTTCTGTAAAATTACATTTTCAAACGTTGCTCCTGATCTTTCGTTCAATTAGCTTCAGGTTGTTCCCCCCTTGTCCTATCATTACGTTTCTTCTTAAAAAACACTTCCCTCCTGCACCTTATTCCATCCTTTAGCATTTTTAAAGGTCCCAATCATGTCTCCTCTCTCCCTTCTTTCCTCCAAAATGTATAAATTCAGTTCCTTCTCTTCTGATTTAAGGTTTAAGTTCTTCCACCATTTTTGTTGCCCACCTTTGGACCTTTTCCATTTGAATAATGTATTTTTGTAGGTGAGGTCTCCAGAACTGTACACAGTATTTCAGCTGTGGCCCTTGCTACACTGGCATCACAACCTCCCTCCTACTGGTGATGCTTCGAGCTGTGTAGCCGAGCATTCTGCTTTCTTTACCTACTGCCTGTATACATTGTCTACCCATCCTGCATCTTTCAGTAATTCAGTATCTCTGAATCAGTAAATCTCTTTCCCCCGAAGTCCAAGAAAACGTAGTATTTATATTGTACTCGGAGTAGATATTCCATTTAAACAAGTGCATGACTTTTTGAACATTTATCCAGTAAAGCCAAATTAACATTGATACCTATCATTCAGCCAGTTGAAATTCCACTGAAATATTCCAGGCATTAAGTCCAAATTTCAAAAACATATCTCTGAGCTCTTTATGCTGCACAGTGTAAAAGGCTTTGCTAAAATCCAGATAAGCAATATCCACAGCACCATCTTCATCCAACACTTAAGTGACATTGTTAAATAATTCAGTAAGATTAGTCTGACATGATTTGCCCTCAGTAAAGCTGTACTTTTCAGGTAAATCGCCGCCATGGCAAATCTGTGTCTCCTTAGAACTTTTGCGTGGATGCCATCTAGACCCATTGTCTTGTTTATCTTTAAACTTGCTAAGACATCAGTTTCCAAAAACTCTGCAGCTGAACCCTCCCAGCTATGCTATGGCCATACATGCTATGGGTTTGAAAGCCATCATCTGAAAATACTAAACAAAAGCAACTATTCTTATGGACAGCCACAGCTTTATGTCCGTCAATATAATTGTTCTCCCTATTTCTAATTTTTGGAACTGCACTGTTTTTCTTCTTTTTGTCGCCAATAATATACCTCTTATAAGCAGACGTTCTTGCTTTTTCTGTAGTGTGGCTGTACCACTCTTTGGTATCTGCAAGGAGTGGTACAACTTAGAGGCCAAGAGTTTGTAAAGTAGCACAGTTAAGTTGGCAACTGCTGGAAACAGAAACGCAGGATGCCAAACAGTGGAATTACTTTGATGTTGGTAATAGACTTGTAGTGAACATAACTTACAGTAAGTAGGTCACAGCTCAGTTTATCTTGAATGACTGTTGACAGTCAAGTGATAAAGCCAAACAATTGCCAGAACAATGAAATAGGCTGAAATCAGTGGAAAATGGGAACAAATCATGGACAGAAAGACACAACTAAGGGTAAAGGAAGAGTCATATTGGGATATTAATTAGGAATAAAGAAGTATTCCCTCTCCCTGGGGCATGCTGGTTTGGGATGCCCCTCTGTGTGAAAGAGTTGCCCAATATGTTTACCTCGCCTACAGCACATGCACCTGCAGCCCTTTCTGGCTTTGGCGCGTGGAGCTGAAGGATAAGTGTAGTGCCACACAATGATTGTGTGCACAGTTAGGATTTTGTTTAGCTTCTTCAGCTGCACATTAATAGCAGCCAGAGAAGCTGATTGGAGGAGAGCCGCACCTGTGCTGTGGGCTCGTGGAAAGGTAAAGACAGCAGGCTAATCACGGGTTTCACATAGCGGGCCATCCCAAACTGGGGTGCCCCAGAGGGACAGACCAGAACCTGGGAAAGTGAAAATCCTTGGTTTTGCTCCACTTTAGGAGAGTTTAAAGCAGATTTAAGATGAAAAATACAGTAGGTCTGGTATGGTGCAATAAGCGGTGTGAGAAACAAAGCTAAATATATACAGTTTCTAATTATTTGTACTTCTGTACAGGAGAATCAGCAGAAAATGCCAGGACATCCCTGTCTGCTCTCTGCCATTGAAGTACATTTGATTTACAGATCTGCTGTAGAGCAGAAAAAAACAATATATCTTACTGCACAACTACTTCGACATGAATCAATCCTTAAAGAGTTGACTAATCCATTTTATCAGATCAACTTGACCGATAAAATATAAAAGACATTTTTGTGATAAGCATCTGGTTACCATGAATTGGTCAAGACAAGAATTTCAATGAATTGACCAAGATGCTTTTTGTAACCGCAGCTAAGCAGGCAAGGATTTGACAGAGAATAAAAAGTCATCTAGAATTCAGTGATAGGTCAAACAACTGATAAGACAGTTGATGATCCAATGAAGTTATTTATGCAAAATAAAGCAACAAAGCTATCACACACACACACACACGTGTCAGTGAGAACCCCCCTTTGTACTCGACTAATTAATTTCCAAATAGACAAAAAGCTCCCCTTACTCCCACAAACATATTTGCCAGTGAGAACCCCCTGAACCAAGAGATGCAGTACCTGCCCAGGCAGCCTAAGGTGCAACTTGGATAAATCCTAGTCCAGGAAAGTGAGTAGCAGGCTAGTCCAGGAACAAACATTAGGTAGTAGGATCTGATAGGCTAGCTCAGACAAGGTATACAATTCCACCATTCCAGGTCACCACTTGGTTGAGGCTTAGTCTAGGAAGGTTTGGTACTGGGTACAGGATGGTACACCATGTAGGATAACGGTGGAGAGCATGGGAGGATCTACCTGAACCAGACACTGCCTAACCAGGCAGCCAATCCTGGTGACAGGATTAAGTCAGTAAGGAGTATTGATATAATAATACCCCCAAAATGTTGGGCTGAGTAAAATTTTGACATGGAATAGTGGTGGGAAGCTGTAGGAGGCAAAGTCAACACTGTTTCAGGGCATAAACACTGAAAGTGAGGTTATAGAAAAAGTGGGATGTTGGAGCTGCAGCGAGATGTGGTCAGATGTGGAAGTTGGGAGTTCAATGGTAAGGTGGGAGGGGCTTGAGTGGGTCAATCATAAAGGAGTTTCCTAGGGTGGTGGACAGTGCTGTGTACAAGTTCTAGCCAACCCCAACTGATGAGTAAAACTTATGATTTGAATCTTAAACATCTTAAAATAAAGGCTTAGGCCCTTATTCATCAAGCGATAGCGCCAGGTAGTGTCTGACGAGCGCCAGGTAGCGGCAGCTAACGGCGACTACCGACTCAAGTACGCCCGGCGGCGGTCACAATGACGCATTTATCAAGCTAAATGAGGCTAGCGCCGGCGAGAGCGACGGCTAGCGCGGCATTCATCATGAAGCCGCCTGGACCGAACAGCGCCGCTGCAAATTCCTTCACAGCGACACGTATTACCTGGCGCTACCTGCCGCTCTCCCATACATTTCAATGGCAGACGCTGCAATGATTGTTTTTAGTGGTTTTTGGGTTTTTTTCTTTGGTACAAAATTCAACACATGTTTATATTGATATGTTTTATGAATCTGGCTGGTTAATTCTATGTATTTGAAGTTTTTATTATTTTTCACAATGTAATGTTGTGAGTGACATGGGAATTGCATCTCCTCCACCCAAACTCATTGGCATCAAAATCGCTTGTTTTCCACACAAACGGGGCTTGTAAAGCTATTTTGTAGCCTGTCAGGTTGGGCGGTCACGTTCGCTCTTCGAAATTGTCAGCGCCCAAGCTATTCGGCAGCCCTGTCCTTGATGAATCTGTGTTGGTCAGTGTTTGTGCAGTCGCTGTTTTAATTCGCTATGTGGCGGCGCGAGCGTCGCTGTGCCTCGCTGCGCTGCGTTGTGCGGCGCTGTGCTGTTCATACATGTGCCCTTCTGCCATTTGCAAGGAATTCACTTCCCGCGACCCCAGTCGTTGTTAATGAATACACTGTAGTTGTGAGCGTGCCTGGCCACATATTGCAGGATTAACATTCAGTCGTACCAGCTCATAACAACCCGTTATGCATTCTCATGTGTGCCACATTTTCATGTAGTTGTCTAGTTTGATTGTGTGATGACTTTGGGAAGGAATAAGATTTGTATATTTAAGCACAACGGTGTATGCTTTAGAAGGACCTATGCATTACAGTATGTAGAACCCCCTGCTAAATCAAGCTAATAATTCGTGGCGCCTTGGGCCCTAGCTTGTTTTCAAGCGTCATTTTAATGTTTTGCCGCCACTTAGCTTGCACATAGCTGATATTAGCTTGTCCCTGTTGCGCGCATCTTTGTTTTTGAATTTTGAAGCACAGTTGCTTGCGTCATATCCGGTTCCGGGATCCTCCTTTGCGTTTCAACGCCACCTTAAGGTAAAAATGTCTAGCGCTTATGCCAATAGCTTGTTTTCCAGCGTCATTTTAATTTTTGGCCGCCACTTAGCTTGCACATAGCTGATATTAGCTTGTCCCTGTTGCGCGCATGTTTGTTTTTGAATTTGGAATCACAGTTGCTAGCGTCATATCCGGTTCCGGTATCCTCCTTTGCGTTTCAACGCCACCTTAAGGTAAAAATGTCTTGCGCTTATGCCAATAGCTTGTTTTCAAGCGTCATTTTAGTTTTTCCGCCACTTAGCTTGCACATAGCTGAGAACAGCTTGTTGCTGGTGCGCGGAGCGTTTTTTTTTTTTTTAACTTTTTTCCAATGTCGCTTGGGTCATTTCCGGTTCCTGTTTCCTCCTTAGCGTTTCCACAATGCTGCCCAGACGGCGAGTTATGCGCCTCCCCAGCTCCTCCTCCGACTCTGACCCCACCACCCCTCCCCCACCTCCCCCACCTACCTCACCTTCCCCAACTAGCACCCCTCCCACCCCTTCCCCTCCTGGGCCTCCAAAGAAAAGGCGCAACCGGGTGGATAGCCGCGTAAATGGCCAGGTGGTCAAAGTGAGTATTTGGTTTGTGTATTTTTAGCTTTAAAGTTGCAGAACACACAGGGGGGATTGGCCCAGAAATTTCTTTGTTTTCTGACAAAATTTGATCACTCCCCGTGGGGCATCCCCATTGTGGATGTCCTGCTGGGATGCCCCCCCCTGGAGGGCCCTAAAAATTACCTCAGCCCCGTCCCATCTGTGCATGCGTGAGCTGCGGATGCCTATTGCGCTTACCTCTAGCAGGGTGTACCCCTGCGCCAGACATATTTTAATTTTGTGTGCAGGCGCACTCCCTGTTAGAGTCAAACGCCACATGCGTACTTTGCCGTGCAGACCCAGCTGAGCTGCTATGCACGTCCCAACGGCCTTGTATGCGCATACCACAGCGGCGCGGAGCGCTGTGCTTGGCTTGCGCAGTCACGTGGGAGCGTCCTCAGTGGTGTATTTGTGGCCTTCCAAGGGGGTTGCAGACAGCGGACCACCCACAATTGGTGTGGCCCACCAAAGTGCACACAAACCCAGAATAGTGATAATCCTGGGTGTGGGTCCACTTTGATCTGGTCTCTGTATAACTGTTTATGCCATTGTTCTGATGTCATGTATTGATTTTAGTTTGTTTGATCATTTTTCATAGGACTTCTGCGTGGCCGAATATGACTATGCCCGTGGAGGGAAAAAACGCATTGCCATGGAGGTGAAGGCCACAGTGTCCCGGCGCTTCCACACCGAGCTGTCCATCAGAGCCATTCAGCAGAAGTGGTCAGATTTCAAGCGCCGGGACCCTGAAGGCGTGTACCGCCTATATGATGCCTACGCATCAGGTAAGTTAAAGCTTATGTTCTGTTTAGCCTTTTTGCAGAATCATCTGCTAAGCTATGTCCATTTGTGCTCTTTATATTAATTATTTTCTTTCACCCCCTCCACACAGATAAGCGTCCTCCCCTGGGGAAACGTGGGAAGGGATTCCCCCGAACCAGGCAGGCGGACTCGGGGGAGTCATCGGGGGAGGGTCCCTCCCGCGGGTCCTATTTAGAGGACCCAGGGGAGGAAGGGGATGACGCCCCAGAGGAGTGTGCTGCTGGGGGGCTGGCAGGATCAAGCCTCAGCTCCTCACACTCTGAGTCTGAGGACTCTCACCAGGCAAGGGGCCACTCTCAAGTGGGGAGTCCAAGTGGGGTGGTAGAAATGGACTCGCCCACACTCCCTGAAGGAGCAGGGAGTGAGAGGGAGGAGGGTGGCCCTTTGCCTGGTGGATCTTCTGACCAGAGTGTGAGGAGCCGAGGCTCCCCGCCTCCTCCTCAGAGCCCTCCCTGGGCTTCAAGTGGCGCTTCATCCCCTGGTGAGTGTCCTTTTTTTAATTGTTAGTCTGTGACAGGTTTCATCTTGCAATTTGTACTTAGCCCTTGCCATTCCTCTCTAATTTGCAGGGCATCATATAGGCGGCACCTCCATGGCCTTTTGGCGAAGGATTCTCCACGGGCATAGTCGTGGTAAGTGTTTGTTGTTATCCATCACATTCCCTATGTTATGACATTCATTAAAGTGGACCCACAAACATTGATAGTGCTTGGATTCTCGAAGGTTCCCTGAAAAATCACATCCCTCACCCAGGGCCCCCCCCCAAAAAAATACCCCACAAACTCCTTACCTCTTTGGGGGTTGCCAAAGCCACCGTCCCAGCCTCCTGTGTGACACTCTAGATGTGTGTGCGCCTGCGCTCTGTTTCCTAATGGGCTGCGCGTGCGCACACACTCGAGGAGTGATGTGTGGAAGGCAGCGGCCGCGGAGTACGTTGTCTCACGCAAATTTTGGTGCTCTGCCAAAGCGGACCCAAACCCAGATTTGCTGCAATCCTGTGTATTGGCCCACTTTTAACAGACACATGTTTCCTGGTCCATTGTCACAGCTGGTTTGATAAGGTACCCTAACCTCACAAACCCCACTACAGTGCTAGCCAACTGTCAACCACCCCTATGTTTCTGCCCACACCATGATGGTTGTTCTCATTTCTTTTCTTGGGTTAAGTTGTTCCCGCTCAAACATGTGGCCCACTAGTAACATTAGCCAATCAACTGCTAATGAGTCCTTTACATAGCACTGTCTATGTTATTTGAACATTATCTTTAGGGATACATGTTGCAACCCTAAGTAATTGACATTAATTCATGGACCAGGAAATATGCTAATTTTGGACAACCTGTATGTAACCATGCAAGCCTTTGATTTTTCAGACTCAATAACCAGATGGATGTCAAATAGTCAGGTGTCATTGGCCCACTAATTGTGTTTTTGTCTTTTGCTTTCTGTTGACAGATGTTGCTACGCAGACGGAGCCAGAGAACCTCCTCCCCACCCCAGCTCCAGGGACGGCCAGCAGCATGGGCCCCCGCCACAGCTGCGATGGTGAGTACATCCCACTTCATATGCCTAAAGACTTGTGAAACCTATGTCTTCTAGTCACATCTGCAGACATTTAAAATGTACCTATGTGTTAATTTCACACACATCTAGATTCCATGTGTTTGTACAATAATCCAACATGCCTGTTTGCATGCTTGATTGTTGCCTCACATTCTTCATTTGGCCACATTGAGACTATTTTTGCCTTAGACACAACCAAATGGGCCGTATTAGGTCTGGACCTCTAACATTATAGGGCAAACTCGTGTACTCGTTAGGACTTCGGCCCTGAGGTTTGGCTGTGACGAAACA
Source organism: Gastrophryne carolinensis (assembly GCA_027917425.1). Classification (NCBI taxonomy): domain Eukaryota; kingdom Metazoa; phylum Chordata; class Amphibia; order Anura; family Microhylidae; genus Gastrophryne; species Gastrophryne carolinensis. The sequence continues at coordinate 57,400,672 of CM051237.1, forward strand.
CAAAAATGGACACACTGGGACTTATACCTTCTTTGCTTCCCCAGAGTTAAAGTGGATCAACAACCAGGAATTTGACTTTCCTGGGTCTTGGTCCACTACGGTGGGGCACCCCTGATCGTCACCGCTGTGTGACAACCCCCTGAACTCACTTTTACTCCAGCAAACGTACAAGCCGCGGCAAAGTGGCTCCTCCTCCGCCTCCTGGGCGTCCCTTTTTACGCGCACGTGCCTGCGGCGGCCATTCACAGATGGCCGGCGCAGGCACACACGTCTAGAGGGGCGGCAGGGAGGGCCCGGCGGCCGTGGCCAAACGAAACTGAGGTAGAGATTTAGGGGTGTTGGGGGGGTTTCACCCCCAGGGACATCCCGCTCTCGGATGTCCTGCGGGGAGGGAGGTGATCGGTCCGGGAATCTTTTAGATTCCGGTGCCGATCACCGGTGGGTGTTGGTACACTTTAAGAGTAAATGTATGCTTGGGATGTGTTGTTCACATTCCTGCCAGTCAATAGTACTCATATCATGTTAACCAATAAGCGCACAGTGGTCAACAATGTTAATGTGAGTGTCACCTAATTGGACACACTGACATTACATTGCTACATCTGTGTCTGTTGAGGTCACATTCAATTTATTAATAAATTGTTGTTTCTACATCTCTACAGCTTGTGAAAACCAGCATCGCAGACTGTGGCGGGAGATCAGGCTCCTGAAGCTGATGCTGCTGGCCAAGAAGAGGCGCCGGCGGTGTCGTTAGGGTGGGGGGAAGGCTGGCCTGTTGACGCCCTTTGTTGGGCAATGTTGGCCCTGTTGGCCCCGTTTTTTAATTAAAAATTTTTTGGATCATCATTACAGTGTGGTGCCTTGCAAAGCATAGTTTAACTGTCTCAAAAGCCATTTGTGTGTCAATTTAGCCATACCTTTGGAGCCATTTCAGGTGTTAACCATAGTAAGCTAGGGTCTCAAATGTGTGGCCTAAATTTACAAATACATTGACATATCTAGATCAAGATACTCATCCCTGACTGTTATTAGCTAGGTCTTAGGAAAAACACAATTTAGAGGTGGGTTAAGCAAATATATTTACACAAACCAAAACAAACAAAATTAATATTCTTGGCTGGGTGGCCGGGGAGGTTGGGAGTCATTGCTAGGGGCGGTGTTGGGGGACAACAGTGCAGTAAAAAATATAGACTGCTGTTGTATGAGCTGTTGTATCAACAACAACGTTTGGTCCTGCCGCTGGATCGCTTGCTGCTGCTGGTGTATGGAATCGCCAATTGCATTGGCCAGCCGACCAAGTTGCTGGTTTTGATGCAGATTGTGCATCAATAGGTCGATCTGGCGCTGCTGGGCCTCATGTTGTTGCTGACACATCAGCACCTGCTGTTCCAACGCCGCAATGCGCTCATTAGTTCCATCACGCGGCTGTTGGCGACTGTAGTCCTCCAGCATCCGGACCCCTAGCTCATAAAAATCAGCACTGGTTGGTGCCACACCTCCTCTTGCTGTGGTTGGAGCCTAACAAAATAGAAAACAACATTTTAGTCAAACCGAACCAATGCAGGTATGCCCCTCAAACTAATTATCCAAAACAGTCACTATACAACTTACCCTTGTCTGAGCCTCGGAAGCTTGGCCACATGGGACTTGGGAAGAGGTCCCAGCTTGGGGTTCTGGTTCCGCCTCCTGCAAAAACAACAAAGAAAGGAAATGTGACATGTTGCTTCATCCACTACCCACGAACATGCCAATGTGGTTATAGGTCGTCTACATCAGCCATGTTACCTGCGTGTCCTCCGGCACAGGTAGGCTCGAGGTATCGCTGCCAGAGAGTGGCAATTCCACATCCGAGATGTCCGGCAAGTTGGCATATGCTAAACAGGAAAGTCAGGTTAGTAGGTCAGTGGCCCAAACTCAAATGTAACCTGGCTAGGCTATCGAGGCCATACCTCCACAAAGTGCAAAATTACACACGAGACCAAAGGTATCTGGTAAACTCAGATTGTTAACATGTATGTTACAGGACTAAGAGGCAATAATTTTTGCAAAGAATATCAGACACATTGCTAAAATTACACATACCCGCAATATCCCAGATGTCTTGAGTGGGGCCCTCACTCGAGCTTGGACCTTGAAAATACATGTGGACACACAAGTTGCCAGAAGCAAGTGCAACAAAAGTAGAGCCAAAATACAGACTAGAGCAAGGCAAAACAACTTACCCTCATCTCTGGCAGCCTGAACTTGAGGGGCCCTTTCTGGACAGCCACTTCCGATATTCGGGTCAACTAAAAAACACAAGTAATGGCTCTAAATATTCCTCAAACTACTACGGGGAATGTTTGGCCAAAAATATGTCCTCCAAAATACATTGCTATCACTCCAATAACTATTAGACTGACCCTGGGGAGGCAACAAGCACTCTCAAGAGGCATCTTCAAGTTGACAAAGCAAACATGTAGATTAGTAGACTAACCAAATTGAACCAGTGTAACAGAAACAGCATAAAGGATACATTATGTATTGCTATACACACCAACAGGGTCCTGTTGACCTGCAACATCGGAAGTGGGGTCCAAAGATGAACCAGTCACTTGGCCTACCAAGAAAAAAGAGGAATGAGACACATGCACTTGGGTAAAAGTGGATAAAGCAAGGTGGACACATGCACTTACCGACATCCAAAGAGTAGCTTGGATCCGGAGGAGATGCTGGGGCCAATGGCATGGGAGCTATGCAAAAATCAAGCAAACATTGAGCCATAGTTAATGTGCGTGCAAAAATACTACATGCATTAAGGTGTGTGTGAGCAGCTCTTTCACTAATATTCACTAATCAAGGCCAGTGTGGCTTCCACATTTATATGCCGATATATGGCCACACATCTCTGGCTTCAAACATAGCTACACATGTTAGGGCCTTGTTAGTTAGTTGCTGTGAGTGTTACAGTGGGCGTGAAATTAGGCCGCAGGCCCATATTATTAATACTCAACAGTGCAACACTCGATTGTTGGAGCTGCTCCCACACCCATTTGTTCCCCAAACAACCAGCACCAAAATTAGGGGTAAATACCTTCAATGGCAGACTGGGGTAGCCTTGAGGTTGCTGGAAGGGCAGGAGTTTGGGTGTCCTGAGGCACATCCCGGACAGCAGCATGTGCACCTATGCAGAAAGCAACAGACAGAAAAGTAAAAAATGTTTGACCTCTAATGTACTACTTCACAGGTCCTACTGTTAGTTGGTCCGAATGAAAAAATGCTAATCACATACATTAACAGTAGCTTTTGAAAAAAGGCAGAAAATATGTACCTTCAGTCCAACCTGTGGTGTCATCCCCAGGATCCACACCCTGCAGCCGAGCCAGTGGAATTTTGGCCTTCAGCATCTCCTCATACGGCCTGTAGGTACTCTTTGGAGCCTGGATGGTCCCACTGTCCACATTAAGATCGTGATTCATCTTTTTCATAAGGGCCCCTCTCAAAGTGTAGAAGCGTTTCCTGCAGGATGGGCCACTACGTGGGTGTTGAGCAGTGCTACTAAGCTCCACACCAATGGCATCCCACAGTTTGCTTCTTTCTTGTTTGCCTATGGACTTGCTTTGGGAGCCAAATATCAGCTCCCATTTAGCAAGTGTAAGGCGCACAAGATGATTATTCTCCGCCAAATTAAATTCAGGCTCCCTCTTGGCACCTGGGCGCTTAGCCTGGGGTGCTGCCCCACCTTCAGGCTGGGCCCTTTTCCGTAAGGGAGGTCTGCGCACAGCACCCACCAAACTCCTACTTGGGCCTGCTGTGGCCGGCAGATGTCTTGAATTTGGCTCCATCCTGTAGCTGCACACACACACAAATACACACCCAACAAGCACGCATGCAGACTACAGAATGGCATCGCAATCTGTTAGGGTTGGGCAGGTTTTATGTGCTATAACAGCCAATCAAAAAGCAGGCCACTTAATTGATTCACACATACAGCCCAGTTCCTTCTAGCCACACCTCCACTGCACTGACTGAAGCATGTGTGTTAGCCAATTAACTCATTACAGACCTCATTAACCAAACAACACACACCAAAATACAACAATGGACTGATGTATCTCAACCCCTTGTGACATGTGGCTAGCCTAACGGCTATTTAAATAAACAGCAGCTCACCTTTCATTGGGCCACCACTGATTTTTGGGCCATGTCCGTTATTTCACGCAAGTTTCGGCTCACGTATGCTAGTAGCGCTACTAGCGTGCGCGTGCGCACTCCGTTTTACGCACACCTGGGTCGGCTAATTGGCGCCCGGAAATAGCAGAGCAACGCAAAAGGCGGCAAAGCGGACCTGTACGTTTTGAAAGAGAAGTATAAATGGAAGGAATTTTCAAGCTTCTGGTATTCTTACACTGTGGCAAAGGCTGTGGTGTGGTGCGGTGCTCGCTTGCTTCCCTTAGCTCATTTGAGCCTCTGTCTGGTTTCTGTCCTCACTCTCTGTGGCTTGTTGGGTGATTTCTGACATCAGTGCTGTTTCTTTAGGAGCTTGTTTTTGGTGGCATCTGCAAATATTGTGTAGCATACAGCAAGTGAGGCTTGATTTTGGGGCCTTTTGTGGGCTGTGCAGCAACTCCCCTCTTGGTTGTGCCTAACTTAGAAAGCTGGTTTTCAGCAGGCTGGTGGTTTGGACCACTATAGTTCTGGTTTTGTGGTGAGCTGCATTGTAGCGGGTGTGTGTGGAGTGTGATTGTTTGTGTGTGTGGTGTGTTTGTGGTTTGTTATTTTTTTTTGTTTATTTTGTATATATCTTGAGTGTGTGTGATGGATAAGAGGGTGATGTATGGTGTCTGGGTGGATGGATGTATGTGTATGCTGAAAGAGCAGGAGGAAAGGGAGCGGGGTGTTGTGAGGCTTAGGGCACCCCGCTCCTTTGCAATCCGCCTTTCAGTATGGGACTTAAAGTGGACCAACACCCAGGATTTTGACTATCCTGGGTGTTGGTCCACTTAGGTGGGGCACCCCGATCGGGGGTGCCCCGCTGTCTGAAACCCCCCCGATCGCCGCAAAAACTCACCTCTCCCCGCTCCCACGTGACCTCGTCCGGCCAATGACAGCGCTCAGAGCAGCTCTGGTATGCGCGTCCAAAGCTGCTTGGACGCGCATACCAGAGCGCTGTCATTGGCTGCGTCTCTCACTTCCCTCTAACAGGGAGCGCTCCTGCGCCGGCCATTAACAAAAGGGCCGGCGCGGGAGCGCGCCCTGCTAGAGGGAAGCGAGAGACGCGGCCGCGTCTCGCGCATGCGCCGTTGGATCGCAGGTAAGGTGAGGATTGTGGGCCTCCTGGGGGGTTCCTCCCCGCGGGACATCCCGATTTCGGATGCCCCGCGGGGAGGGATCTGATCGGTCCGGGAATCTTATAGATTTCCGGGCCGATCCCCCCTGGGTGTTGGTCCACTTTAAGTGACGAGCAGATCAGGAGCCGCTTCCGTCTGAATCGTGCTGCACTACAGTCCCTATATGATCAGATTAAGCACAAAATCGAGCCATCCACCAAACGCACTCAATCCATTCCAGGCATAGTACGCCTGTGTGCCACTCTTAATATTTTGGCACGAGGGACCTTCCAGGCAACCTCCGCCCTCCTCAGCGGGATAAGCCAGGCTACTATGAGCCGCATACTAATCCAGGTAGTTCTGGCGATTTGTGATTTAATCCCAATTTACATCAAGTTTCCTGAGGATGAGGAAGAGGTTGCCAAAATAAAACATGCTTTCTATCTGATGGGAGGGATCCCGAATGTGCTAGGGTGCGTTGATGGTACACATATCCCTTTCCGCCCTCCCCGTGCACAGGAGCTGTCTTACAGAAACCGGAAGCATTTCCATTCGCTAAATATAATGGTTGTCTGTGACCCAGACATGAGGCTGCGGGCGGTGAGATCGGGGTTCCCCGGCTCATGCCACGATTCTTACGTCTTGCAGCGGACAGTCCTGTGCCGGAAGTTTGATAACAACGAAATGCCAGCTGGCTGGCTACTGGGTAATAAATTAACCATGTCAATGTATTTTGCAAATATGTGGCCTAGTAAGCCAAATTTAACAAAACCACCAAAAAAAAACATGTACTAGTACTAATTGCTGTCTCTCTCCTTGTGTTTTTTCTACAGCGGACAAGGGATATGGGCAGAGAACGTGGGTCATGACTCCGGTCAGGAACCCACGGACCTCTGCCCATGAACGCTACAATGCAGCGCATCGCAAGACCAGAAGCATTGTGGAAAGAACCATCGGCCTGCTGAAAGCACGCTTTCTCTGTTTGGCACGGCCAGGAGGAGAGATGCTCTACAGCCCACAGAAGGTCTCCAAGATCATCCTTGCCTGCTGTGTGCTACACAACATTTGTATTTGCCACCGAATTCAAGCCCCCGAGGAGACAGCACTGGTGCCAGAAATCCCCAACATGCCCGCAGCAAGAAGTGAGGACACCCAGACTGGCGATGAGCTAAGGGAAAGGATGATCACTTCTTTTTTTGCGGTAAACTAACTACCCTTCACTCTAATGCAAGTACTGCACTACTGGCTAAATGTATTTGACCTCCCATCAAAATGAGCCCAAAAAAACACTAAGGGGGGTGTAAGATGACCCAAACCACTCTAAGGGGGGTGTAAGATGACCCAAACCACTCTAAGGGGGGGTGTAAGATGACCCAAACCACTCTAAGGGGGGGTGTAAGATGACCCAAACCACTCTAAGGGGGGGTGTAAGATGACCCAAACCACTCTAAGGGGGGTGTAAGATGACCCAAACCACTCTAAGGGGGGTGTAAGATGACCCAAACCACTCTAAGGGGGGTGTAAGATGACCCAAACCACTCTAAGGGGGGGTGTAAGATGACCCAAACCACTCTAAGGGGGGTGTAAGATGACCCAAACCACTCTAAGGGGGGTGTAAGACGCCAATGTTGGTTATCAAGTAATGCATTTTTTAATTTTCTACAACAAAACTACTTTAAAGATCTATACTAACTGCACTTTTCTTATTTTTTCAGGCACCAAGAGATGCACCCTGATCCCTATTTTCAACTTTCATAACTTTCATGCACTTTACTTTGCTTAATCATTTCTGTTGGACTTTTGATTTTCAATTTCTTTTCTGTTACTTTTTTTATTGTTTTTTAGTGTTAAAATAAAAAAAACAATATATAGATACATGTGGCTATGTGTTTAATTCTGTTGTAAGTTTCCTTTGCATTCTAATTCCTATTTTAATTTTCCTTTTCTTTCTCAGTTCTGTTTTTATTTTCCTTTTCTTTCTCATTTCTGTTTTTATTTTCCTTTTCTTTCTCATTTCTGTTTTTATTTTCCTTTTCTTTCTCATTTCTGTTTTTATTTTCCTTTTCTATTTTCCTTTTCTTTCTCAGTTCTGTTTTTATTTTCCTTTTCTTTCTCATTTCTGTTTTTATTTTCCTTTTCTATTTTCCTTTTCTTTCTCAGTTCTGTTTTTATTTTCCTTTTCTTTCTCATTTCTGTTTTTATTTTCCTTTTCAATTTTCCTTTTCTTTCTCAGTTCTGTTTTTATTTTCCTTTTCTTTCTCATTTCTGTTTTTATTTTCCTTTTCTATTTTCCTTTTCTTTCTCAGTTCTGTTTTTATTTTCCTTTTCTTTCTCATTTCTGTTTTTATTTTCCTTTTCTATTTTCCTTTTCTTTCTCAGTTCTGTTTTTAGTTTCCTTTTCTTTCTCATTTCTGTTTTTATTTTCCTTTTCTATTTTCCTTTTCTTTCTCAGTTCTGTTTTTAGTTTCCTTTTCTATTTTCCTTTTCTTTCTCAGTTCTGTTTTTATTTTCCTTTTCTTTCTCATTTCTGTTTTTATTTTCCTTTTCTATTTTCCTTTTCTTTCTCAGTTCTGTTTTTAGTTTCATTTTCTTTCTCATTGGTGGTTTAATTGTATTTCCTTTTTCTTTAAAAAATAAATAAAATTAAAAAAAATGTGGCTATGTGTTTAATTATGTTTTATTTTGCATTTACATTCTAATATCTGTTTTAATTTAATTTCCTTTTCAACACAAAATAAAAACAAAAAAAAGTAAAGAAACATGTTGCAATGTGTTTTATTCTGAAGGTACTTGATTCCCAGCCCACAGCAAAGCAAAGCGCAGGCGCTGTGTTGAATAGCGTGGTCACACTGACTGACAGCGCCTACAAAGCTGAGGTCCAACATCATATTCAGCAATGTAGGCGTTGTTCCCAACAACGCCAGGTAGCGACTGAGGAGGCCTGCTATAGCGAATCGCTACCGCCCGCGGCTGACGCTAGCGGCGCTCATAGCGCCATACTTCAGTCGCTCATCTGTCGCTACCTGGCGCTATTGATGAATCGGCCTCCCCGTGAACCAAGACCTGTTCAGCAGAATGATAGCATCTTGTTTCCGTATTGCCATCTTGCTTTGACTGTTGTAATTCACATTCAAAGATGGGTGAAAATGCTACATTTACATCATGCAACTGCTGCAGTCTCCAACTCAAAATAATGTTTGAAACAAGACCTGTCCCTTTGAAATAAACGATATGTGTATACAAAAGTACATGCAAGTGAAGACTAACAAAAGAAAATTACAAGTGAATCTGGACCTGAATCGTCAGTCTATAATTCCGCTATACTCCATAGCTGGCTTGCTCAATTCAGATTTACACAAGGCTTATCCTTCTGTTCTGTTTCATAGAAAATGCTTGCCATCCTTCCAGGCATTACTCATCCTTGTGTGACTGTTATAGTACTGGTTATACCTCACACTAATAACCATTGTAAAATGTTTCGCTTTATATAAATGAATTGTGCCTCAAGGAAAAAAAAGCTTGTGTAGCTGCAATTGTTGAGAAGAATGGTATACCCACCCAGTTTCAGATTGGCCCACCATAGCAGCAGAGGATCCAACAGTGTGCCCCAAGCACTGACCTAGGTCCAGCATCAGGGCAGTAGAGGAGTTCAATAACGTATCTGTTTAGTAAGATACATTTGTGATTTATTTAAAAAGCATCATGTTTAATGTTATGGTGGTGCAGCTTAAGCATACTTCTGCAGATGTGTGCGACCCAGCCCTGTTTTTAGAGCTAACTGGGTTGAGTGCTGTGGCTCCTTTAAGACTTGTGTACCCTAATTGCCCTGCTCACGTGCACCTCCCAAGTAAGTTATAAAATGGTCTGAGTGGCTGCCATCCTTCCTTTGTTTAATATGATGCAATACATTAAATTGTGTTTTAGTTGAATGGTGGGTCCCAAAAATTATTTTTGTGGTGGGCCACAAAAATTTTTTTCTGAAGGCTGATATTGTTAGTTTACTAAAGTATGGAGAACTTTGATACCTCAGTAGAGAACCTCCCTGCCTCACCTGGAAAACTGTATTGATTTACTTCTCAACCTCAAACATCTCTGTATTACTCAGATACTTCACCACCTCATCAGAGAACCCTGTTACACTATGTGAAAAACTTCACGGAAGGCGTGTCCAACCTCATATGGAGAGCACCTGTATGACATTGGAGAGCAGTTCTGCTTCTGCTATGTTAAGCACTTACATTCACTTCACTCAATACACTTTTTTTCATTCGACTTCTTTTTGAAAAACATTTTGCCACAATGGAGAACTAATTTACAATGATCAATTCACTGGGGTATTCTCCTACCTTACTGTGCGCCATGAAAAGAACTTTCTTGTCCCCATGTTAAGAACTTATCTTACTTACATTGAGAACCTCTTTACCTCGTTGTAGTAATGGTTTAATTCATATGGAGGACATTTTATTCATTGAAAATATGACTCATTTGAGAAGACAACCCTGGTTCTTCTTGGTGGGGAGCTACTACACGGTAACATTTTAGAATTACTGACACCCTCAAGTAAATAATCTTCCCTTTTTGCAGCTCTGATAAATCACCCTTTTTTCTCTTGACAGCAATGAGGAAAGCAGAATTTGTGCAGACCCACTATCAGCTAATCACAACATGTTTGGGGGGGCATCCAGAGCCCCCTCACACATAACCGCCCCAGAATGCCCCTAATGCTCACCTTCATTAGGAGCCAACGCCTGGAAAGGAGCCCCGAGATTGGCCAGTGGGCGTTCACGGGGGCAGGTTGTTCCGGTGGCCGGCGCCAAGGAAGTGACCATGGCCCACGTGAACGCCTGGCAGCCAATCATGGGGCTCCTTTCCCGGCACTGGCTCATAATGAAGGTGAGCATTACAGGCATTCTGGGGGCTCCGGCATTCTGGATGCCCATTCCGAGCATGTTGTGATTAGCTGACAGCAGGACCAACACCGGTTAAAGAAAAAAAAGGTTGAGCCGGCTTAAATACCCATCAAGCCATCTCACAATATGTGGCTTCTTCCATGAGCTGCTTAGGATGCTGCTCTGGAGTCCTGATACACTGACGTGGATATATGGCTTCACCCTGTGGGGCATCCTAAATCGCCCTCCTCATGTTCCCTATATTCTTAAAGTGATCCTATACATAGAAAGGAAGTTTATATCGTCAACTTCTATCCCCAGCCCAGTGCCCTAAAACAGCCTGTGTTTCTTTTTTCACTAAAGCCTTTGCCCAATATTCATAACAACAGGAACCGGATAATGTATAATGTTCAAACTGAGGCAGTATGCTCATTATTTCAGCTACAACTAAATGGTCCCATAATGGCAGTTAGGTTGAAGTGCTCCCCAATGCTGAGCTGTATGTACTGTAACTGAGTGTATCATTGTTGGAAAGCACCAGGGGACGGAGCTGCCAGGGAGCAATATGGCCAACTGCATCCAGTACATGTTGTTATGAAGGCTTTAGTAAAAATAAAAAGAAAACAGGTTGTTTGGGGCACTGGGCTGTGGACAGAAGGTGATGACATAAAATTTCTTTCTGGGTATAGGATCACTTGAACTTCACCCAGCCCTGAACTTCCAGACTCTAGGGCCAGATGCTAGTAGTTTTGGTGGGCTCTGAGCTTCAAAACTGAAGAAAATATTCTGTTTAAATATAGAAAACAAGAGCTTTCTGTTTAGTTATGCTGTAATTGCTGAAATTCTGGGAATTACTCGGCAGTCATTTTCTTGCATGTTTTATCTTTAAAGCCAGAAAATATATGACCTTTACGAATCCCTGCATAATGTATAATGCACTGCTAAATGAGCCATTCAAAAAGCAGCCATTGCTACACAATAATTCAACCACATACCATAAGCCAAATACAAACATCCGACCGCTAGAGGAAAACAGGAGGAAAACTTTCCCTGCAAGGAAAGTCAGTCTAACAACTTTGTCGATAAATAAAATAAATATCCTCAAGGTTCAAACGTATCCGTATGAGCTTCTTCTTAATGACTACATGCCATTTGTCGCTGCTGAGTAGGGGGTGCACATCTGTAAGAGAAGTTCGTGCGTAGCAGTGGCCAGTGTTTCTAAATGAAGTTGGCCCAATAAAAAGAGGGCACCCTGTGAACCATATACATGACTAAGTTTGACTTTCTTCCTTCTACAATAAAGAGGACCTAAAGCAACTCCAAATTCCAGTGTGTCTTAATGAAGTTGACCTAATAAAAGAGGGGCACCCTGTCAACCATATACATGACTAAGTTTGAACTTCTTCCTTCTGACCTAAAGCCACTCCACATTCCAGTGTGTCTGAATGAAGTTGACCCAATAAAAAGGGGCACCCTGTTAACCATATACATGACTAAGTTTGAATTTCTTCCTTCTACACTAAAGAGGACATAAAGCCACTCCAAATTCCAGCTTGGAAGTCTGCCGGGACCTGAGTAAGTTTTCTGTGTTTCCCTGACACCAGGAGCCCCAGAAAACAATAGGGCTCGTGCCTAGGAGCTTTCCCATTACCAACTAGGACCATCCCTGGTGTGTGTGTTACATAGGTTAATAAACAGGAAAATATATATACCCAGCATGGGTGGGATGGCCATTGAGACCATTAGGAGATTTCCCGGTAGGCCGTCCTTCCTGTACTGTCATGGCGGCACAGCAAGGAGTGTGCAAATGTCTTTTTTATTACATTTATCTGTTTATATTTCTTGTAAAACATGGCACACACCTCTAAGTAATAGTGTGCAGGGTGGCTTCTAGTCAGTTCTTACACTCAGGATTAGGCCTCCCAATATCATCCTTCGGCAATACAATGTCCAGGAAGCAGCACCGGTGCCTAATGCAGTTATAAGTGTCTCTCTCTTTTAGGCAACAGTTGCATTAGTGGAAGGAATTGCGAAATGTATTGCAGGTCTGAGATTGGCCACAGTATGGGCTGCAGGGCTGGTGTAGTAAATAAAATCCTGGGGCGAGTTTTGCCCCTAGTCTGCTCTGATACCCAGCTTACTCCTTTTATCTGATCCCATGGCTTGCACTTGAGAGGTTTAGGGCAACCTCAGGTAAGCCTGCTCCCAATTTATCTATTGCACTGTATGTCCCAAATGGGCTCTCAGAGATTAGAGTTAGGACTGCACCCCACAGAGGCACTTTGGCGTAGTGGTGCAGCTTAAGCATACTTCTGCAGATGTGTGTGACCGAGTCCTCTGTTTTTAACCAAGTTTAGAGACAGATTATAGGCTGGCCTGCAAGCTAACAGGGTTGAGTGCTGTGGCTCCTTTAAGACTTGTGTGTACTAATTGCCCTGCTAACGTGCACCTCCCAGGTTAGTTATAAAATGGTCTGAGCGGCTGCCACCCCCCCTTTGTTTCTTTTATCTGATCCAATGCATCATGGTCTTTGTTTCCACCTGGCTTCCCACAAAGGGGGGAAGAGAGCATGCTGCTGGAGGCTCCCTCTGGTATTTACCTATTTGCCCCCCCCCCCCCCATTTCCCTTAAATCCTGCCCTGTTGTTATCCTATAAGCATGTGGCCTGGAAATTTGTGAAAAGCCATAGTGGGATCTATCCAGTTCAGAAGCTCTCCTGCCAGATAGTCTACAGTAGTGAAAGGAAGGGACATGGAGGGGTATCCCCAGGAAACTTCCTCCATGTCCCTCCCCTCCAGTGACATCATTAGTCACATGGGGGATTCTACAAAGGTTGCATCTCGTGATTTCTGGTAACCAATCAGGTTCACTCAATGGGCATGCAAGTGCTGTACAGATACAGCATTGTTTAGAGGAATCGTTTCATTGCACAATTGTGTGGGGCACACGTTTTTGCCACTCCTGTCAGAAATATTGTAGTATCAATAGAGCATTAGGAATGTACACAGGATCAAAACTGAGACACAACTGACCATAGTGTTCCCCAGCTCTCAATAGACAGAGCACTGGAGCTGCCTAAGTCATTTGAACCAGGGTGCCCAAGGCAATGGCCCCCTTAAGAATAGGGGCCCACCATGGGCCACCTGTATTCCTGTGAGTCATTTAAAGCCTGCGCTTGGTCATTTAATAAAACCTCATGTATTCCTATTTAAAATGATCCTACCCCCATATGTTAACTGTTTCCTCATTCCAATATGTCTGGCAATCATGTGACTGCCATTGACCAATCTGAATTTCCCAGTGGGCTTGCACAAAAACCTGAATGGTTGCTGTTGGTCACCTGATTAACTTCCATTTGGCCCCATACAGCATGAATGAGAAAGTGGTGAGTTGACTATAGTGCAGCTGTAAAGTAGCAGTGGTTTATATCTTATCTGGCTCTATATGCCAATAAACATACAAAATTGTCACTGGACTATATAGCACAATGCTTCTAGTGGGGGGAAAAGACTCATGATGAAGACCAGGTAAGTATATTTTTTATTTAAATGCGTTAATTAGTGTTAGTTGGGAAGGAATTAGAGATTCTTGAATGCAAGTCTGGAATCACTATAAGATCTAAGCATTTTTCATATTTCTATTGTTGAAAATCCCCTTTAAGACTGATTATTAATTTCATCTGGTGGAAAGGGTGGAACTAAGCCTATGCCTAAGTCAATGGGCTAGCTATATAAAGCAAACTATGATGTAATATATCATCCACACTTCTGTGATGCTCATGAGAAGGGTTATCAGATAACCATAATTTGAACAATCTGATCTCATGAGAGCAACACATCAGTATGTGATCTATTTTACGCTCGAGTCCCTGTATGATTAGAGACATTAAATAAAGTTATTCCAAGGGCGTATACCAGCACAGTCTGATAAGTCTGGGGATCAGATTTTCTGCCACAAATGAAATACATCAGGTCGTCTTTCTTTTTGGGACAGCCAATGCTCAGCTCGAAAAATAGGGTTTGTCTCTATTACAGCCTCTGGAAGCAATTTTGAACTATGAAGAGCCGAGCTGAGCCTTCTGTAGATGCTGCACAGACTTGATGAAAAAATAAACCCTTAGCTAAGTATGTTACAAGGGAAGTACATAGCTCTCATGCTGATGAGGCCCCATAGCAGGGCCCCACCACAGGCCCCCATAATCACCAGCAACATCGTGCTCCACCCCCTCTGCAGACATGGTCAGTGAAGAGGAGACTTCGAAGAGGCAACACAGAAGTGGGGTAATCGTATGGTGCTGGAGTAACAGGTGCGCCACTGTTGGAGGAACAGGCACATGCGACCAGGAGAAGTGGAGCGCCCAACAGGGCATAGAGGCACGGCCTGCGTGCGTCAGTGACGTTAAGGCAAGGCCCGCTTTGCAGAGAGAATGATGTGGCATGGCTGATAAGTATCTTCAGTGGGTATATACCGCAGAGGGGGTGGAGGCAGCGTGCACTGGGCCCCCTTGTTCCACGTGCCTGCACTGCCCCTGTGATATGTACATCCCTGCATATGAATATGTGGCCATTTAGAGCGAACATTTGCTAACTAGTAATACACTGTCTGACTATAAAAAAAAGTTACCACTTGGATTTAGCTAAGCAAATAGGTAAGAGCCCCTATTGCATGAGTGATTAGGTTTCAGCTGGCAACATATTATTAACCCTAACTGATGTGGTGAGTAGCTTCTTATTTGTAAAACAACCAAAAGACACATTCTGAGTTCATGGAAAGGATGTTAGTCTATTTCAGAAAGGCCAAATTATTAGTATGCATCTAGAAGAGAAAATATAAGGAGATTGCTAAAACTTCTAAAACCTGGTTAAGAACTGTCCAAATAATTAATTAAAAGTGAGAGCACAGTGGGGACTCTCCATCATCTGACCATTATTGGCAGAGACCAGGGTTATGTTTAATAGTGAATGTAAAAACCACTTGATAATAAGGTTAACTGGCAAAAATGGCATTCATTTGTTAGGGAGCCTAAAGATTGGACCTTGGAGCAATAAAAGAAAGTCATGTGATTGGGTGAGCCCAGATTTACCTTGTTCCAGAATGATGGGTGCATCAGGGTAAGAAGAGAGGTTGCCTAAGTGGTGCCACCATCATGCCTAGTGCTTACAGTACAAGCCTGTGGGGGCATTGCTAGGATCTGGGGTTGCTTCAGTGGGTCAGGTCTGGGTTCAGCAATGTTATACGCCCAAAGAATGAGGTCAGCTGACTATCTGAATATACTGAACAACCAGGTTATTCCATTAATGGATGGTTGTTCCTTGATGTCATATTGGCCATATTACAAAACGACAATGCCAGGATTCATCAGCCTCAAATTGTAAAACAGTGGTTCAGGGAGCATGAGACATAATTTTCACACATGGATTGGCAACCACAGACTCCAGACCTGAACCCCCCTGAGAATCTTTGGGATGTGCAGGAAAAGACTCCAAATCTCCCATCATCAATACAAAGTCTTGGGGAAAATGAATTAAACTATGGACATAAATAAATGTGGCATTGCAATAGCTTGGACCAGTCCAACCAAATTTTAGCACATGTGCTCTTTTTTGGCAAAACGATGATATGTATTAGGTTTTTTTTTTCGAATGCATGGGAAACCCCACCCCCCTGACTTGGTGGATTGTGGCTTTCCTTGAGTGCAGTAGACTGTTATTTGCACTAGGGGATGCTTAGGGACAGGGAAGAGGTGGTGGGACAGTAGGCACAAAAGCCACAGCTTAATGAAGAGCAGGACACATTTCAGGAGGTGAAGGTCTCAAAGAAATTATCAGCAGCAGCAAGGGCACTCAGACAGCCATGTAAAATAGCCATCAATGTTCCCGCAGTAGACACATCCTCATTTTCACATCTTCATAAGCTTGAAATGCAGAAGCCATGCCCCATCTGTGCTACACCCCTAGCAGACCCCCCAATAGAATTCCAGGGTGCTCCAATGCCCAATGCTATTGCTATTCAAGGAACACAAACATATTTCCATAGGGAAATCTTCATGAGGATGCATATTTGCAGCCAACCAGTTGCCTGTTACCTCCTTGTTCCTGACCTTTGATATGTTTACTGGACTTGCTAGTATATTTTTAGGCCCTCCTGTGTATTGCCCCCACCGTTTTCAAGATCAGCCGACAATACTGACTGTAGCTTGTCTAATCACTGCAGCCTTGCTCATGCTGAGCCTGTGGAGGTGGCACAACCAACAACAAAAAAGGGGTTTCCTCATTGAGAATCTAGCTTTACTGCACCATCATTGGCCAATGGAATTAGATTGCCATTTGACCGGCCTGTCACCACATTATGAGCTGCACTTTACCCTTTTACAAAAAAGGATAAGAATACATGTATAGTCAGGTTTAGCTTGCAGATGTACTTCATGGAACTATTGTGTTGACCACTGGTTTTCATTTTCAAATAATCTCTGTCTGTAAGAGCATCTCTGAGCACTACCATCGTATTTGGAAAGTCACAACTGTTGTGTTATAGATAGTCAAGAAGCATCGCCTTGAGACCCATTCTAGTTTGTCTAATCAACATCTATTTGATGTTATGGGGCAGAATTCTTCATCTTCAGGCCCCCATCTTTCTGATCATGTGGTCTTATATTTGGTGAGTGGACAATTGCTTTTTGGGTTTACAGCAGGACCTCCTTAAAGAGAATTAGGTCAGATTCCTTTGTAGAAAATTGGATGATTTAATGGAATTACCTGCCAAAATGAAGACTCCAACAAGAATAAGAAACACTAGTAAATACAGGCCAACCACAGCGTACTTCAGAGCTGCAATAGAACCAAGCTGCCCGCAGCGTCGAAATGATTTTTTGCCATTCCCAGGACCTGTAAAAATGGAAACAGTTATTGAGGGGAAATTGTAACACCAAACTAGAAGCAACTAGAAAATGTAAATATAACATCTGCAGAAATGTCACCATGATTGTAAACAGATTGAGCCTACTAGTCCTCATCTAGCTATCACCGTCCTACCAAAGATTCGGTGTCTATAGCATTCACCAATTCCTCTTCCTATTCTAAATCTTAATAAGCCACTTTTACTGCAGTTTACAGCACTGTTAGTCCTGGCAGGAGATTGTATTTTAAACTAAATTAAAGTTAATGCTGGCTCCCCAGGGTTTGGGCATGTCCACAACAGTAAGGTCAGTACTACAAAATGTCAAGGCAATAAATCAAAATGAAAGCATGGGCGTGAGAAATTAACTGGTTCAGGCCTCTCAAGTTGTGTTGTATCTTCTGCTAATGGGCTGTTGACTCTTCATCTTGAAAAAGTGTGGCACATACAAGTTGCATGTTTCTGTTTGAACTGTGTATGGATGCTGGGCATGACAATGGACCAACTAGTATTTGAAGTAGACTTATCTCCTAACATTGGCTATAAAACCAACAGTCCTTAGGTGCTGTTCTTGCTCTGTTGCTCAATGCTTGCTGAGTGTCATAGCACTTCCAAGGAGTCTGGTCATATGGATCTTTTTAGGAAATAAATTCAGTGCAGCCTGTTGACTTCTTGTTGAAGGAGCAGAGAATGAATATACTGTAGCTTCAAATATGTTATTTCAGTTTAAACTGCAGTATCAAATATAGTTGAGGGTTGCTTTAAAGTTTATGTCCAGGCAGGGCAAACTCACCTTTTGTCCCCCAACTGATTGGTGCTACTCTGGTGGACCCACACTTACCAGATCATGAGACCCCTGACTCCTGTGACGGGCAGGAAAATGGCTTCCCCATCACCCATCACAGTAATGCTAGCACACCCTCTCCATTGACTGCCATAGACCCTCGGTCCAGACATGGCCTACGACCTACATAAATATCACTACTCTATACAGTGAACAAATTAAAAATGTTACCAGAACTGGTTGTTTTAACAAATATTGTACCACTACAGTCATAGCCTCCAAAACCTGCTTATCATTTGAAAAAATGTATGAAGTTTTCTGGTAACTATGTCAAAAAAGGATTTTTTCCAAGCATATTATATGAATTATATGTACTGTATGTTTTTTATTTTTATTACAAAATAGTGCAGTACAACCCATTAAAGGTATTGCAGGCATAAGAACAGAAAGTATGTATGTTCCAGATGCTCAATCACAATATTCATACAGAAAAATAATCAAGGATGGTAGAACCAATGGTCTGTGTAGTATGCTATTTTATGTGGGTGACTCAAAGATTTGCACAGATGTAGATGACCATGATCCATATCAAGAGTCCAAGTTGTGGGAAATGAGGAACAGAAAGAAAGGCAAGCAGAAAATAGAGAATGATGGACATAAAAACAAGAGAAGCAGAAGAAGAGATAAAAAGAAAGAAAAAATGGAGGGAGGGGAATGCAGGGAGGCAGGCCTGGGGGTTAAAGTTCCAACAGTCTCACATGAAGGCATTACTTTTTAATCAGCTCCCAGATTTGCACAAATACATTACTATGGCTCATGCCAAGCGAAAAGTACAGAGACCATGGTTAGAAACAGAGCCTGGGGCATTGCACCCCACTGTCATTATTGGCTGTAGCTTATAATATAAAGCTGAAGCTTATTTTAGTTCTAATAACTGAAGATCACCGGACCTGGAAACTGGAAGGTAGACGTCATCTTCACACCAAAGGCTCATAGGTGACCCAATCATTTGGCAATAACCCAAATTGAAATATAATTTTTATTAGTACTCCACCTTTCATTTATTCCAGATAATAGCTAAATCTCATTCTTAGCCCACCATAATCCATCATGTAATGACTGTTATCCATCATTTCAAGACTAAGTGGTGAATAATACTATTCATCTGAATGTCGTTAATGCAAAATGAGAATTTTATGAAGTCAAACTCCAAAAGACACAGCCTGTAAATGTAATGTATGGTGATTGTTTTGACTAGGTTTGATGAAATAATGGTGCTGAAATGTTTGACGCAGGAAAAACAATATCATCACAGTGAAATGTTTTTTTCTGTCCCTCTTCTACATTCAGACCTCAAACGGTTATTGCTAAATAGGCTGGCGAAGCCATCAAACGCATCTGGTCAAGAAAAAAAAAACAAAAAGCCTCAAAACGGAAACAGATGTAGTTCACACAAAAAGCACAATAAATTGTGGTTGGAATAAGTTTAGGTTTTAATTTATAAAATATGTGTGGCATTGTGGCTAAGAATATATGAAGAAAACATCCCTGGAAGTATTGTATATAATGCTCATGTGATGAGAGATAAGGCCTCCAAATAGTAGCCTGTAGCCACACCTTTGCAAGAAAATAATGCTGATAAAGCCCTATCAGTCCATAGTTAGTCATATTGAGATGTTAACATGCCCTAGGGTTGCTATATTATTAATATATGACATCATTATGCCATAAAGGTATTATAGTAAAACCTATAGAATGAAAGGCTGGAGTACTTAATCTCTGCCATAATGCATGGGTGAACTTAAAGCGGACCTTCACTCTGAATAAGAGTCTATCTTATATGTTTCCCACACCCTGTACATACAGATTGTCCACATTAAAAATCATCCTACCTGCATCTACTGCATGTTATGAGCCTTTAAACATCCAAGATGGCGGCTTATGGAAGCCGCCATCTTATCAGGCAGCCTGCAAACAGGAAGTGCCTTGTGACTGTGCTGCTCTGCATTCTGGGACTGCTGACCTTCACCTGACCCCAGCTCTGCTCTGTCTAAGCAAAGCACAGCTATAACCCGCCCCCCTGTACCTTATCCCACTCTCCTCTCCTCAGTAAGTGTGATGCTTCTGAGTCAAGATGGCGGCGCCCGTATCCTAAATTCCTGAACAGAGTTGCAGCCCAGTGGGGGAAAGAATCATCAGTTAGTGACTAAAAACGTAAAATATATTAATTTTAGATGCTGGGGAATCGTTTTTTAAGAGTTTGGGCTTTTCATTAAATCACGCTGAAGGTCCGGTTTAACCTCCTTGCTGCAAATTATAAAAATGTGCCCCTGAGGATGTGCCCTGCGCTTCTCAATAGAGCAGTGTACTCATTCCTGATAGGAGTAGATCACCTCTGCTGAACCACTTATTAGATTAGATGGGAGTTAAAAATTATAATAAAAAAAGGATGTCCAGCAATTGCTGCCTGAGGTGGATGACTAACTTGACATCATTACAAGTGCACCCCTGGCCATATGTGTCCAACATAAAATGTTCCTCCAACTTGGGTCCCACACTTTTATCCAGTGGATAAGCCTGCTTACCATGTTTCTATGAGGACACACTCATAGAAGTAGAAGTGGATTCCTGATATGTAATTGAGCTTGGACAATCTTTTCCCTTCTCTGGTTATGCAGAATACTAGGCCATTAGGCTGGTGCAGTGAGTGCAAGCCATACCATAAGCATCATGAAATTTTAATACAGTAGTTAGGTAAGGTAATTCTAGGAATTGTTGCAGCGATGTCCCCCAGGTCTGTCGCCGGACAGCAGCTGCAGCTTCCGAGAGTGATGCGGCCCGTGTCGCAGCTATCCCCTCTCAGGCTCTGGCATCTGGCATTGCTAGGCAATGCAAGCATTGTCCTGGCATAGCATACACTGACCACATTTTTTAGTGGGTGTGCTGTTCCAGCCTCCTGTAAAGTTAGCCTTTGGACTGCCAAGCCTTTTTACTGACCCTGCCTTGTCTGATCACATCTGCTTCCAAGCCCTGTTGCTTACCCTGCCATGTCTGACCATGTCTGCTACCAAGCCCTGTTGCAGCCACATAAGACCACATCTTGTACCAAGTCTTGTTCCCACCCTGCTGCATCTGTCCATGTCTGGTACCAAGCCTTGCTGCTGAACGCACTACATCTGACCAACCAGCTTTAGAGTTTGGTCACCTGCATCCCTAGCCATATGATCCATTCCAGGTCTCCCCCTCAGCCTTGTCACTGGTTGGTGGCTTCAGAAGGCAACTGTCTAGTGGCCGAACTTCGGCAGCTTCTGACCTCATCAAAACTACCGCAGCCTGAGGTAGGTGACCAACTGTCTGTGCATTAACAGTGATCTGTTGCAGGCCAAAATTGCTCATATCCATCATTCAAGAAAGAAAAACCCACACAGTGCTCACCTAGGCGTTGCTTTTGAATTCACGTTCAACAGAAACATGTTAATAACAAACTAATGAAACTGACCAGGATGAAAATGATAGTACCCTTAGTAAAGATTGAAAATAATTTGATCACAGAGACATGCTAAACTAAGGTGTCTCCTGTAACTAGCACGCCATATGCCTTCAAGTAGTAATTCTCTATGTTCAAAGACCTGGAATGGAAGCATCCAAAGAATAGAACATTGTACTAACTGTGAAACATGGTAGAGGCTTGGTTATGTTTTAGGGCTGTTTTGATGCATCTGGAACAAAGGATCTTGAGTCTGTGCAGGGTACAATGAAATCTTAAGACTATCAAGGCATTCTGGCGTGAAATGCGCTGATCAGTGTCAGAAAGCTTGGTCTCAGACACAGCTCATGGGTGCTCCAGGATAATGACCCATAACACACAGCTGGAGAAGGCAACCTTCAACCCTAAAACAACTGAAGCAGTTTACTCCATAGGAATGGGGCAAAACACATGTGCACAGATGAAGCGGTCTCATTAAGAGTTACAGACATTTTTTGCAGTTATTGCTTCAAAAGGTTGTGCAACAAAATATTACGCCGTGGTGCCATTATTTTTGTCCAGAACTATTTCATATGTTTGTTTATTAAAATGTTTCTGTTGAACCACAATTTAAAAGCTATGCATTTGTTCTCACTGCACTGTACTAAAATCCCAACTTAACAGCATTCCAGGCTACCATGGTGTCAGGGAAACAAATGTATTTGTCCACCAGGGTAGCCATGCCAACCTTTTTGAGTGTACGGCTGAGCGTAGGCTGGGACATACCCACAGAGAGGGTGTCCAGCCTCTGGAACGAGCCATTTGCCAGAAATTGAAGGCAGCCAACCAATTTGTTCATAACCGCAATTGCATGCTCCTTGCTTGTGGTGGGGGCCAACCATGGCCACAACTCACAATATAGTTTCTTGAATAAAACACGTCGGGTCAGCTCAAATAGCCCAACATCATGCATGCAATCAACATCCACACGTGGTCGATGCTATCTAAAGTCCAACATACACATGCATAGAATGCCAGAATGCTGCAGACACTCATATTTGGCAAGGTATTCCTCGGAGGGCTCCATTACGCTTTCCCGCACACCATGACAACACATTCTCCCCAGGAAATAAAGTGAAGCGTGGAAGAACCCGTTTTATTTGCCCCTCTTGAAGGCCAAATCATGCCTAATAAAGTATTTGTATCATGCGCAAGCCTATAATAATCACTTTTATATGTATTATATTATACGTGAATTATACATGTATTATACGTGAAAACAACACAAAGCAAATACACAATAGATACACAATATCAAACACCCAATAAATATGAGGCTGTGAATCTGCCTTAATATGGCACAATTTCAACTGTGTGGAGCTTTAAGGCCTGTAATGATAATGTGGAGGTTGGTATCGCTTTTAGCGGTGTCACAGAATTCCAGTTCTCCAAGAGACTACTCCAGTGTTTTTTTAGGTATGCCCCTGATCATGATTATTGAGAAAGACATCTGTGGTTAGGTTCCTTTGAACACTGACAGCAGTCTTTGGCACCAGAGGCACTTTCTTGTATTTCAAATATGGCTTTTTAGGAAAATAATGGTGGCAAGCAAAAGGTAGGTTTGCACAGGCCACCAAGTCAAGGAATGTGTCCACCTCTCTAATAGTCTATATAGCTTCAGAGTCCCCCTCTTTCATTAGAGCAGTGGCTTCTGAGAAAAAAAAGGGAGGCGGTCTCTGTTTCTATGATTTACATGAACAGGAGGCATTCCTATGTATGTGTGTGTTATTATTATTATTATTATTATTATCGTGACTGTTATATAACCACAGCAGTGTGTAGATTCTGTTTACAAGTCAGGTGGTTTACGCTGTAACACACACCAGTGAACTGGCTAACTTTTTACAACGTAAGAGCATGATTCACCCTGTTTGTTATATTGTACAGCTCAAGGAGAAAGTCAGCAGAGTGAGTTTAAAAACTCAACATTTGATTACTCTTAGTAATGCTGCCACTTTAAATTTTGAATGTTTGACAGAAGTTTGTTTACTTTAACCCCAATATTGCAGATTAGTGATGTTGGACACATATTAAGTAATTAGAGTGCTTTATCCTCATAAGGAACTTTATACAGGATGAACTGTGTTTGACAATGAGATGCTACAGAAATCTCACGCCAGGAAACATCCCTCTTGAAAAACAGGCAGGAAAGTAACATGACACAGAGCCCCAGGACCTCTAGAAGAGCAGAGTGAACCGAAAAGAGCTCTCAGGCCCATAATAATCTCTGCACGTGTTCAGTCACTCTTCGTTTTTAAACCCATTCCTCCACAATGCTGTGTTCGTTCTATCGGAGTCCTCTTCCAACGATTTGACAACTGATGATACATAGCTAACAGCTCTGTTCCTAGCGATGAAAACATTTATACAGCTGCTTACTTGGCATCTACATTCAAAAGAGCAATGGATGGGATCCAGGACAACGTGGACACTGGCGCTGGGGCCACAGCTAAGCCCCCTGGGAAATAATAATGTCTTCCGTGGAATTTCAATGGTCGCAGTTCTCTACAGAGCATGCCCTTCTAAATAATGTGCTGTGTTATTTATTAGCTATTAAATACTAACGTGGGAATCCAATCCAGGAAACAGCAATGCAAATGAATACACTAGGTTTGATTCGGCAAGAGCTGCAAAGAATTTGGCAAAATTATTTGCACAACCTTGCATTAATGAATAAAAGAATGCAAGCCCAGGCCGCCAGTAGGCTCTTTTTCACCAACATGGTGCCCAGGAGAGGTTAATCAGGCAGGGGGCTCAGCAGTCCCCCCTACCCTTTGGACTAGTATAGCCAGTAGTAAAAGTAAAATAAACACCACACAAAATTAATGTAGTAATCAAAATTTAACAGTACTCACCCATCCGTGTCTTCATTCTTTGTGTCCCGGCAGGGGATAGGATCAATCGATGTTTGGTTAGGTTACACTGAATTATTTTTTCTTGTAACATGACATTTTTTAATAAAATATTTTTCAAGACTTTCTATGTAAATGCACACTGAATCATATTGAATGTAACAGTATTTGGGTATGTCCCTCTGATTTGAGATTTAGGGCATCGCAATCCGAAACATCAAAATTTAAGAACAGCTTCCTCCCTTAAGCCATTCAACTACAGTTTTTAACTCTGATTCATTTCATTGAACCATGTAACTTATGTCAAATAAACTTCATTACACAAAACCATGTTCAACCATGGTATACAGAATTATACATTGTTTCTATTGCTTTATTTATTTTCTCTTAAATGATTGGCATTTCATCTTTCGTCTTTTGGTTTTTCTATTGCAGTTAAATCTCCTATATGCCTGTTCTGTTCCCTATTACCATGTACTATGTACTAACCCTATTACCTCTTGTCACAATAAGTTCCCTGTAGGCATATACCAGGCAAAATAAACTGATTGCGCGTGGCCGTGCTTATTCACTTGAATGGGGGGAAGCGTGCATGGAACTGGAGGATGCAGCTCTGTGCTTTTAGACAAAAGCGTGGTACCCAAGATCCGGAGTGCCGGTAAGGTTCCCCCGTCATTAGAGATACATGCTTAAGCTGTGAACCACACCCATTGAATAATGGCTTTTTCAGGTTATTTCAGGTTATTTAGTATTTCAGCCACGGGACTATTCGGCCTTCTCTGGTTAAATATGGTCACAGCACAATCTGGTCCCTTTTTCTTGGATACCCCAGTTTTTTTTTCCTCCTACAGGCTCACAGGGCAGCTGTCTGGCCTATGGCTCTGCATCCTCTAGGTTTCCAGCCCTGACTTCTCCTTACTCACTCTTGCAATCTGATTCCACTTTAGCTAAACAACAACCAGTCTTAACTATGTATTAGGCTTATATTAGTTATGGTCCCTCCAAGCCCAACAAATGTATCCATCAGAAACAAACTGAAGTTAGATGTGATGTTGTACTGTAATGTAGAGACCCATAGCCTGTCCTCTGTAATGAAAAGTTTGGCCTACCAGGCCCACTGCTAGGCTAGAAGTCCGCACAAATTTTTGATAATTTTCAAACTTTCACTCACTAACCAACTGCTAACTGTCGCTACTCAACTACTAGACCTACACATCAGACAATAATTCATTTACTAGCTCTTTGGGGCCGCTGGAACTTGATATTGGGTGATGCACCCCTTTGGTAAAAAAAAAGGGCCTTATGAATTTAACTAGATTTCATTGTGGATAATTCAGGTCTCAGATTTTAAGAAAGCAGCCAGCAATGAAATCCTGAGTATTTCTCTCATGATGGATTTCAGTGAAATGGTCAGAGTAACAGGATAGGATAGGTCTCTGCAACCTAGGGCAGACTGTCCATAGGGAGCACAGGGAGAATTCTCAGTGAGCAGCACTGCTTTGAGGCCAGAGCCTGGAATTTGCTTACTCCTTTTCTAACACCCCCTCAGCTCCCTGCCTTCCTCCAACTTCTCTTCCCATGCACAGCCCCTTTGTAGCCGAGACCCCAGTATTTTTCTGCCCCCACAATACTAAAACATCAATGCCATCGCTTCAAGAGTGGCCATTTTTACCCCTGTAGTGCTATAGACTTGAGGAACACACTTAGGAAGCACCTCGGGGCAGGCCTCAGCAGTTTGTGGGATGGGCCAGGCTCTTTTCTGGCTCTAGTCCTCCCCTGTCTGTAACAAACATGTTTTTAAACAACATTTTTAAACGTTAAACAAAAATGAAGATGAAAAATAGGGTATTTAATAGTGCTGGAAACCAACAGCAGCAAGAGTGCTGGAAACCAACAGCAGCAAGTCAACCCAAAACCTGTGCCAAGGAATGCTGGAATATTTATTAGAATATAGAAGGCAGCAGAGTAACAATGCATCACAAGACATCACGGCTCTGCTATGTTACTTATACTTGTCTTCCTAACAGAGATGTACGTTAGAAGCATTGCTGTCCCCCTGGCTGGAGGCAGAAAGGAGCTGTGCAGGTGTCTGTCTATGAAGGCCAAGCTGTTTGGCACAGAAAGATAAAAATCTGATTGTGAGCGCTGCCCGAAACCACAATCCCGCATTGGTTCCTTGTATGAGTAATGCTGTTCCCACAATGGTCATTTTATAGGCAGTGTGCGAGTTTCCAAGGCCAGCTGGGTGGGGAGATTGTATCTGTTGGCTGGAATGTGGGTCAGCTCTCTTTGGACCATTACAATATTTTTTTATGAGCTATCTTATTTTAAGAAACAGGCTGGTCATCCTTCTTAAAACATAATGAAAACACCCGGGGAAAAAGCAACAGGTGTCCGGCCACCCACCAAAAACATCTCAGGTTTTAATTTTTGGTCTATGTATACATGAAAGGAAAGCTCTCAAATCCTTAGACTGCCATTGTTGACATATAGCTATCATGTTGCCAGACTCTCCCAGCTAGAAGATAATGAGTCTCGTGGCATTCAACATGTTTTAAAAAAATGGCTATAGCAGTTATTAACGTTTCTTTTCCCCTGGCTGGCCGGTGTGCTACATTTGGAAGTGATTTGATTGATTGCCATTACTTCCAATGCTGTCAGTCGGTGAAATGAGGATAACAGGACAACTTTTACAGGCTCGATTGTGCTGTGTAATGATTACAAATAATTTGATCTCCTGCAGAATGATTAAAAAAATACATACCTACATCCAGGGACGGACTGGGGCTAAAAAACGGCCCGGGACTTTTTGGGGCATACCGGCCCTGCTGCACTGCTTCTGGCCCAGCATATTATGTTAGCGTCACATTATATATACACCTTATTTCTCGTTCCACAACAAGCACCCAGGGTTTAGAGGACATAAATAATAACGAAAATATTCTGAACCAAATGGTGTGATAAAATCCCCCCGTTACAGACAGCATACGGGATCACTCCATTACAGGCAGTGAGCGGCATCTCTCATCACAGCAAGTGAGGGGAAGCCCACAGAGGCATGTTGCGGCATCTCCCATTACAGCCACTGGGGGCATCCCTCAGTACAGCCACTGGGTGGGGGCATCACTCAGGACAGCCACTGGGGGCATCCTTCAGTACAGCCACTGGGTGGGGGCATCTCTCAGGACAGCCACTGGGTGGGGGCATCCCTCAGGACAGCCACTAGGTGGGGGCATCCCTCAGGACAGCCACTGGGTGGAGGCATCCCTCAGTACAGCCACTGGGTGGGGGCATCCCTCAGTACAGCCACTGGGTGGGGGCATCCCTCAGGACAGCCACTGGGTGGGGGCATCCCTCAGGACAGCCACTGGGTGGGGGCATCTCTCAGTACAGCCACTGGGTGGGGGCATACCTCAGTACAGCCACTGGGTGGGGGCATACCTCAGTACAGCCACTGGGTGGGGGCATCTCTCAGTACAGCCACTGGGTGGGGGCATCTCTCAGTACAGCCACTGGGTGGGGGCATCTCTCAGTACAGCCACTGGGTGGGGGCATACCTCAGTACAGCCACTGGGTGGGGGCATCCCTCAGTACAGCCACTGGGTGGGGGCATCTCTCAGTACAGCCACTGGGTGGGGACATCCCTCAGTACAGCCACTGGGTGGGGGCATACCTCAGTACAGCCACTGGGTGGGGGCATCTCTCAGTACAGCCACTGGGTGGGGGCATCCCTCAGTGCAGCCACTGGGTGGGGGCATCCTTCAGTACAGCCACTGGGTGGGGACATCCCTCAGTACAGCCACTGGATGGGGGCATCCCTCAGTACAGCCACTGGGTGGGGACATCCCTCAGTACAGCCACTGGGTGGGGGCATCCCTCTGTACAGCCACTGGGTGGGGGCATCTCTCAGGACAGCCACTGGGTGGGGGCATCCCTCAGGACAGCCACTGGGGGCATCCCTCAGTACAGCCACTGGGGGCATCCCTCAGTACAGCCACTGGGTGGGGGCATCCCTCAGTACAGCCACTGGGTGGGGGCATACCTCAGTACAGCCACTGGGTGGGGGCATCTCTCAGTACAGCCACTGGGTGGGGGCATCTCTCAGTACAGCCACTGGGTGGGGGCATCTCTCAGTACAGCCACTGGGTGGGGGCATACCTCAGTACAGCCACTGGGTGGGGGCATCCCTCAGTACAGCCACTGGGTGGGGGCATCTCTCAGTACAGCCACTGGGTGGGGACATCCCTCAGTACAGCCACTGGGTGGGGGCATACCTCAGTACAGCCACTGGGTGGGGGCATCTCTCAGTACAGCCACTGGGTGGGGGCATCCCTCAGTGCAGCCACTGGGTGGGGGCATCCCTCAGTACAGCCACTGGGTGGGGACATCCCTCAGTACAGCCACTGGATGGGGGCATCCCTCAGTACAGCCACTGGGTGGGGACATCCCTCAGTACAGCCACTGGGTGGGGGCATCCCTCTGTACAGCCACTGGGTGGGGGCATCCCTCAGTACAGCCACTGGGTGGGGGCATCTCTCAGGACAGCCACTGGGTGGGGGCATCCCTCAGGACAGCCACTGGGGGCATCCCTCAGTACAGCCACTGGGGGCATCCCTCAGTACAGCCACTGGGTGGGGGCATCCCTCAGTACAGCCACTGGGTGGGGGCATACCTCAGTACAGCCACTGGGGGCGGGCACTCATTCCACTCCCTCCCACCAACACTGTACAATAATAAGGCAGCAGGCGGGGTACCCAATGCCTGCCTGCCCGCCGCTGCTGTTACCCCCCCCTCCCCCGAAATTAGCTATATCTGACAAAGGCTTTGAGTCAGCCAATTACAAGTGCCACAGCACGACAAGGATTGGAGGAGGGTTGTGGCAATGAGGTAAGTATTTTAACCCCGAATCTCAAAATTGCTCAGGGTAATGGGTGGGAAAGGGTTGTTAGGGAAGACTGGAGGCTCTTTTTAAAGTGGAGGCAATCTAAATAGCACCAGGTCCTAAATAACACTTACCTACCCCCTACAGTTAACATCAAGAGTGACTAAAAGAAAAGGTAAGTATATCTGCAATGCCAGGCTCATAGTCGGCATGAGATGTACTCATGAGGTGTATGTGGTGCTGCAGTGTGCAGTCATTTCTCGGTCCACAATGGTAGATTAGTATCACTGCATCACAGCACCACAATGTCCCCACCAGGGACGTAACTATAGGGGCCACACCAGGGCCCAGAAGGTCAGTGGAGCCCCATCATTGTTGCGTCTCCTTATTTATCATATTTGTGCTTATTAGGCATCATTTAGATAAAGGAAGCAGCATTTGTCTCTGCTGTTTCACTCTTTAGTTGTTTAGCTGCTTCTGATTAAGTTAAAAGACAGAAAGAAGTTTACTCTATGAGCATTGACACGGCCCCATTTAATGTCCACACCAGGGCCCTGTCACATTTCGTTACACCACTGCCCCCCCTCACTACTATCCTTGTACCTTCCTGTGCCCTTAGAACATAAAATTAATAAACAGTGTGAGCATATTCCCTAAAAGAACCTAAAAGTAATTATCAGAGTTAAAGCAGATTCCGCCCTGGTTGGTGTTCCTCTTCGTTTGCCATCCTGAGTTGGGATGCCCGCTTTGTGAAATCCCCTTATTCGCCTGATACTCACATTTTCATTGTTGCAGCACCCACCACCATGTCCGCTCCCGCTGGCAGCCATTCGAGTCTGCCTGATGCAAATGACCACTGGGGGTATGTATGCTCAGAATTGCTGGATCAAGGTATCAGGTGAGCTGAGGGGTTTCACAAAGTGGGCACCCCAAATCAGGATGCCCCTAGGAAGTGGGACAAAACCCAGGGGAGCAAAATCCCAGGTTCTGGCAACATTTTAAAGAGGAAAGACAGACCTTTCAGGGTCACCAGACAAGCAGACCTAAATGATTGCTGGCAAGCAGCCTGCAAGGGAAGCAGAATGGGGTCAGAATCAGCTGCTCAGTATATGGAGCATAGTGGGGCATCACAATTCAAGAAGTTCTCATGCTGTGGAGAACTGTGGAAGTAAATTATTGTGTGACCTTACTTTCTCTTTAAAGCAGACCAAAATACACAAATTATTATTTATCCACATAATTTAAATCCTAAGGGGCATCACCAAGAGTTAGGTTATATGGATCAGAAGTCATTTGTGCTTTCGGTCTGCCTTGACAACACACTAACAGCTAAACCATAACAAGGAAATATCAGAAGTCTCCCTTACCCTCTGCAGCAAATACAATACTCCCCCCTTCCCTCAAACAACACTGGACAGAAGCAAGACTTTTTTACTTTGTTTTTTTTTTTAACCTGACGTTTGATCCATTTGTGGCTTTCTTCTTTCCTTCTGGCTGGGGTCTGCTCCTGGCCCAGAATGAAGCAGCAACACATCTCCATGTTTCCTGTGTGACCCCTCCCCTCCATGACAACCAGAGAGCCAGGGGAGAGGACAGAGCACATAGGCAGGACTGGAATCATCTCGTGTCCTGCCGAAAATAAAGAAAATCTCAGCAGGGGCAGACAGGGCGGCTGGGGGAGTCTGCTCTTTTCATGGCAGCAGATTTCTCCCCTCTCCATAGCTGTGCTTTGTGAGGTACCGAGGCTGAAGAGGAAGTATTAGCCTTGGGGCGGGGCTTATGCTCGTTGTCTCACAGCTCTCCCTCCGCCTCTCCTTCCCTCACTGACTTCTCCCCACGCCGGTCAGCGGCTCCTGTACACTCATGTGTGAGAGCGTGGTGAACAGCGGCCTTCCCTGCTGCCGGCCTACCGGGATTTTGCCCGGTATGCCCTATGGCCAGCCCTCCCCTGCTTACATCCTTTACAACTGATCGGTTTGGGCTCGGCAAAGGGGGGCACATTTTAAAAATGCCCCCTTTGACTTAATACAGTCAGTCAGGGGCTGAACCATGGACAAGACTTTACCCCTATCATTGTCACAGTGTGGGAGTATTCAGCTCCATGGCGGGCAGCTTCCCCTAAGTGACTCTAAAGACTTTCTTAACCTGAGAGCTACATTTAGCTACTAGCCAATTTCTAGCCACATCACAAGATTGGTGCTTGTCATGATTGCGTCCAGTCATGTCGCACAGCAGAACACCAGAGGTGTGGGGAGCAGGGGCATTCTCTGGCCCCAAGGTACCCTATATGGAATTTGTGGGATGTACAAACTCTTTTCCAGTTTCTTTAGAAAGAATCAACTTGCTTTATTACATGATAAATGACTAGCTGTTACTACAGTACAATAGAATTAATTTCAGCAACATGTTACATAACACAGTCAGTATAGTTTTCTTGAACAACACAAGGCCTCAATTCCGCTTTAGTTGCTCCAGCTGACACAATACAGCCCACTCAAACAAAATAGAAACCTGGACCATTAGCTCCCTCCTTAGGTTGCCAGTGATGACTGACTGGCCTAGTTCTGGACTCTCCATAGCATCTAGCACTTTTCTCCAAAGATTCCCTGTTGGACATCCCTTTTCAGCTTATATACTCTGTGCAGCAAAGTAATGTGACACAAGCATGACTTAGCACCACACAAGGAACCTAAAAATGGCACTGAAGCTGAAGAGTCAGGTAAACCAGCAAACTTTTCTGCCTGCCCAACTACTGACCCCCAGGCAGTCCACATGGCACACAGTAGGGTTCTCCAAGCCACATGTGGCTACTGATCTACAGGTTGGGCTTCATTGTTCTACAGTGACAGTTGGGTCCTTACCTAAATAATCAGCTAGGATAGAGTTTTGAAACAGCCCCCTGGTTAATAGAACTACAGGCAAACTGTTATTTAAATTTGGATAAAGTGAAATATGGGCAATTTCACTGGTTGATTTTTTTTCCACTTTTTCCACAAAATTTAACATAAACTTAATGAACAGCTATAATTGTATTTGATAAAGCATATAAACGTACTAGATGGCAAAGGGGATTACGTAAACAACCTTTATGAGAAAAAAATCCTAAAGCCAAACTTCATATTTTCTTTTACTTGCCTTTACCCATTATACAATTCACTACACAGGGATTAGATCTATTTATACTACTGTGTCACAAAGGCAATTTTTTGTTGCTCTTTTTTCCAGTAAAAGAAAAAAACCTACTCTTGCCATCTAACCAGATATGCCGCTCTTTAATATTGGACCATTTTGCCATGGTTCGTCTTAAACAGGACATCAATCTTTAAAGTCTAGGGCCTTCATCCCTCACTACTGAAGCAGAACCTGCTGGCTAAAAATAGACGCCAATTGTTTTTCGACCACTGCGGTGACCTTGCACTCTTAAAAGACTTCCATGGCACCTGCTGCCGTGGCACCTGAGTCAGCCAATTCCAGCAGCAGGGGTGCAATGGAGTGATAAGGGGGTTATGGTCCTAGGGCTTTACAAGGATGGAGGTCATCTTTAACGAGGACCAAAACTAGATCTAGAGTCAGGCTAAACTCCTTCTCTAGGAGTATCCCAAATTGGAAGTGTGAAGCGCATATATAGCGTAGCATCTCAGCATCCTCCGCTCTGTGCATTCCCTCCAGCAGACAATCAGGTCCAGGACTAGGTTTCACACTGTGGTCCAAATCCAGGCATCTCCTAGGGAACGGTTTGAGGCATACCTAGAGTCTTTTAGATTCTAGGTGTGCTTTTGGTCCAAGGAGAGCTGCCTTTACCATTTTTCTGTGGTGAAACGTTTTCACAGGAATAGGTCGGTTCCCATATAATGGGACGGATGGTGCCGAGTGTATTCCCCCGTGTGTTCTGCCAACTGGACGGCGCGCTGCTGAGCGTGTCTGTTGCGGCGCGCCTTTTTCTCCTGCGGGCAGGTGGTGGGGGGGGTCTTTGCTGGCCAGGTAGTGGCCTGGGCATGTGCGCCATTGCTAGGCAACAGACTGGGGAGTGACGAGTGGAGTCGCATCACTTCCGGGCTGGGCGGCCCCAGCTGACTAAGTGTGAACGGAGGCCGTAGCTGTGCCATTTTGTTATAGATTCGGAGAGATTCGAACATGACAAGTTTGAGAATCTTAGACACATTGGAAGATAACCAAGAAGACAGGGAGGACACAAATGGGAGCCCTAGCACACCAAGAAAGACTTTTAGAAAACCATCAACATACTTCCCCCCTCTAACAATGAACTCGAGCATCAAAACATTCATAAACATTGTCACACAGGAAATAGAGGACTTGACTACCAAGGGAATTAGACCAAGAAACTTTACCTCGGCACAAAAACAAGCCCTAAAAGAACTTGAAGAGAACAGCGAAATAGAAATAAAACCTGCGGATAAAGGGGGCAACACCGTCATTATGACGAAAGAACAGTATGAGAAAATGTGCCATAGAATACTTGAAAACAAAGAATGGTATCAGAGAACATCTGTACATAAACTACAAAAAGACCAAGACGAATATAACACAATTATCACCATGGCCTATTCACACAAAGTCATAGATAAACCCACCTGGGAATTCCTCAGTCACAAATCCAGAACATTCTATGCCCTCCCTAAAATACACAAATCCAAAAGCAATCCACCAGGTCACCCCCTAGTAGCGGGGATAGGATCACTCACCTGCAGAGCCAGCTAATATGTTGATACCTGTCTCAGACCGTTCGTAGAATCACTATCCTCCTATGTCAAAGACACTCCCCATTTACTGAAAATTCTCCAAGACATGTCAGTCCCTCCTAACTCTAGATTGGTCACGCTCGATGTAGAGGCACTTTACTCCAGCATCCCCCATGATTTGGGGTTACGGGCTATTAAACATTACCTAGACCAACTTGATGTGACCGAACATGACCACAACCAATTCTTACTAGAACTGTTGAGATTCATTCTGACACATAACACCTTCCTTTTTGGAAACCACCAACAGCAAGGCACCGCCATGGGCAAAATTTGTGCACCATCTTTCGCAAACCTCTATTTGGGTTGGTGGGAGAGAAGGATATGGGAGGAGGAATCGACCAACAAATACATGGACCACGTAATAACGTGGTTCCGATATATTGATGACATCCTCATCATTTGGGAAGGTCCAACCCCCCTGCTAGAGGAATTCGAACATACACTCAATTAGAACACCTTCAACCTAATATTTACACTAGAACACGACCATCAGGAAATTAGTTACTTAGACCTCAAAATTGGACTAGACTCCACAGGCATAATCACTACAAATTTTTACAGGAAACCCACCGCAGCCAACAACATTTTAAGGGCCACGAGTGCACATCCCACCCCCCTGAAAAACAGCATCCCCTACGGGGAATATTTGAGGGCAAAACTAAATTGTACCACATTGGAAGATTACAAAATAGCTGCTGATGGCATTAGACAGAGGCTGAGGGAACATGGGTACTCAAATAGAACCTTGAAGAAGGCATTTAACAGAGTGCAAATGTGGGACAGAACATCCTTACTTAATTCGGAAACAAAAACGACCAAGAAAAAACTAGAATACACTCCATTTATACTCATATACAATGCTCAACACCAGGAAATTAGGAAGACCATTGGTACATTCTCAAACGAGATCCTGATATAGGTTCATTAATCACAGACGCTCCAAAAATGACCTTTAGAAAAGGTAGATCCATTAGGGATCCATTGGTAACTAGTAATTTTACAAGGAAGGGTAAACAGAGATGCTGTAAGGTCCAGGGGACATACAGGTGCGAGGGATGCTCTACCTGTCAATATATCAAAGCTGGAATAGATATTGAACTACCCACGGGAGCAGTTATAAAGCAAAGGCATTACGCAAATTGCAATACTACTGATGTAGTATACATACTTACTTGTACCTGTCCCAATGTTTACATCGGAAAAACTAAACAGGCGATTGAGGACTCGCATCTACGAACACACAAGGGACATTAAGAACAAGAACTTACTGACCCCCGTAGGGAGACACTGGATGCACCATCACAAAGGATCTGTAACAGGCATATATTTCCAAGTACTGGATAGAATACACAGACACCCAAGGGGTGGGGACATTCGAAAAAAGACCCTACAACAAGAGACCAGATGGATCTCAAAGTTAAAAGCTTGCACTCCCCCAGGCCTCAATGAAACCTGTAGCTATGTCCCTTTTCTGAAATAATTTTGTAGAAATCCTGCGATCCCAAAATTATGAATAAAACTCAAAACGTAAGAAATCACTTCCCTCACTAAGAACGGAGCTAGTTTCAACAATCTAATCAACTTGTTTGGAAATAGAGGCAATGAAAACCCAATCACCAATTTGTACTATATAAGTACCTCCACACATCCTATTTTACCTGACCACACTTACATTATACCAAGCCCACAGAGGCTACAAACTGGAACTTATTCGAAATTATCACCCCCATTATCAATATTCCTACTTATTTTATCATTTACCTCTATTTCCATAATATCATCATTATCATTACGTTATCAAACACTCCAATTCATGAATCTAAAGCAATTTCCAATCCCTCCCTGGCTATAACATTTTATACTTGATAACTGGAAAGTAGAAAAAAACGTTTAACAGTTCCAGTTGAGTAACACTAATCACGGTCAGACATATTTAAACTGACAGCAATTGTAAATTCCATAACAGAAAGCTTTAATAGAATGAAAGCAAGAATAAACTATGCCTTAAAATATTGCTGTTGTAAATATTTATATTTATATTTTGTTTGAAGGAGCGCTTCCTTTTTCTGGCCCTGCATAGCAGAAAATCTCCCAAAAAATGGAGAGAGACATGTGTATTAGACCCGTCCGAATCTACAACAAAATGGCGCAGCTACGGCCTCCGTTCACACCTAGTCAGCTGGGGCTCCACGCGTCACTCCCCAGACCGTTGCCTAGCAACGGCGCACACGCCCAGGCCACTACCTGGCCAGCAGAGACGTACGCGAGCATCCCCAGGGCGCCGAAGCTCCACCCCCCCACCACCTGACCGCAGGAGAAAAAGGTGCACCGCAACAGACACGCTCAGCGGCGCGCCGTCCAGTTGGCAGAACACGCGGGGGAGTACACTCGGCACCATCCGCCCCTGACGAACCAGGAGGTAAGTGGACACCTGCCTACAAAACTCTTATTATTGCTCAGGACTTGTAGTCACACTTAAAGATATATCCTTTTCACTTTAGAGTTGACCCCATACCCTGAGGGTAACACAGCGCCAGTCTGAAAGCCTATGAGCACCTCTGAGAATGAAAAGGTAAACAATATTAACATCAAAGAGGCTATTAGACGCATTTTTCTTTATATACTCTACAGCTAAAAACCACTGTTTATTATAGATGATGACATTATATTGACACTACCAGAAAAGCAAGCGCTCCTTCTAAGCTCACCTTTTAAGGTACTAATTTTCACATATGCAGTATGCTGAATTAATATCATTAACTTGTAGTTACACATAACTATATTTGTATTATTATATATTTGTTAGAAAGTGCACTGAGGAAGCTTTTTTGCGAAACGTCTGCACACTCTACTTGCTACACCTGAGAGTAACATGCTTGCAGCAAACTATGTAACAGAACCTTGCTACAAACTGTGAAAACAGATCACCCTACATTTGAGGAGACCAGATAAGAAATTATTATCTGCAAAACTCTTCATTAGATCTATTTTTTGAAATATGTGAAAAAAATATGTACAAATGTGAAAAAAAAGTTGAATATCTGTCTGAAATCATGTACAATATAATTTATGTAAAAATAAACAATCACTTTTAATATCACTGAAAGATTACAGAACATTACTGTCCCCAAAATACTCCAATTTAAAGGGTCCCCTAAAAACAGACCTTTTTCCCCCCTCAACATTATCAATTTTAGGAGTAGGGACGTATAATACTGGACAATCTGTAGCCTTGGGGTAGTCCCTTTGGACAAATCCCTAAGGCCACCCTTTCTCCCAAATGCTATAGACCAAAAGGCTAGACCCCATGAACAGACAAACACAAGGCTATGCAAAAATGACAAGCTGTCATGTTAGTGACAAAGTGACATACAAAATAGAGAACTAGAATATTGCTGGCAAAACAAGTACAGTATATGAGATATGCCAGTATTGACCACTAGATGGCGCTATGGTACACGTACGAATAGACACTGTGAAACAAGCAAAAGAACAAGCTCAGGCAGGCAGCTTAAAGTGGGCCAACAACCAGGGGGGATCGGCCCCCCTCTTATAGATTCCCGGGCCGATCAGATCCCTCCCCGTGGGGCACCCGAAATCGGGATGCCCCGCGGGGTGAAACCCCCCAGGATGCCAAGAAACCTTAACTTTTCCCCGTTCCAACGGCACATGCGCAGGCCGTGGCCGCATCTCGTGCTTCCCTCTAGCAGGGCGGTCACCTACGCCAGTCATTTGTGAATGGCCGGCGCGGGCGCGCTCCCTGTTAGAAGGAAGCGCGAGACGCGGCCTCCAGCGCGCTCAGAGCCGCTATGGTTGTCCGTCACTTGTCCTCACATACCACAGAGGCTCTGAGCATTCTGATTGGACGAGCGATCGCGTAGGAGCGGGCAGAGGTGAGTTATTTAGGGCGATCGGGGGGTTTCATGCAGCGAGGTGCCCCACGGAGGTTGACCAAAACCCAGGATAGTGAAAATCCTGGGTGTTGGTCCACTTTAACCTCTGACTACACTATAGTGGCAGACAAGATATAGGTGGCCAGAAGAATAACACAGTGACCAACTGCATTAAAGGCAGGCATAATGCATAGGCATGAGCAATGTAGCAAATAAATACAAGACATTCTGATATGATCACAAGTGCAAATAGAGCTGACATGCAGTGTATGTGGATGACACCTGAAACCCTCAACGTTTCGGTATGGAACCTTTATCAGGAGGAAAAGTAGTCATTTGGTGGCCGGAACATCGCTGCCCACTTGAGCACTGGGCAGCGAATTGCGACACTGGATTCCTAGCGGGGGAGCGAGGTTAAGGTAAGATTTACAGCTGACCTGGGGGCTTATATGTGAGGGGAGCTCCAGCATTCTAGATTCCCCCCCCCCCAGCTTGTCATAAAGCAGCGGTGACATGGAGACCACCAATACCCTTGCCCCAGAGGGTGTCAGTCTAATCTTTAAGAATAGAAAAACAAAGTGCATATAGTAGATGTCATAACCCAACATAAAGGGGAGTGAGGGGAGATCTGCTAAATAAGAGAACATTTGGAATAAGTAATTAACCCTGCCCCACCAATTAAGGGCAGATGATAGAGGGCCTTTTCACTCCCCAGCTACCTGCAAACCATTATGTACTGGGGGGACTGGGCTGTGTGTGTGTGTTTGGTGGGGGGTAATTATTTAATTATGTGTGTTTGGACTGCTATTATATTGATGCTGAGGGTTAGTGTGAGGAAAGCCCACTATGGGCATTATTCATTAAGGGATAGCGGCAGATAGTGCCTAGTAGTGGCTGGCAGCGTCTGGTGAACGTCGGGCGCTGTACGCAAAACCACACTTATGAAGGCTATTCTGGTGAGTGCCTCTAACAGCGCCATGTAGCGTCACATGTATTATCAGTGTATAGCACCGGCGCTCTAGCTTCCAGAGTACCAGTTATTACCTTTCCCTCAGTGTCGCTCTCCCATACATTTCAATGGCCGTTCATTTGCTTGTGTTTAAACAATGTGTTTGACATTTTTAATTTTTTTTTTTTTTGCTCAAAATATTGTGTGACCTCTCCTGGCTGTAAACAAACATTTTTAGAAACTTTTTGGACTTTTTATATTTTTATGCAGAATTGTCATTACAGGTCTGGCAGTGTTAATGCCTTAGTATTAAAACAATGTCATTCCATGTGTTTTCGCTTTGTTACTGGTGGATATGTGTTCAAAAACAGACTTTAAATCACACAGCTTCTGGCGCTCTATGCTATAGCGACCAGATCCAGATCGCTGACACTGTGTGTGTCCTTTTTTGATAAGTATGGTGTGGAGCGCCGAGAGTCGGTCACACTGAGCTGGCGCTACCTCTCGCTCCCTGCAGCGCTGTACTGGGGTTAGAGCGCCCAACATACATCACATTCATCAATGCCGGGCAGGTTACTACAGCGACTGAGGTGCTATGTTACAGAGCCCGATACATGTTTACAGCGTCTACTAGCAGTCCCTCTAAGCTCCGCTATACAGACGCTCATCTGCAGTTACCTGGCATTAGTAATGAATCAGCCTCCAAGTCTTTGGCTATGGGGCCCTGGGAAACCTATGTGTGTCCCTGTTGTCGCTTTTTATTTCTGTTTGCTCTTGGTTTATACCGACTGGGCGCTTTTAGGAATCCATAATCTGGAAACAGTTGGTGTTAAAAAGTTTTGAAAAGGATATATGAATTGGCTGTTTTTGCACTAAAGAGGAGCTAAGTCAAGGTTAATATGTGAAGATCATAAAGATATTTAAACCAGTAATTTACGTTTGAATTTATTTGATAATAAGCCCTTAAGAAGTTCGGAAAGTTGCAAATCCCACATTAAAGAGGGGTTAAAGTGACGCACATGTGATGAGAACACTAATATTGGGGAATCCGGTGCGTGCATTTCATTTATGGTGATTGGTTTCAGCACTTTTACAAGAAGTTTCTAAGCACTTGGGTGGAAAAGCAAACAAGTATTATATTTCTATTTAAAAGAAATGTTATTGCCGTCGAGTGTTAAGATCTTGATCTATATAGGATTTATTGTTTTGTTATGTTATGTTTACCAAAATATCCATTACAGGCAACAGTCAAAGATGCAACAACTTTTGATAAATAGAAGTAGAATTTTTTAATCAGAGCACCAATCATATTTTATATTTCATCATAGTATTGCAATATAAATCAAATTAGCCACAGAGGAAAAAAAAGAATATTAATATATTATAAAATGAAGCTTGAGGGTTATTGCTATAAAAGAAACTCATTTTGTAGGAGATGTTTTGGAAATCCCAGCTTAAGCGAGTTACTGTGACACAACACTGCCAAAAATCAAGCTGTTGAGGGCGGGCTGAAAGATAAGCAGATATCTGCATGACGCCATTGTGTGCCTTGGCTGCGGCTGGAGGCCACAAAACTGGGATCTGGCCTCTGTCAGTGAGCTCAGTGCTGATCCAAACACCAAGGGTCAGTCCACCCAAATTTATATTTTTTAGTCTGGATTGATGTCACAAGGTTGAATACCCCCTGGCTTCTTAAAGTGGACCAACACCCTGACGTTTTTTTTTTTTGCCCTTAAAAAATATTCCATGGCATGCCCCAGGACCCGTTAAACATAATAATTAAAAAAAAACTTACCTCCGATGATCCTGCGCGGCGTTGCGTCATTTTCTTTTTCCACCGCCATCTTTGATTTCCATCTAAGAGGAAGAGGTTGTTTGACCTCTTCCTCTTGTAAATCTCGCGCATGCGCAGTAGCGCCGCTTTAGGTAAGGTGAAGCGCCTCTCGCTCCTGATGCAAGTGGATCTTCACCTCACCTAATGCGGTGCTACTGCGCATGCGCGATTTCTTTTTTCTAAGCGTGAGTGCGCGAGCACGCTCTGACTGACCAGGGGAAAGGGAGGGCGCTCCGCTGAGAGACATGCACGCTCCCGAGAAGACGACTGCAAGACAGAGGCCACACCCACCATGATGACATCACTCCCGAAGAAACTGAAACTGAAATCACGCGATCCCTGAAGACTGGTATGCACGTCTAAGCAGTGCAGATGCCAGTCAAGGACACTGACAAGGGCTGGAGGGCGGGACTTCCGGCGAAGGAGATTCTAGAAAGCAGACGTTGCGAGGGACAGAGGGCTGCCAGGATCATGAAAACGTAAGTGTCTTTTCATGTTTGTTTGTTTAAAGCAAAGTTGTTTTTGTGGGTGTTGATCCACTTTAAAGTAGAAGTCAAACCAATTTTCGGCTTGGTAATATACTGTGAAGGGTAAGATTTTCTAGCATATTTTTATAGTGGTCTATAAGCAATTTAGAAAGGATCCTCAGCAGGGTGAGAAAAGCTCATTTTCGTCTTGGTAATGCCTGTGTTTGTGCTGTAGGAATCAACCCCTAGTTCTACAAGGACACCACGGACAGGAAGTCAGTGTTATACATCGTAATGCTAAGGTGCAATATTCTCTAAATCTCTGAGTATAATTGCTGCCCTTAACTATGTAAAGCAATTTAAAAGGCTCTAATATCTCACAGATATTTCTTGTTCCATCTAAAATCTCATATGACAGTAAACTCCAAGGAAATACCAAAAATGCACACAATATTACAATATAAATGCTTCAAGCTCTGCTACAACAAAGAAAGTGTTAGAACCCCGGGTTCAGCTGATGCCCGGCTGGTGGCTGGGGTCAATTCTTACCCCATCTGCAGTACCAGCAGGTGTCAGCAGAGCCCTGGCTGCTCTCTCACCCTATCTGCAATTCTGTTAGCCACCGGCAGGTGTCAGCAGAGCTCTGGCTGCTCTCTCACCCCATTATGTGCTCCACCTGGTGTGAGGGCTATTTAAAATGCTCAGCTCTCCACCTGGTGCAGCAGGATTTTGTTAGCTTTGGTTGCTTTGTTGTATCTGTATTGTTGCCTAAGTCTGAATCTGTACCTGAACCGGAGTGAGCCTTTGGGTGAGTGCGCCAGCACCTTAGGGCTTCAGTTATTGCCCTTGTTAGTTATTCCTCTATTAGCCTTGTTTTTGTCCCTTTGGTTTATCTGAATTGAAGATCTTTTTGTTTGTTTCCTTTGATTTATTAACCCCCCCCGCCATTTTCAGCATTTCCTTTGTCTGTGTCTTTGCTCTGGCCGAACCTTCTGCTCCCATGGCGAAGAGTTCATGTTGGGGAACTCTCTGGCCTGACAGAAAACCTCAAAAGAAGCAGACAAAAGATAAATCATTGATCATAAATCATAAAACTGACTACACTTATCTGTTTAAGTGGCCTGGGAAAAATCTGCTATCAGCACGCCATGTGTGATACAAGATGGCCTCTCATCCACGACAGCAGCTCATCGTCCACAAATCAGCATCTCAATCCTTAGCTATCCCAAGAAGGTCTCTCCCTATCCTCTAACCTCCTGTCTCTTTTGTCTGATTCAAATCAGCTCAGGTCATCACCAAACGTGTCTCTTTTTAACAAAAAGAGTTCTCAAAAAGAAGGAGTCATCTTGACTTACACACACACAATCTGGGATGGCTAATGTGCCATAAGTAGAGTAATTGTGATTATATGAAATTTTACAATTCTTGAGAGCACCCTGAGCTGTTATGAATGATACATACTCTACTTGCTGCCTTGGGACACTGAAACAATTTGACAGGACTTACTGACTTGCAGTTTTTAATTCATTATTGGAGCCTGGCTTCTTATCTCAAATTGAGCCCACTTCCATGAAAACCCTATTTCTCCCAGTACCTCACAAGCCAAATTTAAGCATAGGGTGGCCTTGAATTTCTACTTCAAAATTGACCTACCTAAAGCTCATTGCTAACATACTCTCTAAACAGAGCATCTCCCATCTAGCCATACCCGTGACAGAGCACATCTTAGATTCATACTAAAGACAAGCCCCATTTTTGCCCCATTGTCTCAGGCTACACGTTACACTGTCCTAAACTTCGTTTAAAAAAAAAAAGACCCTGTAGTTCCTAAATTATCTTTAAGTATTAGAGCATCGGAGAGCATTGGAGCGTAGAAAAAGTGGACATGCAAAAGCAATGTGATGTAAGCACACTGTGTGCTTACATCCCATAATGGCCATGCTTGGATAAGTGTGCTGAGAGTCACAGTTTGTACATAAAGATGGATCACGGAGAGACATGCTGCAGGCAGAGATATTGTCTGCACCCTGTTAGCAACCAGTGTGCATGGATGAAAGGGGGGGGGGTTCTGGGTGTCTGACCTGTGTCAAGGCTGGCAAACAGAGGAAAATGCTAGAATACACGGTGGACAGGTTGTTGATTGCTGGCAGCCTGATCAAATACCGGAGCTAGGATGTCTAAAAGTTGAGAGCAGAGAGGGGAGAAATGAGGGTGGGGTTTCAGGGCTGCAAAGAGAGGCAGCCAATCAGGGCATCTGGGGAGGGAGTGGGGAGTGTTTCCATTCTCTGCCCACTGAAGGCTGATTGAAAGACCAGATCAGTGGGCTGGTGGTTGAAAGCTGAATGAAGACATGCTTTCCTAACTACAGAGACAGACAGGAGAGGAAGGACAATACTGAAAAGCCTTAGTCAGTTAAGCATGCTAATGGATTTAGATAGAAATTAATTTGGAAGCTTAGGAACAGTGTCAGAAATTATTATCTTACTGAAAGAGCAGAGGATGTTTGGAACAAACTTCCAGCAGAGGTAGTAAATGAACAGTAAATTAATATTACAATCCTGGGATAAGCATATATCTATCCTAAGTTAAAGGGAACATAACCAAATCAGGGCTGACTAGATTAACCATACTTCAGTGCTCATAACGGGAGGTTTTAATTATTCTGAATTATACTGGAACAATTGAACCACTTTCACATATAATTCAATTGTGGTATAATGACAAACATTTAAAAATCAATTGTGGGATAAAGGCATGCTTTATGTAGTCTATGCAAATCTGTTATAGCAATAAACACCCCGCTGTGCCTCCCTGAGGCACCTTACCTAGCCCCTATCCCAGCGCTTTGGGTCATGGCCACGGCCATCTTAGACAGGAAGCACAGTTCGGCTTTCTTTGAGGCAGGGGATGCCACTGTGTGCACAGTCCATATGGCTGATGCAGAATCCAGGCGAAGGTAAGTGTTTTTTTTTTTTTGTTACTTACCTCAGCATTATGTCCGAGAGGCACGACAGGGTGGTTATTACAACCCTGGACTTTCACTTTATATTTCTGTGTCATGGCTGGGCTGGGAAGGGCATGTCTTGGCTCAGCTTTATGAGTCATGAGCATGCTCTTCTGTGGCTAGAGACAGCTGTGGTACATAGGGGCTTTCTATCCTTACTTTCGCTGAGGTTGCCAAAGGGACAGAGTTGCTGTGTTAGACCACTTTTATGTGTGATCCTAGAGGAATGAAAAACTATGGAGCCCTGCTGCTTCTACCCCTCATTTCAGGAAATGGAGTAGAGGCACATGGGACAGGTATCAGGTGAGCTACTTGCTGCCTTATTATTGCCATTGAGGTTGCAGTCCCTTTAAAGAGGAGATACAGGGTCTTCAAGTCAACCCCACCTTAAATTGACATAATAAAAATACTTACCTAATACAAACAATCAGCTGTTTCCACAGCCAAAGGCTGCATACTATATGCCTAAAGGGTGTAAGAGGTGAACCTTTTTGGCGCCTCCGTAGCAGTCAGACTCCTAAATCCCTGTACATTATTATGTATCAATTAGTATAGAGCATGTGTCA
The DNA here is from genome assembly GCA_027917425.1 of Gastrophryne carolinensis. Classification (NCBI taxonomy): domain Eukaryota; kingdom Metazoa; phylum Chordata; class Amphibia; order Anura; family Microhylidae; genus Gastrophryne; species Gastrophryne carolinensis. The sequence goes on from CM051237.1 coordinate 57,445,284, forward strand.
AACTCAAGGCCTGGGCGATGGATGCGCTTCTCCAAGCCTTTTTATGTGGCCCTCTGATAGGTGTCTGATGGCGGGGGTCCTTTGAATCAGCCCCATCACTCCGAGGCTTCTGTGTATGGTGTTGCTCTCCATTGTAAACAGGCTCCCTGATGAGCCACCCTCTAATCCTGTCCCCAGATGCAGTGCCTAAAACATCAGCTGGTGTGCGCCTTTTCAACATTCTGGGGAAGAAGAAAGTAGTGTCTGTAACTGTTCTCAGTCTCTGTGCAATCAGCTCACGCAACACAAGTGGAACCCACCTAAGCCATCCAATTCACTGCCACAGCAGCTGCTGCGGGGGTATTTGCTTGCTATTGTCAGGTGAGGTGGGAAAAAATTATTGTGGGGCTGCCCTGGTTAAACTAGTTCATCATCTCTCCTGGGCAAAAAAATGATGCACCTGCATATCTCCTGAACAAGCAAAACAGCTCTGTCTGCATCTGTCCTGGACGAAATACTTTCTCTGCATTTGTCCTGGGCAAAATCTTTCAAAGTCTGAGTGTGTCCAGGGAAAAATTCAGTGTCTGCATCTGCCCTGGCCTCTCTATTTCTGTGTCTGTAATCATACTTTAGAATGGGCGTGCTGTCATTTTGTTTTGTGTCATTTATACAAATATACTACTTTAAACCGGACCTTCAGCGTGATTTAATGAAAAGCCCAAACTCTTAAAAAACGGTTCCCCAGCATCTAAAATTAATATATTTTACGTTTTTAGTCACTAACTTATTATTCTTTCCCCCACTGGGCTGCAACTCTGTTCAGGAATTTAGGATACGGGCGCCGCCATCTTGACTCAGAAGCATCACACTTACTGAGGAGAAGAGAGTGGGATAAGGTACAGGGGGGCGGGTTATAGCTGTGCTTTGCTCAGACAGAGCAGAGCTGGGGTCAGGTAACGGTCAGCAGTCCCAGAATGCAGAGCAGCACAGCCAGGAGGCACTTCCTGTTTGCAGGCTGCCTGATAAGATGGCGGCTTCCATAAGCCGCCATCTTGGATGTTTAAAGGCTGATAACATGCAGTAGATGCAGGTAGGATGATTTTTAATGTGGACAATCTGTATGTACAGGGTGTGGGAAACATATAAGATAGACTCTTATTCAGAGTGAAGGTCCGCTTTAAGCTGAGGGGAAAGAAGGGGTTCTCCCTCAAACCACCTAGTGCCATTCCAAAGCACCACATTAAGGTGGGCCCAATCCATTGAGGTTGAAAAGAAAGAGCTAGGGATGGGGCAGAGACATGTAATGGTGAAAAAAGGATGGGATAGCATTAAACATGGAGCTTTGTGCCCATTTGGAAGCATTTTTAAAATACAGTACAATAAAGATAGTAAAATCAATTCTGCTGAGCATCCATGTTGGAGATTCAACATTTACATATTGTAAGGTCAAAGTTTCTGTTGTGAATTGGGGTCTCAATTTTTGAAGGTAGAGTACAAGTTTTCATGATGGAAGCTCTATGCTTGAAGGGGTGAGTTGGGCTCCTAGAGCAGCCCCTGTCCATGTCCTGGAACTATCTCTTTGGAACCACCATTTTGAGGGGATAGAGGCAGATAGGGAAAGGGAAGGGGGGAAAGAGCTTCAAATGGGAGGGAGGGATGGAGAGCAAGAGGAGCAAGAAGAGTTGTGGACTTTAGAGCAAGAGGGGACCTTGTCCATGATTAAGGTGGAGGGGATGGCAGCTCTATGCTTGAAGGGGTGAGCTGGGACCCTAGAGCAGCCCCTCTCCATGTCCTGGAACTATCTCTTTGCAACCACCATATTTAGTGGATAGAGGCAGATAGGGGAAGGGAAGAGGGGAAAAGAGCTCCAAAGGGGGGGGGGGCAGGAATGGAGAGTAAGAGGAGAAAGAAGAGTTTTGGACTTTAGGACAAGAGGGGACCTTGTCCATGATTAAGGGGGAGGGGATGGGTCCGTGGGGGGGGGGGTGGAGTGGAGAGGGTGTGACCAAGTACAGTTGAGAAGGTGGAAAGGGCAACTATGTCCCTGTCTGGGATGAAGGGGAGGATTGTAGAAAGGGGAGACACTCCAGAGGGCCTGAGGTGGAGGGGGGAATTGTAGAAAGAGAGGGCAATCTAGGGGGGAAATGTGAAGGAACCTGAGTTGTGATGAGGGACGTGGGGGCTGATTGTTCGGGTCTAAAGTGAGGCTACATTTCCCAAAAAGGATCTCAGACAGCAAAACTAGCATCAAGTTGCTAAACCCCTATAACTTAAACAGTTTCAAAAGTAGAATAAAAAAATGGGCTTTAAATAAAGTATTCTAGACATGACATTATCCTCACCAGGATAGAAAATAATGACAAGACCAACATTTTATTAAACCATGGTTTGTGATTTCTTTCCGACAATCACTTAAAAAAAAAACAACATGACAAAAATTCTCAAAAACCAGCATTAAGGCTTAAGAGGCAGAAATGAAGCTAATCCTGATCACCTTCTTCCAGACCTTCACAAACCACTAGAATGGAGTTTCTGGCAGCGGCCATATCAATACCGAGAAACTGTGATTCCCTAATAATCACTGGAAAAATATTTCTTTTCCCCTCTGGCCACAGATGGGACTAAAACATATACCAATCGGCCTAAAAAGCTTGCGATCCTCTGCTTGTACAGCTGCAGGCTCGGGTGTTTGTGTGAGGGGGCGTACTGGAGAGACGCGAGCCAGCATTGCCTTTGTTCTCCGAGGACCTGACAGAAGTGGTAATGTTCGTAACATATCCCTGCTACAGAAACCCTGATCATCTGTTTCTCTGCAAGAAAATTACCTGCTCCATAAAAAAAAAACTCTTGTAATCAGAAGCAGATCAGTCCAATGTAAAACATGCATTATGACCTTGCTAGAAATCACGTGCTGATAGAGTCAAACGTGCCGCTCGGTGTAGGTTTACTTAGGGACACAGGCTATAGATTAAATAATTCAAAATGGAGGAGCCTTTGTGCCTTTCCAAGAAACTATTAGACCATTACTCAAAAAATGGCACAGCCAAACCACAACTAAACCCGCTTGCATGTTTAAAATGAAAACAAGTGGAAACGCCAAAAAAAAAAAAATGGAGTCACATGAAACTATTTGTAAACAAATTGTAAGAATCCATATTTCAAAGAGTAGTACTTTTAGTTGTAAAATGATCCGAAAGTCTTTTAAATATGTGATGGCTTACCTGCCTTACCTAACTTACCTGCAGCTGATCCTTCTAGCTAGCTGATCATCTGATACTGTGGGCCATAGGCTGGGGTTAGGGTTGTGGCCTAGTTAGAATTCCTTTCTTGCTGAATAGTTTTTTGCTGCTGTTCTCTCCCCACTGCAGCCATTACTAGGTCCCCCTCAACTGTTGTTATGATGTAACTTACTCTGTCATGTCCCACGGTGTTTGTTTTATTTTACCCGGGATAACTGCTTGATAGGGTGTTTATTTACATAGGTTGAGCAGTGTGCCAGTAGCTTCTCCCATCTTCCCCTCTCCCTCAGCCATTTCTAGTTTTTCATCCAAGCAGTGCACACCTGCTGCTCATTTCTGCAGTCTACAGTCTTCTTACCTGCTGCTTTTATGGGTTAATCACAAGATTCCTGCTGTAAGAAGTGTTTATTGTAAGATTTTGAACTGAAAAGAAGCTTATGAAACGACAAGCCCAGTAAGCTATCTGCCAAGCTTTATGGAATAAGAACACATTCATCACAGACAAGGTGAAGCTGTCTACAGGATTCCCATTACTGTCACCTGGTGAATCAGTCAATGGCATTGGTTGGTGGCATAATACCTACCTGGACCTTTTGCCACTTACTAAACAGCTAGGAGAAACACATCCAGATGATGTCAAAAGATATGTTAGTTATGTTGTGTGTTAATTTGAGAAAGAAAATACAAATGTCCTATTTTTATGCTCTGTCCTTTTTTTGATACCTATACTTGTAAATTATTTCAGAATAGAGTCTTGAGACCCATTAAAAAATAATAAAAAAAAAAGGAATTGTGGGTAAATGCCAACACTGATTTCTGCTGTATCGTCCAAGTCAGAAAAACTAGTCTACCCACCAGTGTCAGGTTTTCCCCACCGAGTTGGTAGATGATGCCAACACGAGCAGAAAGAGCCTGGCCGATGCCTGTGTAGGGGTTCGTAAATCAAAGTTTATTTATTTTCGGATCATTTAAAACTAAAAGTTAGTACCACTCCTGAAAATATTATTCTAGGGATTTGTCAACAAATAGGTTCCTGCAATTGGCACTTTTGAGACTTTCTGCTTATTTTCTTTTTAAACACTCAGGGGTTCAGTTGTGTTTTGGCCATAGCCTTCCATTTAATTCATGGCTCCGTATTGTGGCATCATTCCTCTAGCCTGAAAGACTTCAAGTCATGTCTTCTGCTCAGGGCCGGCTTCAAGTCCAAGTGAACCCATGGTAAGCCCCTTTAACTGCAGTGGAGTTTGTTAGGTCTAGCAAGATGTCATAGAACTTGTCTATACTTAGAAATGTGGAGGAATTTATAGGCTACCGCTGAGTGTCCTCTGAACTTTTGTCACTGCTGGGTGGCCTCTGCAACAGCCCCCCCCCCCCAAGCTGTCCACCACAGTCCATGTAAAGCACACAAAATAGCAGTGATGCAGGTAATGTACTGTACAGGGCAGGACAGCCAATGCTCGAGTATGGGACCTGAGCATAAAGGGGGGCCTGGTCGGTTGGGTGTGAAGACAGTCAGGTGGCTAAATCCTGCAATATGAGGGACAGGTTAAGAGGGGGGGCCCAACGATGGCAGTATGGGACCCAAAAGTTTCCGATGGTGGCAGTTAGGGATGAGCGAATTGATCCGGACGAACCCGAATTCGTTCCGAATTTCAGGAAAAATTTGATTCTGAACGAATCCGAATTTCCCCGCGGTTCGATTGATCAAAGTTTTCCTTTAAACTCCATTTATTTCAATTACAGCCATTGTAAAATGGTGGATGGACATGTCCCCTGGGGCAAGTTATCATGGGAAGGTCACATGCAGCCTATCAGCAGCCAGGAAGCCCGGTAACGTCACAGTGCTATATAAACGGCGTCCATCTTGCTTGTGCGCATTTCAGCCTTGCATTGCAGACAGAACGGAGGTTGCTGCAGACAGGGAGAGACTAACAGACAGGCAGGGAGAGTCAGGGAGACCCACAGAGACCCACGCAGTGCCAGGGAGAGCCAGGGAAAGATAGGGAAAAATCAGGAATGATCCAGGCAGGGACAGCAGAGAAAGTGACAGGGAAACTTTTTTTTTATTTTCACTTCACTTCATTTGCCAGATCAGTTTTAAATTGCTTTTTTTTGTGCTGTAAATATTCCTGGCCACTGTGCATCCCATCTTGGCAGTGGCATATTATACCCTATCTGTTACACACAAGCATTTCTTATAACTCGATTAGTTTTAATTTTTTTTGTATGCTGTAAAAACCCCAGCCCACATGGGCATACTATTTCAGCACATTTGACCCTATCTGTTATACTAAATCAGCTTCTAAACGCTCTGTTTTATTAATATATTGCATTTTGAATTTTTTCATCCTGTAAAAGCACCAGGCCGCATGGGCATCCCAAACCAGCACATTTCACCCAATCTGAGATACTAAATCAGCTTCTACAGGCTCTGCTTTATTAATATATTGCATTTTGAATTGGTTTTGTGCGTCCTGTAAAAACACCAGGCCACATGGGCATCCCGAACCAGCACATTTCACCCTATCTGTTTAACTAAATCAGCTTCTAAAGGCTCTGTTTTATTAATATATTGCATTTTGAATTGGTTTTGTGCGTCCTGTAAAAACACCAGGCCGCAGGGTATCCCAAACCGGCACATTTCACCCTATCTGTTATACTAAAGCAGCTTCTACAGGCTCTGTTTTATTAATATATTGCATTTTGAATTGTTTTTTTGCGTCCTGTAAAACACCAAGCCGCAGGGTATCCCAAACCGGAACATTTCACCCTGTTATACTAAAGCAGCTTCTACGGGCTCTGTTTTATTAATATATTGCATTTTGAATTGTTTTTTTTGCGTCCTCTAAAAACACCAGCCCGCAGGGTATCCCATATTGCCAATTTTCATAGTATCTGGTGCAGAGAAGCAGTATCTCACTTTATTTAACTTCTGCTTTTGAAAGTAAACACATTTTTTTAAAGTGCAATTGTGCATTTCAAATACATAAAAATGTCAGGCAGACAAGTGCCAGGATGTTCAAGGAGGAGTGGCAGAGGCCCAGATTCAGCAGGCAGTGGTGGCAGCAGACTAGGGGAGAGTGGCAGCAGGAGTCGCGGTGAGAGACCTGATCTGCCAGTATCTGCTAGCGGTTGTGTCTCCACCAGTAATGCATCTGCCGTCGTAGATTGGTTAACGCGGTCATCCACATCATCACAAGTTACATCTGACACCCCCAGTCTAGGGTCGGTAGGTTCCTCTGACACAACCCTGAGTCGGCATGGCCCGAGAGCAGTCCCTGTCCTCCCATTGCCTCTGTCCTACGCCGTTCCCTCCCCCAGCGGCGTATCCTATGCTTTGGGCTCAGCTCCACTCTTTAGTGAGGAGGACGATCAGATAGAGGACAGTCAGCATCTACTGCCCAGCCAAGAAATGGAGGTGGCTTCCTTTGCTAGGCAGACAAATAGTAATGTGGAGAGTGGCGTGGGTGTTGTTGCGAGCGTTCCAGCTCCTGTGCCAGACACTGTTGAGGAAACCGAGAACATCAGTGACGTGCAGCCACAACTCGGTGATGATGATGATGAAGAAGCCGATCGCACTTGGTAGCCGGGTGCAGAAGGGGCTTCATCCTCATCATCAGGAGAAGAGGGGCGCAGGTTGCCCCGGAGTCAGCAGCTAAGGCAGCAAGGTGTTAGCAGCATGGTTGGCAGTCAGCATGGGGGCAGAATTGTAAAGCCTGGAGCCAAACGGGGCCGGGGCCGGGGTACAGCACCTGCTGCGCGGCAGGCTACCTTATCGTGAGGTAGTGGAGCAGGGGTTCCTGGAGTTGGCGACAGTAGCAGTGAATCAGTGCAGGCTGTTGGTGGGAAAAGTAGCTACTCAGCAGTGTGGCAGTTCTTCCTCAAGCATTCGCAGGAGGGTAACATGACCACATGCAAGATATGTTGGAAGAAGGTTTAGCGTGGCCAGGGCCCAAATGTTGGCACCACGGCCCTGCGTCAACATATGATGCGTCACCATAAAGCGGCCTGGGAGAACCGAGGCTCCGAAGAGGTGGTCCAGGCTGCTTCCTCACCAAGTGGCACGCCGCTCCCAATTTCTGCCAGCCAAGGCTCCAGCACCTCAGCCGAAGGCAGCTGTGCATCATACCCATCCTCTGTCGCTCCAGATGCTCCTGCTCCTCCTCCTCCTCCTCCAAGTCATACACCCCGCCAGCAATCCATCAGCGAAGCCATGTCGAAGAGACAGCAGTATGCCCCCACTCATCCTACGGTGCAGAAGCTGAATGTGCTCCTGTCCAAGTTGCTGGTGCTGCAGTCGCTCCCTTTTCAGGTGGTGAACTCTGCACCTTTCAGAGAACTGATGGCTTGTGCCGAGCCGAGGTGGAGAGTCCCAAGACGTCATTTCTTTGCCAAGAAGGCAGTACCAGCGCTGCACACTTTTGTTGAACAGAAGGTGGGCCAGTCCTTGAGCCTGTCGCTGTGTAGCAAAGTGCATGGCAGCGCCGACGTCTGGAGTTGTAACTACGGTCAGAGACAGGGTGAATGTGGTGCCTTTGCAGCATCAGCAACTTGGACAGGTCACGCCGCTTCGGCCTCCGCGCTCCCTGGCCGTTGTGCCTGTGACACTGTGCGACTCAGCCTCCTCATCCTCCGCCATCTCCTCACCCTCCACTGTAGGTTCAAGTCTCAGTGTCCCTCCAGCCTACCATGTGTGCAGGGCACGGAGGTGTCACGCTGTGCTTCACATGGTTTGTTTTGGCGAACGGAGTCACACGGGGAGGAACTGCTTAAATTTATTCATCAAGAAATCCAAACATGGCTTACTCCAAGAAAACTGAAAATGGGAACCATGGTTACTGACAATGGGAAGAACATTTTGTCTGCGCTGCGACAAGGAAGGCTGACCCATGCGCCCTGCATGGCTCACGTCCTCAATCTGGGTGTGAAGCGGTTTCTGAAGTCTTCCCCCCATCTGCAAGACATCCTAACAACGGCAAGGAAACTTTGCATGCACTTCAGTCATTCCTACACCGCCAAGCACACACTTCTTGAGTTACAGCGTCAGAACGGTAGCCCCCAACATAGGCCCTTATTTAACAAGGTATAGCGCCAGGTAGCGAATGGTGAGCGAACGGTAATGACGCTCACCACCACGAGAACGCCAGCTCCCCTCCGCAATCACACATTTATCAAGCCGATCCTGCTTAGCGACTGACAGAGCGACAGATAGCGAATTATTCATCATTATTCCAGCCTCACCCCACAGTGCCAGCGAGCGACCTTGAACAGCGACAGGTATGACCTCTCGCTACCTGGCGCTCTCCAATGCATTTCAATGGAGCAATCTTTAAATATTCATAATTAATTGCTATTAATTTTTTTTTTTTTTTTTAAATGTCAAAAATTCTGTGACCACTTCTGCAATGTTAGTTTTTTTTTAAGGTAAATAAAAAAAAAAAAAAAAATTTGTGCAGAATTGATATTACAGGTCTGATATTAATGTATTCATATTACAAAATGTTTGGAAATATGGTTGTTTGGGGGTTAAAAAACTACTTTTAACCCATCGCCGCCAGCGCTCTGGGGTTTAAACAAGCATTTCACAGCGCGAGAATTTTTGGAGCGTGATTTGTTAATGAATATGCTGGGAGCCGTTATGGTCGTTCGCTGTCATGCGCTCCCATACAGCGCGGAACCTGTCAAACAGCGACTCCTAACCCCGTATTCAACATTACCGCACACCGACTGAGTCGCTGTCAACAGCCGAACAACGCCCAAGCACAGCGAATACTAGCGGGCGCTGTGAAAATAACGCTACTGTCGCTCATCTGTCACTACCTGGCGCTATTAATGAATCAGCCTGCCAGTCTGGTTTGCAATGTTTCCACCCGTTGGAATTCCACCCTGCATATGTTGGACAGACTATACGAACAGAGAAAAGCCATCACGGATTTCTTGATGATCCAAGCGGATAGGGGGACTCCCCTGTGTAACTTCAATGTCAACCAGTGGCAGCTCATACGTGACACCTGCCGTTTGCTCAGGCCCTTTGAGGAAGCCACTTTATGTTGGAAACCATGGCTGGTCAGGGCACTGGAGACATGGCGTCTACATCTTACGGCCACATTAACCCGTTGCTGTTGCCAACTGCAGTGTGTCTTTAGGCCAATTCTTGGTTTCCTGCTGCCAACTCCAGTGTCTCTTTCAAGCTATGTTTGGGCTCCTGCTGCTGCTGCTGCTTGCAACTCCAGGGTGTCATTCAGCAAATTTTTGGGCTCCTGCTGCCAACTCCAGTGTCTCTTTCAGCCAATGTTTGGGCTCCTGCTGCTGCTGCTTGCAACTCCAGGGTGTCATTCAGCCAATTTTTGTGCTCCTGCTGCCAACTCCAGTGTCTCTTTCAAGCTAAGTTTGGGCTTCTGCTGCTCCTGCTGCTTGCAACTCCAGTGTCTCTATCAAGCTATGTTTGGGCTGCTGCTGCTTGCAACTCCAGGGTGTCATTCAGCCAATTTTTGGGCTCCTGCTGCCAACTCCAGTGTCTCTATCAAGCTATGTTTGGGCTGCTGCTGCTTGCAACTCCAGGGTGTCATTCAGCCAATTTTTGGGCTCCTGCTGCCAACTCCAGTGTCTCTTTCAAACTATGTTTGGGCTCCTACTGCTGCTGCTGCTTGCAACTCCAGGGTGTCATTCAGACAATTTTGGGCTCCTTCTGCCAACTCCAGTGTCTCTTTCAAACTATGTTTGGGCTCCTGCTGCTGCTGCTGCTTGCAACTCCAGGGTGTCATTCAGACAATTTTTGGGCTCCTGCTACCAACTCCAGGATGTCTTTCAGCCAATATTTGGGCTCCTGCTGCTGCCAGCTCCAGGGTGTGTTTTTCAGGCAATACATGGGCCCCTCATAGTGATGCCACCTCAACTCTCTGCAATTGTGCCGCTCTGTGATTCTAATAGTGATGCCTCTGATCTGCATGTCATAAATATTTACAGTATTATTTCACTAACCCAGCACGCATCCTATGCATGTTACAGCAAGGCAGAATGGTTTACAACCCTATTGAGGCTCTAGGAAGTTTAGAAATAGCCGTTTTTAATAGTGATTCGTCGCGAATAAATTTGGACCGAAACGAACTTTGACGGAAAGTTCGGCGAATCAGCCGAATCGAATTTTTCAAAAGTTCTCTCATCCCTAGTGGCAGTGTACAGTAGAGATGTCAAGTCACCCAGTTTTCATCTCATTTTACAGTCATTTCATTCAGTCACTAGGTCAAATATGTGAATCACACGGCAAACACATGCTTTCGTCCTTCTCTATGCTGATTGGCTACTTCCTTCTCTGACTTCTGTGATATTGGCTAGCAGACACAGCTAAATTAGTGGCTAACCGCTACACTCCATTCTATTTGCTACTAGTGCCCCTTCTCAGTTTCTTGTTTGTGGGGTTCTGTTCCAGGGGCATGGCCAGGATCCCAATTCTGCCCTGGAGCTGGAGATCAATGCAAATAGAGTTGGAGACTGGAGGATGACAGGTGCTGCTGTGCAGGAGGGGGGTGTTGCTGTCTGTTCCCCAGAGCCCAGCCAGGGGGTAATAGCTGTGCCAGGGGTAGTTACCATGATCTGCGGGACGCATCACCGATTTTTATTCCAGCCAGTCCAGGCAGTGGAGCAGCACTGAACAAAAGGTGAGTAGGAACGTGAAAGTGTCAGGGGTTAGCAGCCTGGCAGGGGGAGTAGGGGAGTGGTCACTTCCTGCCACTTTCTTCTGCCACTTCTACCCCCTGGGGTCAACAAATCCAGAGTCAATCCCCTGAATGGCCCATTGACACTGATCTAGAGGTATTTGCCTCCCCCTCAATCATTAGCAGTCCAAGTGGGGATGGGGAGTGGATTAAATGTTGGCCTTTCACTGTGTTTCTTAATAGGTTTTCCGTAATAGGAAATAAAGCAAATGCAGGAAGTCTAGCAATAATATGGCAACACAAACTACAGGTCAGCAAACCCACAAAATAAGTATCTGATATAAAAACCCAATTAGGTGGAGGGTGTCTTTAAATTTGAGCTGTATAGGATTTTCAGCCCTATAATTCCATTAAGGGTAAAGTTCACAATAACACATTTGTACATTTACTATGTGAGATGACATTCCAAGTGTGAAAACAGCAGTTAATTTAGCTTGTAATGAGGTGCAAATATTAAACAGTGATTCAAAACATTTACAAAATGTTTCTGGCTTACGGCTGTTCCCTGGCTGGAGCAGATGTGTATTCCATTCAAATGTTCTGAAAAGTCAATGTGTCCCAGCACAGATTTATTTATTATGTCCCTGATAAATATATATTGTTTTAAAGTGAATGTGGTCACAAAAGTTTTGTTTAACCAGACATTTCTAAAAATCGTATGTTCAAGCTAAAAATCACATCACCCTAATAGAACAGTCGTGGTAAGTCTCTGAATGACCTGTTGGTGGCACTGTGTTCATATTCAGCACTGCTGCTGTTCCAGCGGCCACCAGATTGTGTCTCCTGGAGGTTCACTCACTTTTAGGTGCTTACTTGGCTATGAAGCTATTCATCCTAATTTCTAGTTCAGCAAGGTACAGTAGAATTTCACCTGTCTTTCTGGAAGCTACCTGGAGGTCTATACAACCTGGCAACTATATGCCAGTGCTGCTTAGATTCCTGGAATCATGCACCCATGATGTAGCAGGTCCTAACTTTGTACAGATGAACTATTTTATAAAGGTATTCCACCAGCGCAGTGGCACACTGGGGGAATCAAAGGAAAAAGGGTCCACACTCCCTAAAAGTCCATCCTATGATTAAGGACCCACTGTGTCCGACACTCGTCAGAGGATCTTGAGCCTTTCTGCTTGGGTCTGGTAATTACTGTTTTTAGCGGCTGTTGTTTATGGAGATGCTTTTAACTATATTTGAATAAAGGATGGACTTTTAAGGAGTGCGGACCCTTTTCCCTTTAATGCTGCTTTGTATATGGATTTGAGACTGTCCTGGGCCGAGCACCCTGCTACTATATAACCTTCGGAGTGCATTAACCCTTTCCTCTATTTGCACACTGGGGGAATCCCTATCGTAGTGCAATCAGCTGTGAACTGACTGGCCACTGTTACACTGTATCAACTGGAAGGTGGGGCCACTGTTACAATGTAACAATACAAGATGCCAATTGGACTGTTAAAATAAATACCAGATATACTTTATCACTCAATTTTGCCTGAGTTTCCTGTGTTTCCTGCAGTTTCCTGAGTCTTCTAAGATGGCCAGGGACCCTACAGCCCTATACCCATTACTAGCCAGGCCCCTTCCTTTCTTGGTTCCTGGAGGTTGCCATCTAGCATCTGCCATTCCCCAGGAACCCCCCCTTCATGTTTCTCACCACCAGTGACATCATTAGTCACATAAGGGGGATTCCACAGAGGCGCCTCCTCTGTGGTATAAAAGCCTCCCTTCCCCAGTGGGCCAAGATTAGCTTGGAAGGATGAAGGTAATGTGTGACACTGCGGTTTCCAGCTCCTCCATCAAGCAGCCTTACCACAAAAAAGTAAGCATCTCTTATTTCAGGATTGTTTTTTAGTCCTGACTTAATTGCTGATAAACAGGTGGGTATTGGGTTGCAGTTTGGGCACTGGGTCTCTAAAAGATTTGCCATCACATGCAAAGAGAAAGATCACCAAGTACTGAAGGGTTTTTCCTCATAATCTCATTTGTCTTTGTTTACAGCATCCACCAGCCAGCATCAAATTGGTGGACTAGGGCCCCTGGCCTGCCCATGACATTTCCACTGTACTCCACCCCCAGTCTACTTTACAGCCAGTTAACAAGTAAGCTTAACAGCTGAAACTACAGTTTCTAGACCAGGTTTCCTCCTCGAGGTCCAAAACAGTCCAGGTTTTGTAGCTCTCACCTATGCGCTGATATAATAATCAGGGTTATAGCTCTGTCTGAGCACAAATTACTTCACCTGTGTTTCAGCCCTCAAGGAGGAGGTTTGAGGACCTCTGCTCTGGGCCATGGCCACACACAAGCTGTTCTTTAGGTTTGACATAGCTTGTCTGCTTGCAACTGTGTGAATAGCTAAACCCAATTGTGGCAGAAGTGTTGGAAGAACACTTACGACATGACAATATCTCTGTTAACAAAGCTTGCTCCAGAAATATGTTTCTGGTGGGGAGGAACTTGACTGGTTCAGACCTGAATTCCATCCAACACATTAGTGGTAAATTGTACCCGGCTTCTCATTTTAAGTAGAGCAGTAATTTGATAAACAACCAAAGTTAAAGCTGATCTTTGCATCTTGCCATCATGACTTGTTTTCTGTTCTGCTGACACTCTGAGAATGTTCTTCTTTCAGGATTCCATATTTTTCTTTCCAACAGCTGCCTGGCGGGCTGCGAATATTGCTTGTGGTTATCTGCTGAGGGGAATAATGAATGAACTCCGAATTGCCTTTTAATGATGAGTTCTGAATTTGGACTTATATATTCACTGATCTGTGCTGGGAGAGACGGGTTTGGGCTTTCTCAGGAGGCTTAGTGAGGAATGTTCCTTCACATTTCTGACGTGGAGATCTAATACCATAGTGGACAACATTCTAAGATCTCTTCTAAGAACATCTTACTGCTGAAGTGATGAAAGCTAATCCACATACACAGCAGATCAAACTTGTATAGCAAAGGAGCAGATTCTTCCCTTGTGCTGTTGATGGCCGACAAGGATATCTTTTAATAAAAGACAACTGGACTTGCTGTGTATTTTCTTGAAAAAGTTTGTAGTCAATCAGTTGATTTCTCAATAGAAAAACAGCCCTATACCACTGACAAAAATTTAAATGCAAATATAAAATATACTAAATGAAAAATTTAGAAAGGCAAAGAGATCCAGATAACTTTATACTACAAATATAGCCTGAATTAATAGAAACCTTCACAAGTTTCAACTTAAACATCTGACATCAATATGTGTTCCATTCCAACCATAAATTCTTTGATCACATAGGTTTGGCCACCCTAAAATGTTAAAGGGATGATCCAAAGGCAATAATAAGGCAATAGGAAGCTCATCTAAAGCCTTTCCCATGTCCTGGTCCCACATTACCTGTAAATGCTGTAGCAGATCTCCAAAATGTGCCCCTCCTTTCAATACCATTACTCCACAACCACGTTGCAAATGTGTGTCACATGACCATCCCTGTCCTCCAGCGCTCACAGTATAAACAAGAACACAGCAAGCCATAGTGGTCACACAATGGGCTGTGTCTGTTTCTGCATGCAGGAGGACAAGGTCTTTAGATTTGAAAGGTACCATATTTATTTGAGGGTGGAAAAGAGGAGACTTGATGGAAAACAGATTTTTTTGGCCATAGATAGGCTCAAGCTAGACTGAGGTTAAAGTTTACAATCAAACTCCAACCCCAACCTGTATTTGGAAAAGTGAAAGACGATTGTTCTACTTGTATGCTCTTTTGATTTCCTGTTTGGTCATTAGAGAGAGGAAGTTTTGGGTCTCATGTTAGCTGGGGCGATGAATACACATTAGCCTCAGACACTATTGCCAACATCAAACATGAACTGCCATTGACACTCTTTTGAGTGGTTTGGCACTGGTCTGGATGCTTTTGTTTGTGTCACGTGATCATACAACCATTGGGCAAGACACACAAGGCTGGCTTTGGACAAATTGTGGCCCTCAAATACCATGTTCACCAACTGCCTTTGTCTGTAGGCTGTTCCAGGTTCCAGAGCTGGATAGCATCTCCTGCACAGCAACATTAGGTTAGGTAGCTCTTCCCCTTCCAAAAGCAATACATTAATTATCTATGATATGTCGATCTCTCTAGCTATTTTCAAATATATATATATATATATATATATATATATATATATATATATATATATATATATGGGATGGGGCCCTATGCAACTGCCCAGTATGCTCTCCCAAAACTCTGGACACAGCAAGTTTGAGGGTGCATTAGAGACTTCCAGGAGACAATACAAAGAGCATGCTACAGAGAGCTATGAATTAAGCCATCATTTAACTGGGGAGACTTTCTACATCAATTTTCTGGGTCAACTCAAAATGAATTATTGTACATGAGTATAGTAGATAGAAAAACTTGAAGCATGGGTGTTGTAGGTTTTGTTAGAGTTTATTTTTTACTTTTAATTTGCTTTAACAAGGTTCCAACATTTTCTCATTCTATCTGAAAAAAAATCTTTGGCTGGATTATGATTAAGGTTTGATGCTATGTTAGTGGTTTATATTTGGGTAAAGTTAAGAGTTAGGTCAGGGTAGGGTCAAGGCTGTTATACAAATTTTTCAGAACTGGAAGTCTTTTACTGAAAACTAATGTTGCTGAAATCTTGCCGGCCAATGTTTTCTATTATCACCCTTATAATTACATTGTATGTGTTTCTAGGTGGTCTGGCAAGCTGCTCGCCGGAATCTCATTCTCATCAAGATGAAGTGTTAAAGGATTAAATGCACTATGCTCTGCTCTACATTCATTATAATTCTAAGTATGAAAAAAATGGGAAGTATGAGAGGTGAACAGCTGGACGGATGTGAAATGCAGAGCTGGCCCAGAGCTGGGCCTAATATGACACTAACCTGCCAGGATCAGCCCTGTTCTAGACTTGCAGTTCTTTGCCCCAAGTGATACAGTCCTCTGCATTAGGGGATTTAGGCTTAAGTCATTAGGTATAAACTGTACAATAGTAGTAATATATAAAAAAATAATAAACATTATGCAGAATCCTAACTTCCTATACTTTCAAAATCTAAGATAAGTATTGTTATTTCACTATTTTTTCACAAATTATATAACATTTAGAAATGAATCAGGGGGTCATATATACCTATATCCAACCTTGTTCCCAAGAAAGCCACATAAGTATGTGACACCCCTAAAATTACTACTACAAAGCGCGAGCCCTGCTCATCAGTAAAACGGATTGACACTTCACTTGATTACCTGTGTCAGGAGATGTTGCACCAGTAGAAGGTGCAGTAGGTAAAGATTGGTGAAAGGTGTTGGATGACCTATTGTATACCCTGAAAGGGCAACACAGGACAGAAGAATCCACTACATTTACCCCCTGTTCTTACCCCCACGGGGTTTAGCATAAAGTATGCCTACTTTTCTTTTTAAAACAGCTTCTAAAGATGTTTTTTATTCTTATGTTATGGTTCTTTTTTTTCTAACAATTTTACTCTACAAATCGTCTGACATGTGCAGGCCGTACACTGTGTGTCATTGAATAGCGAGTGCCAAAGTATTTCTGGATCTGTATCTAATAGTTCTGCCAACTCTAATTCTAACAAGATTTATGGAGTGATTTTTCACTTTTTTTTCTGGACACAAGAGAAACACAGCAGCGTCAGAGAAGTAAATATAAAATAAATGACCCTGTTAAAGCATCCATATGTAAGAGACAGTCACATGGCCCATATAATCAATCTGATCCCACATATTTTTCATTTTGTTTGACAAAAATGGGGAACTCTAGTAAAGAGCTAAATTATGTAAAGAAAGAGCTTCCACATGTAGCTAAAGGATAATGTTTTAAATTATGCGCTCAATCAGACATGTCAAGTCGCAATAAAACACAATAAAAAGAGCGTGACACTTAACCCTGTATTGCTAAACAGCCATTTATTTCACCCTCATTTTTAGGTTCCTTTGCATGCTAGTCAACAATTCTTCCATAGTTAAAGAAGTAAGCTATAGACCCTTTTACCGAGTGCATAATGCAACTGACAAGTTACCAGGAGTGACTAACCCTTCATCAACACCTGGAACCATTAAGGGTAAAATTATTGTGTTTCTAGAAAGCGATAAAAAGGGAGTTAACGCCATAGCTTTGGTGGTCGCTGTCAGGCCTGGTTAGAATCTCCTGGTTTAGGGACACAGGAAAATATGGACAAGAGCTGAGTTGTCAGACTGAAAACATAAGAGGGGGCTGACGGGGAGCAACCAGAGAATAAGAGGGGCAGATACTATGAACAGAAAATAGGTACACAGAGATTACTGTGTGCGCCAACACAAAGGCGAGCACTGCCCATCTGAGGCACCAAAGGTCTGGAACCCCACAGGGGACCTGTTATCAAACTGCTTTTTCAGTTTAGCCCCTAATGTTAATAATACACAGGCCCCGGACCGCCCTCTGGTGGTCACTTGGGAAGAGGGGAAAAGAGGATTGACACTTCACTTGATTACCTGTGTCAGGAGATGTTGCACCAGTAGAAGGTGCAGTAGGTAAAGATTGGTGATGGACTTTTCTTTCCTATTGACCACATATAGGCTTCTGAGATCAGTGCATGCCAACCTCCTAATTGTAACGAGTTGGGTTGTTGGGGAAATCCTAAATCAAGGTAGTGCTAAAGAGGGCAGCTAGCTATACAATAAACCCCACAGGTCTGGAACCCCACAGGGGACCTGTTATCAAACAGCTTTTTCAGTTTAGCCCCTAATGTTGATAATACACAGGCCCTGGACCGCCCTCTGGTGGTCACTTGGGAAGAGGGGAAAAAAGGATTGACAGGGAAATTGAGGACTGACAGGGAACTCAACAAACCAACAGAAGGTCTGGAATCCAAATAATAACAGAAATCCTAGAGACCAACACAGAGAGCAAAAGGCCTAGAGCCCACTACAGAAAACAGAAGGCTTAAGGCCCAATAGCTTAATACAGACTGGATGCACAGCTGCAGAATGCTTCACTCACTATTATCCAAGCTCTCGTCGCATCTCTGCACCTCTAGCCGCATGCGCCCAACCTTTCTGAGCAACGCAGGCACATCTCGGTTGCAAGGTGAGCAAGGGATGTGGCTGGCTGTGCACTTGGCTCCCTTCAGCGCCACTCGAGTGCTTAGCCACCCGGGCAGCTTAGCAGTCAGCGGCGCAAAGGGAGCCGGGGGACAGCAATTACGCTGATTGGCTGAGCAGGCCGCACGCTCATTTCAGCTCGAGTCTACGCAGTGGGAGTGACTGGAAGGTGAGTTGATCGGGCAACCTGGGTGAATACACAGAGCAGGGCATCCCAATTCGGCATGCATATTAAATGCATATAAAGAACACCACACTAAAACACAGGGCAGTAGCCAAAAAAACACCAACCACAATAGCAGGTTGAAAAAAGACTTTTGTCCATCCAGCTTCATACCTGACTCTGCACCTCCGCTGCCTGCCCTTGGCCTCATTCTGTCTACATTTTATGATCCTTCATTGCCTGTCCCCAATTCCTTTACTCATTGTGAAACTTTGCTGCTTTTCTGCAACTACAGAGTGTTGATTCAGATCTGCTTAGTATAGCTCTATGCTCCTTAGTGCCCACTTTGTCTCTTCGACAAGAACCTTTTGACTTGAGCGCATAAAAACAGACCCTGCACCATACAGTATTTAATTCCCCATTTCAGGGGCTTAGGATGTGTGCAGAAATGGCCCCCATCCATCCGTGTGCCATTAAGGGGGCCCCATCAGGTGTGCACGAATGGGACCCTCATCTATGTGCCATTTCAGAGTCCCATCAGGTGAGCAGAAATGGGGCCCCCCATCCATGTGCCATTAAGGGGACCCCATAATGTGTGCGGAAATGGGCCCTCCATCCATGTGCCATTAAGGGGGCCCAAAAGGTGTGCAGAAATTGGCCTCCATATGGTGTGCAGAAATGGGGTCCCCATTATGGGGACCTCATCCAGCGTGCAAAACTGAGCCTCTCCATTTAGGGTTGTTAAAGTGTGAGCTCTGTGTTTCAGAGTCTGATAGCACAAGGTAACAGGCTGTGTAGCAGCAAATGAAGGGGTTAAGTGGAGCTGTATGTTTCCCCCCTCCCTCCAGGGAAATGGCTGTTCTAAACGCAAGGTGTGAGAAGCAGCAGAAAGTTAGAAAGTTTGGACTTATCTGGCTTCGGGGACAGAGTGCTCCTTGCTGTGGGCAGCTGGAGTCACTCGGGGCTCCGGGGTCCCCCAGGTATGTCTGGCTGCTGTGGGGAATGGGGGTCCGGGGCGACGCAGAGCTGGCCAGAGACTATGAGATCCGCTAACTGTGCATAGGAAGAGAGAGAGGAGCATTCATTACACTGCTGAGTATCGCAGCTTGGGACACATTGTAAGCGATGTGGACGCTTTTGAAAGCTGCGCAACCCACGCCCCACCTCATGCCCGGGTTCGGGAGACCGGGCCCGTCCCTCCCCCCGATGGAAGCCCTAGTCCTCAGCAAGGTATCTCCACACCTGTACCTCCCCTGGGTTCTAGACAAATACTAGTCATTGCCACATACATAGCAATCCTGGCTGCTTGCCGGGGTCTGCAGATGTTAAGCCACTGGCCATCATTGTGTAATTCTCTAAAAGAGCAAGGACTGAAATTTTCTGTATGTGACTTGGATTTCTTTGTAGCACATGCTTCCCTGTCTCCACAATGTACTTTTAACCCCTGGTCAGGCCTTTTCTTATTTTTGCCTTTGAGTATGAAAGGCCACCTTGCATCGTATTGTAGAGTTTTCAGGCTCTCCAAGATTTGGTCTGTCTAACTTTACTTTGGAACATTATACCTACCTTCCCTAGTCTTTGTGGCTTTGCTGTTCTAGATTTCAAGCAAAAATAAGTCTGCAACCAAATGTTAGATTCTTTTCTATTCATCTACATTGTGCTGCAAGAAAACAGACAGAGGCAGAGTCTCTCGCAGTGCCAGCAATTGCCCTATAGCATAAATTATGTTTGCTGCCTGCTGTACAAAAATTTTGTGCCCTGTGCACTTCACTACATCTAACTGAAAACTCTGCTTCTATTATTAAAAAAATTATTAACTACATTTTTACAGGCTAATAGCTAACACTCCTAATAGCTAAGAAGAAATAACTCTTCTATGAGGTTAGACGTGAAGTAAAAATAACTATTTCATCAGACCATTTTGGCCTAGGAAATGTTTACTCCAAACCATATCCCTCTGTTTCCTTAGAGCAGACATGGTGCAATCTTTACCAGCATAGTCTTCTCCAGCTGCCCACCAGTGGCCAACGCATAACGCATTCCTTCCAGAGGACAAAGCTCATCTCACAGTCCTTCCTGAGCCCCATCTAAGCATAAGATTTCAATTTTTGGCAAAAGTCGAAGTCTTCACACATATGTTGACCTAGAACGGCTGACTGAGTGAGCAGAAAATCTTAAAGCAGACAACCGTGTAATGCAAGCAGGTCAGCAAAGCGTCAGGATCATTTTCCTTAAGCCTCCTAAATATGAGATATGAAACAGATAGGCTGCAAGATGAAAAGTTGTAGCATTAAAGCATCAGCTAATCAACATTGCACGGCAAAAAGAATATGAGCAGCCATTCTATGAATAATGCTTGGCTGTTAGTCAATAGGAACATAAAAATCCAGAGTACACCCATACAATCCTCTTAGCTATTGAGTACAAGCCATTCTATCGCAAATGTTTGTCTAAGTGAGGTGGTACAGACATTGATTGCTGCCATTATGCCAAACCATTCTTTGCTCCTAGACTTTCTCCACTCACTCATTAGTTCAGACATCCAGGAGCGTGATCACACAATGGCACTATTGAGATGTGTATGAACAACTTGTCTGTTCTTGGTTAAAACACCATGTCTCTTATTTCCACTAAAGAACGTCTCATGAAATGTTCATCAAGAACTTCATGAGCTTCATGAAGCCAAACCGCTTAAAAACCACTATGTACAATGCTAAGCATCATCTGGAATGGTGTAAATAACTTGGCTTCTTATTCCCTCCCTCCCGTACTTGCTAGATGCTCCTTGCTCCTCCAAATATCAGACATTACCCAAGTACCATGCTTCTTGCAGCCCTCTCTCCATGTTTCTTGCAGCCCTCATGAACCTGCTGGCTGCTGCATCGGACCCCTGCACTGCCTCCAGTTCTGCCCCATCCATCCATGTCACCCAAGTTCTGCCCCATCCATCCCTGTCCCCTCAGCTCTGCCCCACCCATCCATGCTCCCCCAGCTCAGCCCCATTCATCCATGTACCCTCAGGCTGTTGGAGGATAAGCATCCCTTCTTAGTTTTGCCCATGGAATTTATAGACCCCTGACCCGCGACTCTCCACCACAAAGGGGTCCACTGAGACCATGCCCCCTGAGGGCCCATTGAAACCTGGAGCCAGCTCTGCTGACTGGTCTGTTATATTTTTTTTTTAACGGTTAAACTGTATCCCTACCAAGAGAGTACTTGGTTGGAAGCGCTTGATGTTAGGGGATACTTGGCATAAAAAGGTTGAGATCCACTTCCCTAGATAACCTTCCTTACTTTTGATTACAAGCTGCAGAGGCTAAACTGGAGGGGAATAGGCCTAAAGTCCTGTTTGGTATGAGCAAGAGGGAAGGTGGAAGAAAAGGCAGTTATAGCAGCTGGGTGAGGCAGCTGCTCTTCCTCTGCCAAGTGTTCCTTTCACTGAGGCACTAATGACTTTATTGTGCATTTATTCGCATAACCAGAATAGTAGACACTGCCTTGAGAAAGTGACAGAGCGTTGTGACGAAATGCTTAGGCCTGTTTCTTGGCTTGTTGCCACTGGTGACCATGGATATGTAAGATTGGCTATCTATTGTGTGACATGTACTTTTTTTTCTTGATTGTGTTATTGTGAATTGCTGTAAACAGATACACTTTTAAGCACAGGCACTTTATAAAAATGCTTAGGTCATTAATTGGATTGGGTATAGATTACAGAGGGTTTTTCAATCACATTTATTATGGTGGTATTGGACACTAGCGCCCCCTTCAGGTAGATAGTGGATATGTAATGTCTTTTGTGTTTTTTAAGGTATATTTTCATCATGTCTTGCTGTTAATTGTGGTTAATAAAATATATTTGGAATACTATAGAATTGTTTGAGTGCAATTGTTAGTCTCTGGTATTAGCACAGCCCTTTTTTGGGGGGATTTCTGGGCACCCCCTTCTTACCCCCTATGTATACATATCGATATCCAGAATATGACTTGTTGTATAGTTTTTTGGTAGGATGTGGTTTGCAAACACAGATGACCGGGTTTGGACAAAATAAATAATAAGTAAAGAACTTTAGATCCTAGGTAGATCTAGATTTT
This sequence comes from Gastrophryne carolinensis, assembly GCA_027917425.1. Taxonomy (NCBI): domain Eukaryota; kingdom Metazoa; phylum Chordata; class Amphibia; order Anura; family Microhylidae; genus Gastrophryne; species Gastrophryne carolinensis. The sequence continues at coordinate 57,467,580 of CM051237.1, forward strand.
GACACTCCGGGGGAATAAACGTTCTTATAAATACAATTATAATACTTCTTTAAAAAGTATAAAAAATGAATTTAAGGACTTATGTCATCTATATGCCTTGAATCACTAAAGGTCATCAAAAGGGCACATGTAGGGATTCCTATTTGGAAAATGCACTTTATCCTGCCATTTAGAGGCACATCCTGTGCGCTATCACCTAGCTTCTTTATTTAACAAAGTGTACAGAAAAGTTGAAATTCAACCTAAAACTCATTTTAGGGGAGTATCATGTTTAGTCTCCTTTTATCGAAAACACAGCCTCTTAACCTGACTAAACTTACAAGGAGACCATTAAAAGGAAATTCTACCCCATGTATCACACTTAGAAGTTCTAATAAAAGGTTTAATTTTTATTTTTGGATTAACATAAAAACGTTACTTCATAAAATACAATATACAGTTCTGTAAGTTCAGTGCAGTACAGTGCTGTATATGAAAATATTGTTTTTAAGTGAATCCAAAAAATAAAATTAAACCTTTTAACAGAACATCTAAGATATGGTAAATGGGGTAGAGTGTCCTTCTAATGGTCTCGATGTAACCCTAGTCAGGTTAAGAGATGGTGCTAACTTAACAGGTCAGACAGGAGGCAAGGAAGCCTGTGATACAGGATGAGCATGCAATGGAGGTTACACTCAAATATAGCAAAAAAGCTATTTAGAACAAAGAAACTATTGTCTGTTTCATTGCAAGTCATGTGAATATTGACAAACTCAAGGGGCAGAGAAATGTAGTGGTGGGAAGGAGGAAAATGGGATGGAGTGGAGAAAGAAGTTGGAAAAGAGAGGAGAATGGGGGACAAATAAATTGGGGTGGACGGATCATGAAAAATAGGGTGAGCCCCTAAAAATAGGGTGAGCCCCTAGTTATAACTGGGGCTATGATTCACAAGATTGAAGGAAGTGGACCTAGTGGGCTTTATAGTCCACATGCAGATGAGCCCCTTGCTTGTCAGCATCAGCCCTATGCTCTTTTTTAGGGGTGCATATTTCTGGGGGTCACCCCTGGCAGAGCACATGACTAATTCTCAAGGACATGGAGCTGGTGGTGAGCAATGTCAGAGGCTCCTACCTTGGTTGGTTCACTGGGCTGGTTAGTCAACACTTTGGGGGGGGGCGACTTTTGCTTATGGGCTTTTAACAACCACATGCAGTCTTTTAATATTAAAGCCAGCACTTGCATGCACCATGTTTGGGCGATCAGTGATATGAATAAGTCTTGTTCCTATCTTTCAGGGTCCTTTTTTATGGAGGCACCCTTCACTTGACCAAGGCTAAAGGTCATAGAGGACATAGGGTCTAGTAGTCAGCATAGCCAGAGTGTATTACTGTAATTTGTTCCATGCCATAGAGATGCCAGCCCATATGCTTGGTGCAGTTAGACTGGGGTCTCAGGAAGGGGGAAAACTCCTTTTTTGCACTTGTTGAACCAGAGTAGTAATAAGTAGTACTTTATTTGTTTTTTTTCATTGAATCATCTTTTTACAAATTGGTTGCTGTACAGCCAATCAGTCGGGCAAGCGCCGAACATGCTATTAAAGTGTACTGACACTCAAGTGCTATTAAAGAGTACTGACACTCAAATGCTATTACAAAGTGCTGACAGTCAGGTGCTATTATAGAGTACTGACACTCAGGTGCTATTATAGAGTACTGACACTCAGGTGCTATTACAGAGTACTGACACTCAGATGCTATTACAGAGCACTGACACTCAGATGCTATTACAGAGTACTGACACTCATGTGGTATTAGAGTACTGACCTCAAGTGCTATTACAAAGTACTGACACTCAAGTACCATTACAAAGTACTGACACTTAGTTGTAATTACATAGTACTGACACTCAAATATTACAGAGTATTGACACTCAGGGACTATTACAGAGTACTGACACTCAAATGTGTATTAGAGTACTGACCTCAAGTGCTATTACAAAGTTCTGACACTCAAGTTCTATTAAAGAGTAGTGACACTAAAGTGCTATTAAAGAGTACATTCGGGTGCTATTGCAGAGTACTGACACTCAACTGCTATTACAAAGTACCAACACTCAGTTGCTATTACAGAGTACTGACACTCAGGTGCCTTTACAGTGTACTGACACCCAAGCTGTCTAGCCCTTTCTCCAGCTGCTTTCCTTGACTAAATGTCACAATATCGTGTCACAATATCGTGTTTAAACACTTATGTAACCCTGACTCCAGGCACTTTCCCTATATAAATGTCCTAACAAGGACAGTTGTAGTAAAAAGATAAAGCCCAAACTGTCCCTCAGCAGATGTACGTTTTCCTGCAGAGCGGCAATCGGCTTGACGTGGACCCTGCCTTTTATATGGTGGGGTCTCATGTCCCACCAGGCCACTGGTAGGGAGGGGAAGGAAGAAGGCAGATTGGCTGCAGCCACTCCGTCTTTTTCCGGATTTAGGCAAAGTTCAGTACAAACTAAAATTTTACAGTTTGGGATCCCCCAACCCTTGACATGATTATCATTTCCTATGTTTAATTATCATTTTGAACTGTCCCTCAGCAGATGTAGTTTTTCCTGCAGAGCGGCAAGCGGCTTGACGTGGACCCCGCCTTTTATATGGTGGGGTCTCATGTCCCGCTAGGCCACTGATAGGGAGGGAATGGAAGAAGGCTGCTTGGCTGCAGCCAATCAGTCTTTTTCCGGATTTAGGCAAAGTTCAGTACAAACTCACATTTTACAGTTCGGGATCCCCCAACCCTAGATATGATTATCATTTTGAACCTTATCACATTATTGGTTGATCTTGGCAGCATTGTTATTGATGAAATAGAAGACACTACTTACATCCCTCACAGAGATTCATCTTGGAGAGGTTTTTCCCATCAAAGTTCTCCTCAAACACAGATCCATTCTCTTTTTCATCAAACGTATGGAGATACATGGCTTTATTGTCCATTATGATTCACTGGCTTTACCTGGAAAATGGATATAGACAATCACATAAAGCTACAACCTTCTTGGTTTCAACCAAAAATCTTACTTTGCATTTATTTAGAGTATACCTGGCTGCTCATTACATACAGAACAATACAGTACCTTTTTCAGTTTATGTCCGATAAAAGCCTAAATACTACCATGCATCAGTATTTTTCCAGTTGTTGCTTATTTGCATGTTTGGCCTGGCAACAGTGAGGAAATTGCATGAGCCAGAGCCATACAGCATGCATGGAATAAAGAGCTCTTATATTTCCAAACTGTTGTAAAAATCCTGCTTCTGCCCTAGTCACATTACTAAGGATACAAACTATAAGCTGCTGCAATATACTAGTTTGCAAGATGGGATTTTATCCCTGAGTTATGCAGTGCCACCTATAACTTAAAGTGGAAGGGCCATGTCCCCACTCACGGTGCTGACCAAAATCTGTGCATTAAAAACAAAAAACGACCTTACTAGTGCTGGCAGCCTGCTCCTATTGTTCAAGGCTTTAAAGTGGACGAAAACCCAGGATTTTGACTATCCTTCCCTAGTCCTACACGCATGTTCAGCCTTTCGCCCAGTCAGTGCGCTCCTTCGCCCGGATAGCTCGTCTGAGATGAGTGACACTGGTGGCCCCATCCCCCGCTACCCTTTAATTGTGCGCATGCCCACACAAATGCCTAGTGCGGGCATGCGCCCTGCTAAAGGGATAGAGGGGATGTGGCCGCTGTTGGCACATGCGTCATTGGACCGGGAAAGAAGGTGAGTTTCTGGGTGACCTAGGGGGTTTTACACAGTGGGGCATCCTGAACCTGGATGCCCCGATGCCCCAGGGGGAGCGAGTATGCCTGCTCTCGAGTCTCAGAGATGCCAAGGTGGGTTTTGGTCCACTTGAAAGAAAAACAAAACCTGGAACCTTTGTACTATCCTGGGTTTGTTCCTCTCCAGTGGGATATCCTGATTTGGAATTGCCCCCATGTAAAATGCTCAGGATTGCCATAAAGAAACACTTGGCAATCAGAGATTTGTGCTTCCTTTCACCTATGCTAAGGGCTTAATTGTTTAAATGGTTAAATATACTTATTGTATTCATAATAAGTTGTTGAACATAATAACATAAACATAATATGGCAAGACCATAGTTTTAAAGTATAGAAACCAAGTCTTTGGCAATTTAGGGTTGTGCCACCAGCTCCAGATTATACCAAACCTATGGCTGACATGTTGCCTGTATGAAGTTCAGGTGAAAATGCTGCACAGCCACGTCCATATTATGCTGAAGTTGGGCTTAGCCAACAGAGCAGGACCAGGCAAATTTATAATGATATATATTATATTATTTATTATAAATATATATATTATATTAACTTATATTAGAACATTAGGTAATAACAGATACATAAAAAAGGAGGGGGCATTTTGGTAACACAACACTGTATAAACAAAGCTTATCCAGAATTTCCTCTCTAGCTGGGAATGATTCCAGGGTAATGTGCTGTTATAACACACTGGATGAAGTTGTGGATTTCTAGATCAGAGGTAGGGAAAGCTGAGCTATGGTTTTGGACTTGTGCCCGAAAAAAATGTATAATGGCCGGAGGCTTACGGTACAAACCAGGATACAAGAGTCATTCATGCAGTGGTAAGTGGTGATACAATTACAAATATAGTGACATAGTAAATCATGCTGAAAAACAAGACAAGTTCAACTGCTGCAAACCACCCCCTACATTTTGGTCTATGGTGAGACAAACTGCAAACACCCTTAAAAAAATTATTTTTTGGACTAGAATATTCCCAGGTTAATATTTAAAAATGTAGTTGTGTATGCTTTGTTATTATGTCCCTACTCCCTTATTGGATAAAGCATTCCTAAGTTTCACTACAATTGCATTAAAGAATCCCATCCTACCTTGTCCTTTGGTCTTGTATTTAGGTGCACATATTAGCAAAAGCAAAACATGTCTTTAAAGGGAATGTCCAATTTGGATGCCATTTATGAAAGTGTATAGGCTATCTACAGTGCGGTGCTTTTGTATTTTTTTCTTTTTAATTTACTTATGATTGCAAATGACGATCAGCATCCAGAAAATTTTTACTGCAGCAGTGATGGCAGTTCGCCCCCTGCCTAGGGCTACCTAATGGGAAATATGGCCCATAGGTTGCCCATTGTTAAGCAAAGGACATCAGGCTTGAGCCGCTAACTGGTGGATGGCTTTCCACTTTAAAATAGCAGAAAGCTGAACTGCGATATAAAACTCTTCAATAAAGTGATGGCTGACAGGCTTGCCCCGCATATCCCCTCCATTATACATTGGGACCAGGTGGGCTTTGTTCACACACGGGAGGGCAGAGATAACACAACGAGGGTGATCAATCTGATCCACCGTGCACGCACGAACGATAAGGCTGCGATGCTTCTTTCGACGGACGCCGAGAAGGCATTCGATAGGGTCGGGTGGGATTTTAAATCTGCCACCCTGCGGCATATCGGCTTGGGGAACAACCTCACCCACTGGATCATGGCCTCCTACTCAGGCCCCTCGGCGTCCGTCGTGGTGAATGGGATGGCATCTGAGCCCTCCTCCCTGGCAAATGGCACCCGCCAGGGCTGCCCACTTTCTCCCCTAATATTCATTTTGACCCTGGAGCCCTTTTTGCGCACCGTCAGGAAAAACCCCGATATCGCCGGGGTCCTCTCGGGTCGCGTGGAACATAAGGTTGCGGCATATGCCGACGACCTTATGTTTTTTATCACTAGGCCGGAAACGACTCTCCCCAATCTTATGGCAGAACTAAAAATTTTCCAGCTTTTGTCCAATTTTAAAATTAATTATCAAAAATCAAAAATCCTCAGCCCTAAATATTAATATCCCCCCGGAGAGACTGGGGCGGATTGTGGGGAACTTCCCGTTTAAGTGGGAGAGCGAGGCGGTGACATACCTGGGGACACGAATTTCGGCCTGCCCCCAAAAGTTATATGGCTTGAACTTCCCCCGGTTGCTTGAGGGGGTGGAGGGGGACCTCCAGAGATGGAATAAAGGTGCCTTTTCTTGGTTTGGCAGAGTTAACATTATAAAGATGAATATCCTGCCTCGGGTGCTTTACCTGTTCCAGGCCCTGCCAATCGAGGTCCCTCACACTTTCTTCAGGAGACTGATGGGAATCTGCACAAGGTTCGTCTGGGCTGGGAAGTCTCAACGGCTGGCCGCATCTCTCTTGGTACTCCCGAAGAGACGGGGAGGACTGGGCCTCCCAGACTGGAAATCATACTACGCGGCAGCACACCTCGCCCGGGTGATTGATTGGTGCAGGCATGCACATTTAAAGCAGTGGACAAGGGTTGAACAGGAGGAGTCCCCGGTCCCCCTCCCTGGGCTGCCCTGGGTTCCTCTGGACCGCTCTACTGTACTAAACAAGCATCCCACGATTGGGCCCACTAGGAGAGTTGTGGGTAGAGCGTTCCGGGGATTAGATATTTCTCCAGCTCTCTCGCCTCTGACGCCTCTGATAGGTCACCCGGACTTTCCGGCAGGCATTTCAGATGGTGCCTTCAGGACTTGGATGAAGCACGACAGGTTCCGGATTCTCCACATGCGGGACGACTCGGGCTGGATGGGGCTGGAGGAGCTGGCACGTAGAGAGTCTCTGCCCACTTTGGGCTTCTGGCATACCCTTCAGTTAAAACACTACCAGAACTCGATATGCAGGGCAGCTGAGACCTCCAGGCCCCTGACTCCCTTTGAGCGGGTCTGTGTGGGGAGTGGCCATTTCAAGGGGGCTTTGGCCTTTGCCTATTCGCAAATGATCCGTCCCCCCGACTCCATTTCGCCCCATTTCCTAGAGGGATGGGAGAGGGAGCTAAACAGGAGCTTCACCGAGGAACAAAAGGCGGCAATGATACAGCTGGCTCATGGCTCTTCCATGTCCTGCAGGTACCAAGAAACGTCATATAAGATCCTCGCCCGTTGGTACCTGGTCCCAACAAGATTGTCAAGGATTTTCCCATCATCTTCCCCCCTGTGTTGGAGATGTTTGCACGCAAGAGGCACCATGGTCCATGTGTTTTGGGAGTGCGGGGACCTCGCCGGGTTCTGGGGCAATGTAAGGAAAATTGTTATGGCCCTTACGGACGTAGATCTGGGCGGAGATCCGGCAAATTACCTGCTAAATCTCGCCCCTACCTCTATCCGGAGACGAGGCAAATCATTGCTCTCTCACCTCCTGAATGCGGCGAGGTCCTGCATCCCGGCGTGCTGGAAATCTCGGGAGCCCCCCATCACCGCGCTGTGGCTAACTAGAGTCAAAGATATCTGCAGGATGGAGGGGCTCACGGCCCTGCTGAGGGGAACCTCGGATAGGTACAGGGCGATATGGTCGGAGTGGGACCGCTTTGTCCTTTCGGCGGAATACCTGGAATACCTGAAGATGTAATGAGGCTTGCGTAGTGGGTAATCAACCCCCCCCCCCCACGACACCACTGACCCTCCCCTCCTCGGCCCTTTTACCATTCTCCTATCCCCCTCACCCCTTCCCCCGTCTGTCTACCCCCCCCCCCTTGTTGTGAGTCCAGTCTAGTGTGTTTACCCTGTCTGCGTCTACAAGTTATTGCCTTGTTTAGTCTGAGTTGGGCTACGGTTAGCCCTGTTCTATTAATAGAAAAGCTAGAGGAGGCGGGCTATGCAGGCCCCAGGCCATTCCGAATCTCAGTTATATGAATAATTTCACGCCACAGTTGACCCAACGGGGTATACTTAGGGTCTCAGAGCACCTCAGGAACCTAGAAACAAGATGTACCAAAGGTTCAGGATACAGTTGATCTTTCTTTAATGTAGCTCTTTGGTCAGGTCGGTATGGCTCACGCAGATTACGCTCCCATTCACCAGCTGTATTGTATGGTTGTTTTGTATTGTTGTATTTGATTGCCTTACTGTGGTGTACCATTTCTGCCGTGTAAGATGTTGTACCCTGATTACGGTCTGTAACCTGCTTCTCTCTAATAAAAAACTACAATATTAAAAAAAAAAAAAAAAAAAAAATAGCAGAAAGGTCAGCCAGTGGACAGAAGCAAATGCAGAGAGAAAAGCTTATTTAAAAGTAGAGCAAACTAAACTTTGAACCATCACCTAAATCACGGCAACATTTACTGTACTCTGCTGTCTCTTTGCTTGAATTCTGATCTCAAGCCAACTAAACTGGCTTCCTGCCCAGCAAAAAATGAAGATTCTAGATTGAGGGATTATCTTGGCAACATTGTTTAGTTCCCCAAAATAAATTAGAAGAGATGTGTCTTGAAGTAGACACATGATGTACTGTAAGTAGCACCAGACGTGTTTTTAATAAGTTGAAAAATATTCTCATCGTAGTAAAAAAAAATCCCCGTTAGACTGATCGGTAACAGTTTCTCTATGAATCCTTCAATACGACCCATGGAGAGGGACCTTGCCGCAGGTGTCTGCACAATCAACCAGAGCTATATCTACTTTCTGGGCAGAAAGGACTGATGCCTCTATAGAAGAGATCTGCAAAGCAGCAATGTGGTCATCACCCCACACCTTCCTCAAACATTATAGACTAGACCTGCAAAGCATCAGGCCTTTGGTAGACGGATCTTACTAGCAGCTTCCCACCCCTAAGGTATAATTACTTGCCTAATCATCTCTGTTTGTAGCTCACACGTGATCTTCCTTAACTCTTGGGAGAGCTTTTTGAACCTACAGAATATGTGTTTTAACTCACAAGTAATATTTCCTATCTTACTGATCATTTAGAGCACACAAATTGTTATGTCTTGCCTATAGGGAGAAGCCTAGGAGCTTCTTAGCCAGGCCACCATTGAGCTTCTCAGTCAATCAATGAGTGAGTTGATCAGCTAATGCTATAGCAATGCAGGAACAGATTATTGGCAGGGGGGAAGATACGCGATGAGCATGATGGTATTAAAGCAAAATGCACATGCACCACCAAAATAATAATAACTGCATGCCCGTGTGCACCCAGGACAGGGTACGTTCCTTGAACAATAAACTATAGTGTAAACTGAAGGGGGGTACCTCCTTAGAGGGGAAAAGTGAGGGCAGGTAAATAAAGCTAGCACAATAGGCAATTGAGTGAAAATGAATTTAACAAGTTAATTAGCCATTTGTGAAATATATAAACACTAATGCAGTTCAAAATAAACTGGGCCGGGTCCTACTAGCACTTCTAGAGCTGTGTCTACCACTAGTTAAAGATAAAGTTGGTGGGTGATAGTAATAACAAGGTTGCTAAATAGGTACATCTAATATACAATAATATTAAATAAACACATGTGTAAAAACCCCTTAAAAATACAGAAATTTATTTTTAACAGCATATTTACCAGAAGCCAAGGAAGCCACCTTTGGGACACATGGACCCAGAGAGCAGCAAAAAAAACCCACACACAAAGGGCTGCACAAAGGGTATAAAAATGTAAAGGGTTAAACAAAAATTACACAAAAACAACAAAATAAATACAAGGGATTCACCCCCACACTATACCAATATGCAATGTGGCCATTAGTTACATTAATATTGTCACGCATCCATAATACATAATAATACACACCATTATATATAATATATAATATAAAAAATACATGCCAATCTGTTAAGTGAATGAATAAAGTGCCTATCACAGTGTTAACACAATAAAAAGAGGAAGAAAATTGCTAAGAATACATAAAACTACCCTATATTAACAGTGGGGGGGGGTCAAAACTCTACTTCACACGCTCCACATGTCCATAACTTTTATTGAAAAAGCTTTGCTGGCAGGTCAGAGTATACACCGGAAAGTGGAAACAGTCATTGACCACAAAAAATGCGTTTTAGCTATGAGCATTAGGGATCGCTCTAGAACGTTATCTTCAGATTCTAAACGCAGTTGTTCAGTCGCAGAAGCTTTGCATGGTCGTTCACTTGCTGAGCAAGCTGTCAATTTATCTACTTGTGTAAATCCAGCATTAGTATTGCTGGAGCAGGTACTTTGGCTATAATCAAATGTATTTCACAAGTTTGGTGAGTTTCGGTCTGCTTTAAGTCAAATTTGCAATAAGAATGGTCAGTTCAGCTGCAATCACAATGGAGGGTCCAAAGAACTACCAAAAATTAGGGGTAATAAAGCATTAGATAAGCAGTAAATAGGATAGTTAGAGGTTAGGAAAGACAGCAAAGGTTCCAGAATGAAGATCAAGACAATGGTCTTTAAAAGTCAAGCCAAGTAGTAGGGATTAGAAGTAATAGTGAGGATTAGAAGCATTTGAAGCAGATGTAGCTGCTCCTGTAAACCTCAACATCTCGGCCATTCATTGTCAATTTAAAAATGGAAAACAGTTTTGGACAGTGCCAAATGTAGCCTGATGCAATGGTGTAACAATTACCATTGCCTGCAGTAGCACTTTAAATTGGAAAAATTTCCATTGCTAGTTTCGGGGAGGCATCCTGATTGTTGATACTGAATACGGCATATTGGTGTCACCGGGGCCATAGCAATTGGCCTCTGGCAGTCACGTTGGTCTGCAACTTGCTGAGCGAACTGTCAATTTATCTGCTCGTGTAAACCCAGCATTAGTATTAGTACTAGTATTAATATTAGCAGGAGTGGGTATGACCTGCCCAGCCATGATGCTAAGGTTAAAGCATTGCAGGAGCAGACCATGAACTAAAGTGTCTTGGCAGGGGGGTTTATAATAGAGCCACATACTATATGGTGAGAGGTGTTGGGGTGCTTTAGGAAACAGGGTATAGGCTCCGGTTTAGGTGGGCTGCATGCTGGAGGCTACACCCAGCCTAAGTGGCCCTAAAGCATTGAGGCCCACTGCGAATCCTCCATGTGCTCTCTATGGACATGAGGCACATTGTTTATAGGTGATCTTTCTTAGCTCAGTGGTCCTTTTACCTACACCTTTCCTTACTTACAGGGGGACTTTCACATCTCAAAACATTCATTTCTTCACTCACACAAGAGTTCTCATGTGATTTAAAAAATATTTCAAGTCAATAAAGAATGAACAAGGTCCTTTGTTTAGCAATTGTCAGCATGGGGTAAAGTGGCAGAGAAAGGGGGAGCAGTATTTACTCACTGGCTCTCTTGTATACTACATTGTATGAACTTCTTAAACTTTGTATTATGAGTTAATAGGCTCAGGAATCTTCAAGGACGTCCACACAATAGCAATTCACTTTATCGAGTTATATGGTTATTGAGTCCAAAAATTAAAAGAACATTACATTTCAGTTTATGTAAATATAACGAGAAAGGACAGAATGGGAAATGGTCATTGTTTGTTTTATGGAAAAGAAACATCATTTATTGGTTGTTCTGAGTTCAGCTAATCTTCTACCCCCTGGACATGAGAAATCCGGATATTTATCTACAACCCAGAGTGCAGCCAGCATGCGGAGACGCATCCAAGTCATACAGTTATACAGATAGCGATCGGAAAAGAGCGAGGGTATGTTATCACAACACTCCATTCAAACCAAGACTAAGATTAGCCCTTATTCCAAGTAGATCAGGCTTTTATTTGACACTTTATTATTTTATTGATTTCATAGCTTGGCTTTCGGAGATTGTTTCAGGTCAACAATTTATAGGCCAGATTTCTAATCTGACAGTCAAAGAAGGATAACTAAAGGAGCACTAGAGGTAGTAACATTCAGAAAAATCTAATTCCATAATTTAAAGAGGTACTTTGGAGGAGGTTAAAACCTCCCCAAAACCTCACAGATCCGCTGCCCCCCCCTCCTTTGGGTAGCTCCTATTCACCTCCCCAGGGGATCCATCTTCTGGGTCCCTGTGATTCCGGCGACCTTCCGACGGGCGGTGCCATTTTGCACTGCACACAGCCCCTGATTTTGTGCCTGCGCAGTGCCCATGGCTGGGATTCAATGGAGCCGCCCAAAATCTCGCAAGGTTTCGCTGAGCAGCGTGGGAATTTGAAAAGGCCGCTAAAGCCATACTGTCATTTAAAGAAGCTAAGACGGCAGTGGGGACAAGGATCGGCCCCTGAAGCAGCAGGCAGCGGCGACATCCAAAAGGGTCGATGGGGGGAGAATCAGACCCCATTTATTTTATGTCCTCTTTAAAGACAAGGGCAATCTAGGGAATTCTCAAAAACTCCCCTACCCCGCGCTCCGTTTCCTATAAAGATCGGATTAAACAATTGGCATTTTAAACTCACCTGTCTTCTGCCCTTCGTTCTGTGCTTATCTGTTCTTCTCCTGGCACTATTCATAGACGGCACCATCTTTTCTTCAGTCTTCAATCCCAGGATGCATTGCGCCATCCCCGAGATCTCACGCCTGCGCAGTGTATTGTCTGTGCTGCTCATCTCTGGCCAGGGGACACATGCAAAAGCCACGAGATTTCCAAGCAGTTAGCGAGGATGGGGTGGGAGGAGCCAGCAAAGCAGAGACCCCTCTCGGCTAAGCTCCCTGGTGTCTGTCATGGACAGCTAAGACATATCTATATGACAGTGGGGGGGGGGGGGGCTAATAGGACCTGCTTGTGCAGAGGTCCATTGTTCCTCTTTAACAAAATAATTATGACATTATCAGGCATGGACTGTCCCCATTGGCCCACAGCAACCAATGAGATTCAGATTTTCTGTCTTAGTCCTCAGTATACAGTTGTGCAGGGTACAATGAGGAAATGTAAAAGATTTGGCAAGACCAAAACAGCCACATCAGTATCTCAGATCCAGCAATCTAGTGGACTCTCTGATGTGGAGATGCAACAGAGAATATCATTGTCCAGTAGAGACTGATAACCAATGTGAACTGAGAGATCAGTTACATTTCCAGAAGACTATCCAAAAATTGGGGGATTAAAGCAATTGTTCAGCATCTAAACCTGAAGAGATGGGCAACGCTATGCTTGAACTTAGCAATGCAGGAATTAACTTTGTGGCAACCTCGGTATCATGTCTACCTGTATAGACAAGTCCTCTTTGTGCAAACTGGCCATTTTTCAGAGGGAAGAATTTGGGACTTTTAAGACTTAGAGGCCGATTCATTAATAGCGTCAGGTAGCGACAGATGAGCGACAGTAGCGTTATTTTCACAGTGCACGCTAGTATTCGCTGTGCTTGGCCGTTGTTCGGCTGTTGACAGCGAATGGCCATAGCGAACGGCTCCCAGCATATTCATTAACAAATCACGCTCAAAAAATTATCGCGCTGTGAAATGCTTGTTTAAACCCCAGAGCGCTGGCGGCGATGGGTTAAAAGTAGTTTTTTAACCCCCAAACAACCATATTTTTGAAAAAAAAAAAATATATAATGTAATATGAATACATTAATATCAGACCTGTAATATTAATTCTGCACAATTTTTTTTTTTTTTTAACCTTAAAAAAAATATCTAACATTGCAGAAGTGGTCACAGAATTTTTGACATTAAAAAAAAAAAAACATTAATAGCAATTAATTATGAATATTTAAAGATTGTTCCACTGAAATGCATTGGAGAGCGCCAGGTAGCGAGAGGTCATACCTGTCGCTGTTCAAGGTCGCTCGCTGGCGCTGTGGGGTGAGGCTGGAATAATGATGAATGATTCGCTATCTGGCGCTCTGTCAGTCGCTAAGCAGGATCGGCTTGATAAATGTGTGATTGCGGAGGGGAGCCGGCGTTCTCGTGGCGGTGACCGCCATTACCGTTCGCTCACCATTCGCTACCTGGCGCTATCCCTTGTTAAATAAGGGCCTTAGTTAGTTTTCACTAGTGCTAAAGATTGGGCACACATCACACATCATACAATGTTTGTGCTATCGAAAACTAACATTTATTAAGGTTTCACAATGTAAGCGTCCCAGATATGTAGCCCTAAAAAAAGGTCAGCCTATCTTTGTGTGATAGGGCTCCCCGTGTGAGTGCTATTAGAAAGACATATGTGCATGTAATGCTGGGTGTGGTATATGAAGTATTGTGCTGATGCGAGGCTGCCTTTATGGGGGAACAGCGGACACCAGACCATAGAACTTTAATTATCACTAATATTCTCTTATTTGTGCAGGTGACGGCAGCCGGCAGCTGAGGGGGCGCTGACGCAGACATTAATGAAAATCAATACTGAAGGGACCTTTCTGAAGGACTTAGAGAGCGCGAAAGGCACTGGTGCCATGTGTAAGGGGGAAATAGATAATTTGGCGGTGTGACAATACAGAGCAGGCAACTAATAGTTGAAGTAGTGGGGGAGGGGGGGTATAGTGAACTCTAAAACCTCACAGCAACGTAAGCAGAGAAGTTGGAAGGAAAAATAGCTCTCAGCGTGGAAAGGAAAAATATTTCTGCCCCCATCCATCCTATTGTTCTGCTGCTACCACATATGGGCCATGTTGTGCCTCTTTCTTAGCAGCAGGCAGTGCCCCCATAGTGGGCCAGGGTGGTTATGTCCTGTTGCTGTAAACAGAAAGTGGAGAGAGGAGCGGGAATTTTGGGGGCAGCTGGGCAGCCCCAGAGACTGAGCGAGGGAGGGGCAGGATATATCGATGAGGAGTAGGGGGAGGAGTGCTGTGTAGTGTGGTGCAGAAAGCTAAGGACAACTGTGGGAGGTGGGCGATGGGCACAGCTACCCTTCCCTGTGAAACTGGGCAGGGAGGAATAGAAACTACAGCTGTCCACCCTTTAAGGGACGACCTTGAAGACCCGGTGAACTGCTGTAGAACCATGGTAGAACACTCTACATCCCCTGGCCCCCGAACTTACTTCCTGGGGACCCCAACCTGGGTGGGCTGAGAATCCCTGGCCAGAGCAGATACCTGTCCTCCACCCAACCGGAAGAGAGTGGTAAGGTGGCCTCCTGAACGGACAAGGAGACCCTGCATCCCCTTAGGCCCCTATCCTGGTCTCCCCACCTCTGGCCTTCCTCCCCTGAGGTATAGAAAACTCATTGGTGTGGGTCCGGAAAACATATTGGTTTGTATCCTTTCTGCGTGTAAACCTCCCTCTAAGGTAAGAGGTGTCCTGTACTGCTTTGAAGTAGGGTGGTAAAGTACCACAAAGGGGCCTAGCTTTCCTTTGAACTGTTTTGTACATTGCCTGAGATATGATTGGTTATCTGCCAATAAAAGGTTCTCTGGTGTCCCCTCGCAGCAAGCTGGAGTCTCCCAAGAAGCCATCTCGGGTAAGTTCTTGACTTGATCCTGTAGTTAGACTACAAGTTTCTGCCCCTTACCCATGACCAATGAAGGGCCTGGCTTGTGGCTATCACCATGAACAGTGGCCCTGACGCGCTAGTCAAAAACAGGATAGCTGGGATAGGCACCCCCCAACATACACCCAGGGCAATTGACCTACTCGCCCGCCCCTAGAAATGGCCCTGGGCTCTGAACTCAAACTTGACCCACATCAAATTGCCGACTGCCCGCCATTGTTCAGATGATCAGATGTATGGTCAGCATTATGGTGCAGCAATGTAGAAGATCTGGTTTATCTGCAGGTGACTCATCTGTCTACATCCAGAGCCTTCCCTCCAGATCAGCCCCAGGAGCTTCAGAAGACAGAGGCAGCTCAGGCATAGTCAGAGCCCCCCAGGCCCCTCTTGTCTCTTCCATGCACCACCACTGCTGTGTGAACGTCTTGCACTGAGCACCCTGCACCACAGGGCACTAGTACATGGTGCAGAAGCAGACTTGTGGATGGATGTGGGTGTTGCTTGTGCTCTGAATTTAAGCTTTCTGTAGCAGCTTACCCTGAGTTGGCTGTGTAATACTCACTATGTTCTGAGAAACCCTAGAATACATCAGTAGCCAGCGTGTGCTATGCCCTCCAGTTCCAATGTATTAGTGACCAAGCCTACATCAGATGACTATACCCAACTACAGTGAGGTTGGGGGTGTAATGTAAAAGTATACACCTCTCCTTCTTCATTCCTTCCCCAGGCAAGGGAAACCAGAAGCCACAGCACATATCTCAGCAGACAGTTCATCTTGTTGAAGGAGGTAACAGCTAACACAGTGTAGACTGTGGCTTCCAGTCCTCCATCTTTCAGAGGCCCGGCCTGGACTAAGTTAGTATGGCAAACTGTGGGGCTAGAGATGCCCCATAATGAGGAAAAAAAGTGTCTTTAAGACTGTGCCTCTTTAAACCCCAATAGATTCTGTATCCCTCCTTATACCCTAATGAATTGTAAGCTCCCCTTCCTTCAATATTCTCCTTACAATATTCTCCTTACAGATTTTAAGATCTTTATCATTCTGTATCCCTCCTTATTCCCTAATGGATTGTTAGTCCTTTCTCCTTCTGTATCCTCCCTTATACCCTAATAGACTGTAACTTTTTTTTTATTAAGAA
This sequence comes from Gastrophryne carolinensis, assembly GCA_027917425.1. Taxonomy (NCBI): domain Eukaryota; kingdom Metazoa; phylum Chordata; class Amphibia; order Anura; family Microhylidae; genus Gastrophryne; species Gastrophryne carolinensis. The sequence continues at coordinate 57,483,883 of CM051237.1, forward strand.
AAATCAATCAATCATATAAAATATATACAAATCTATAATCAATAAACAAATAAAATAACATAATAACTAAACAAAAAGAAACAGGCCTAACAACAACAATTCTATATACAATCATATATATATATATATATATATATATATATATATATATATATGATTGTATATAGAATTGTTATGATTGATTGATTTTTCTTAATAAAAAAAAAGTTACAGTCTATTAGGGTATAAGGGAGGATACAGAATATAGGCAGCTAACACTATACTATAGACAATTCAGCAGGAAGACTAAGAGACCCTGTCACCTGTGCATGCAGCCGTTCTTCAAAAATCTGTCATTGTTATAAAAAATCTACAGGTGATAAGAGACAGAAAAGCCCACCCAGAGGGAAGTCATGAGGACAAAGGAGGCCTGATGTTCCTCTATGCCTTCATCCAGGTCCCCTGTTCCCACCTGTCCCTCTCCAGCACCTGGATCTTCCCCACCTCCTGCAGGATGTCATGCACCACCACCGGGACAGGGAGGACTTTCTTCCTAATGCAGAGCTGACACCATGCATTCCACGTGAAATAGTGGATCACTAAACTGACTAGATATAAAGTGTAAAAACAAAAATCCCCTCTGTTCTTGAATGCCCCATACACCCACTCAGCATAGGAAAGCTGGGAGAAGAAGGGGGCACCGAGGGCCTACCCCGCCTGTTTACACACCTCCACCTTGAAGGTACACTGGAGCAGGAAGTGGTCCATAGTCTCCACCTCATCCCGACACTCCTCACAGAGACAAATTATCTGAGCCAGGCTGCGACACTTCCGGATCCCCCTAAGTTTTCCTTTGAAGGAGAGCCAGGCTTTATCCCGGAACTTCTATGGAATTCTTGAGGAGTTTATAAGCCTCAAACCCTCCCTCATGATGGAGCCTGGGCAATCCCTGAGGGACAATGGCTCATGAAAAGCCAGACCCAGGACCAAACTCACCGGGAGCTTCCTTGGAGTAGATCTCATGTCTTCTGCTGTTAATTGCCGTTGCCGAAGAATTTTCAAGCATGGGGCAACATAGGCAGGGAGCTAACCCTGAGGAACTCAAGGGCCTTTCACCCTGCCACCTCTCTCCCAGTCTCGCAAGAAGGTCCTAAACCAGGACTGGAAAATACCCACCCAGCCAGATGGGCTCTCTGCCAGCATGCTACCAAAATTATGTTTTATAAACAGGAGAGAAAAAAGCATGACCGGGTTGACCATCCTTAGGCCACCCTCCTGCCTGGAAAGGTAGGTGACATTTCTTTTCACCAGGTTCATGAGGTTTCCCCATAACATCTGAAAAAACACGCTGTAGACCCTGGTGTAGAAAGACACTGGCAAAATACAGACGAAGCTGACATATAAAAAGATTGGGATCAGGAAGGTCTTAATAAGGTCAACCCTTTCGTTGAGAGACATTTTCCAGCCCTTCTGAATGCAATCTTGGGATTGGCAATTTCCAGCCTGCACTCCCCGTTTTTGTGGCCATAATCTCCTGGGTTGAAATTAATGCCAAGAATTTTAATTTCCTATTGGGGCACTGGGAAGGCATTGAGAAGATCGAAGCCCTCACCCTCCTGACCCAACCAGAAAACTTCACTCTCCTCATGATCTCTGCCTCATTTGCCCCAGAAACAATAACAGATACATCATCAGCATAGGAAATGACCTTCAAAGGAGGCTCACCAGGCACACCCAGAGGAACCCTACATAACATGCTGCTTTCAACTCTCCTAATGAAAGGATCAATCGCAAATACGTACAGTAGGGGACTCAGAGGGCACACCTGGCGCACAACAGAACCAACCTCAAAAGGCCTTCCAACCCAACCATTAACGAGAGGGAAGCTCTCAGTCCCCTTCATAGTTTGATTTGTGGCCAATTAATGAAGGTTCAGCAGGCCACTAGCAGGCCGTACTTACCAAGAAGCAGCCATAGGTAGTCATGATTGACCCTATCAAAAACCTTTGTCTAGTGCAATGCCAACAAGCACTTTCCCCAGCCTGCAGCCCTGCACAGCTCCAAGACTTCCCGAACAGCTAAGACCACTGTTTTTACCTTGGATCGAGCAGTGCTGATGACAGGGAAAAAAACCTCCACCAAATGTAGTGCCAAAATGGTTTAAAAAGTCATGCTAATTTAAATTCAGGCAGACCCGATTTGATAGAACAGCGATCTGGTCCCCACGCCTTACTGATATCCACCCTCTTTTTCTTTAATACCATCTTAGGCTTACACAGCTTTGTCTTCATCACATTGCAAAGATTGTTACAAACAGGGCAGCAAAAAGCCAACAAACTGGACACAGGACTGGGGCACTGTGGTGTAACTAGTGCCAGGGGGTAGCAGCGTGACTTTACCCCCGGAATCGTCCATCCTCCCTGGAATGGCACTCCCAGGAAAGCCCCAGGCTTCACAGGCCTCAGGTAGTCCAGCTGCAGGTAATCAGACTGAGCTCTCCAGCAACAGCACCAGGTGACCACATCAACCTAATTATCCTAATAGATTGTAAGCTCTTCCTTCCTCTGAATCCTCCCTTATACTCTAATAGATTATAAGCTCTTCCTCCACCTTTATCCTCAAATAGACCTAATAGATTATAAGCTTTTCTCTTTCTGTGTCCTCCATAATACCTAATAGATTGTAAGCTTTTCTCTTTCTGTGTCCTCCATAATACCTAATAGATTGTAAGCTCTTCTCCTTCCGTATCCTCCCTTATACCCTAATAAATTATAAAATATTCTTCCTTCTGTATTCCCTCTTTTATCATAATAATATACTTTTATTCTCCCGTATACAAAAACTGATTAAAGTGGACCAAAATCCAGGATTTTGACTATCCTGGGTTTTGGTTCTTGCCCCTGGGGCACCCCAATTGGGGATGCCCTGATGTGTGAAACCTCCCAGGTCGCCCAGACGAACTCAGCTCTTCCCGTTTCTTCGGCGCAGGAGCTGCCTCTTGTCCAATCAATACTTTCGGACGCATCCCCCACTAGCCCTATAACAGGGAGCGTGCCCACGCCAGCCATTCACAAATGCCTGGCGCAGGTACGCTTCCTGCTAGAGGGATAGCTGGGATGCGCCCACTGCTCATGCATGCGCCCTTGGACAGGGAAAGAAGATACGTTTCTGGGCGACCTGGGGGGTTCCACACAGTGGTACATTCCGATTTTAGATGCCCCGGGGGGAGGGAGTGGCCCTAGAATCTTATAGGTGGGTTTTGGTCCACTTTAAGCTTTTCATCTGCTTTTTCATAGAGTGTAAGCTATTTAGTGTGGGGAGTTCCTGGTCTGTTCTAGGTGACATTGAGCAGCATGTCAGGAGCAACATCCTGAGATACAGGATGCAAGTAGCAATTTTATTTAAATTCAGAAGAGCCAGAGTGGCCCCTGTGTAATTAGTTCCCCATACATCTAAAAGTGCTTACAATATATGAGGTCATCCCATTGGGATTAAAAAGGATCAAATGGGACCTATACTCACATAATTCTGTGCCAGAAATGAACTGGTTCACAGTCAAGGACAACCTAACCAACCCCCTCACACTATCAGCGAGCCCTACATTAGAGAGATACTCACCTTTACTTATCAGAGCTTTATCTGATGGAGGGCAGAAAACAGCTATGCACCCATTCATCAGCCACACCTTCTGCAATAGGTGAAGTACTTCATTGCAATGTGCAGCTATTTCCTGTCCCTTACTGTACAGAGTTTCATGTCTGATGTTCAGGATTCCCCGGGGACCTTGCTAAAGAGGACCTAAAGTAATTTTACATTGGAGGTCCAGGAAAAGTGTACACTGATGATTCTTCTCTGCATAGGGAACACAGCTACATGCCCAAAAGAAGGTGGAAGTCAATCCCTATGATGCAAAACACCTGCTAGTCAAATAGTCAGAACTCTGCATGGTGTAGCTTAAAAGTAAAGTCCACTTTTTTTTTTACATTTTGGAATTTGAAAATGTTTGTGTGCCAAAATGATGTCCTCAAGGTTAGGCCCTTATCTGGAATGTTTTTTTAATTTGTTCTTATGTTAGCAAATGTGTGATTTATGAAAGCTGTTTTCACTACCTGCAATCTGTTGCTATTGGCAACCGTACACCAAGTCTGTACACCAAGATCTACAAGAAAAGAGAAGTGAGTTCCCTACACAGTCCCCTGCTGTAAGGTTGGAGAAGCCCCCTCACCTCAGCAGCAGCCATATCAGCAGATCTTGGTGTTCAGTTGCCTATAGCAACAGAGAGAAGGTAGCTAAAACTGCTTCCATAAAACACACCATTGCTAACATTAGAAAAAATTTTAAAAATATTAATTAAGCTCAGCACTTTGAGGACTTCCTTTTAGCGCAACAAAATATGGCATTGGATGTGGACTCTCCCTTTAAGTGTGAACTCTTCTGGTGAGGTCCTTCACCTAAATTACAGTAGCTTGTCACATACTAGACTTTGCTTTACAGATCAATTTTTTTATGTATGTTATGTATCTGTTTTAAACCCCCCCCCCCCTTACAGCACCACAAATGGTGGTAAAACTATATATTAATAATAATAATAATAATAATAATAATAATAATAATAATAATAATGATAATAATAATAACAATAATAATTATTATTATTATTATTATTATTATAATTTTCATTATGCTTGATATATATATATATATATATATATATATATATATTTTTTATATATATATATATATATATATATATATATATATGTATATATATATATATATATATATATATATAGTATTAGTATAATTATTATTATAGTTAATATTACTATTATATATTACTATATTATTTAAAATAAAGTCAGCATTATATATATATATATATATATATATATATATATATATATATATTAATAAAATTGGCTCCTCACCTGTTGGGCCAGGTGTCCTCCCAGATTACCCAGCACCGCTCTATGTCTGTAAAGGGCGCGATGTATATCTGACACGTGTCCCGCTGCCAGCTATGCGGAGGTGAGCTCTGTCCTCACCATGCTTCAAGAAGGGTTGAGTTGAGGCGGCAATCGAAGTGAACTTGACAGAACCTCTCCTCTATCTGCGTCGCTTCCCCACCAACTTCTCACTACTCACATGTTTAAGAAGCAGCGTTCTGCGGTCACCTTGTTTTGGGAGGAAGGAAAAAAAAGAAGTTTAATTTCTTATTTGACAAACCACACAATGCAACCTCCCCCTTTTTATGGGTTAGAAAAAAAATAGGATGTATTGATGAGCCATGATGTTCTGTACCAACTTTTTTTTTGTAGAGTTGCTGATGTAGTGATGCTGAAATACTGGCTGCTGCTGGAAAGGCATTGCCCTCTAGTGGCCATACTGCAAAGCGCAGTCAACATACACTGGTCATGGTCCCTATTCAGTTTAAGGGGCAGCAAAAGGGCAACAGTGAGGTTGTACAGAGGTAGCAATTGCATTTGGCTTATGGGGTCAGGGGCCTAACATGTCTGTGCCACTTCAATACATTGTATATGTTCAATTAAGCCATAGCATGCATTAGGAATATAGAAAAGTGAGGAGTAAAAGGAAGTCACAACAAAAAGAGTTAGCATAGAGAGTGAATATAAAAATAAAAAGAAAGGAAAAGGATAATAAAGGAAGAAGGAGGCAAAGTGAAGAAAGAAAACAAATAACCTGAAGGGACTCTGTAGGCAAAGGTAATTGATACAGCATTGTGTCGGGCTACATTTGGCGCTGTCCTAAACTTCCATTTTTAAGTTAAAGAAGAAATGCCCGAGATATCGAGGTTCACAGTTATGATTTCTCTTCTAAAGCATGTCTGGATCTGTGGATCTCTGCAGCATAATAATCAGCATCATGGAGGGGGTCTTTAAGAGCCTGATATTGTGCTATTGTGCTACTATAAATAATTAAACATATATATATATATATATATATATATATATATTACTAGAAAACATACCTGGCGCTACCCAGGTATAAAGTGTCGGTATGTTGAATACATTTGTTCCAGGAGGCCAATCTATGCCCTTGTTTTTTTGGTTAACAGGGAAATCGCCTGAAGCCCCATATACCCCAACAGTTATGCACTGTTTATGTAAATTGTAACGTAAAGGCACATTAGAAATAAACTTTTAACATCCTAAATACACATATATCAGATATCATGTTATAAGACTTCATGACAGAGCCTGTTTATAATCAACATTGGCAGTTTTATTGCCAGGTCTATGGATATAAAGATTTTTACCTGATCCAACTCTAGAGCAGGCAACACACAACAACATCTATGCGAAAAACAATTAGAATCCAGATTTATGCCAGCCACTTGCAGTGATTGGCCTTGGGCCTTGTTTATTGTCATGGCAATGATCGCTTAAAGGGAAACTGTAATTGTTTAAACTGTTTTGTTTCATCTGAGTTAATCAGTGTAACTCTCGGAATAAAAACTTCTTCTCCAGCAGCACTTCCAGTAAGAATGGTTGCTTCCAGCACATGGGGATGACATGTTTTAATGCACATACGGGTTACATTACACAGTTTTGGTGCATCTAGATTCCACATTAGCATAACTGGAGCACCAACCTATAGATCTAAGTGATGAGAAGACATTCCAGTTGGTTTTAAAGAGTTTAAAAACTCAACTGGATACTGCACAATATGTGCTGAATAGATTGTGGTGTCAATGGATCGGTAGGAATAAACAAATCCTGGCAACTCCTTAAAAATTTGTAACATTGCATTTACCACATAATTTCTTGCAGACAAAACAGCTCCTTGACATGGTCATGGTAAGGAGTTCTTTCTTTGTTAAACTGAAAGCCAGTGTCAGGGAACACTGCTATTCTGAGGTGCTCAGGTGACCCTACAGCCCTTCATAAATCAACAATGATTAATATTTTGCCATCTGCATGTTGGACTGCACCATTGCCAAGCATCAGAAGCAATTGGGAGAATAGCAAAGCAGATTCATTTCCAAAAATATTTGCTCTCATGTTGGTTGTGAGAGTCAGAGGCCGATTCATCAATAGCGCCAGGTAGCGACAGATGAGCGACTGAAGTATGGCGCTATGAGCGCCGCTAGCGTCAGCCGCGGGCGTTAGCGATTCGCTATAGCAGGCCTCCTCAGTCGCTACCTGGCGTTGTTGCGAACAACGCCTACATTGCTGAATATGATGTTGGCCCTCAGCTGTGTTGGCGCTGTCAGTCAGTGTGACCACGCTATTCTACACAGCGCCTGTTAGCTTTGCTGTGTCCTGGCCATCCAGTACCTTCTGAATAAAACACATTGCCACATTTGTTTTGAAATGTAAAAATTTTTTTATTGTGTGTAAAAGGTAATTAAATTCTACCAGATCTTCGAATATAAATGGAAAATAAAACATAATTAAACACATAGCCACAATTTTTTTAATTTTTATTTGTTACCTAAAAAGGAAATACAATTAAATCACCAATGAGAAAGAAAAGGAAAATAAAAACAGAACAGAGAAAGAAAAGGAAAATAAAAACAGAACAGAGAAAGAAAAGGAAAATAAAAACAGAACAGAGAAAGAAAAGGAAAATAAAAACAGAACAGAGAAAGAAAAGGAAAATAAAAACAGAACAGAGAAAGAAAAGGAAAATAAAAACAGAACAGAGAAAGAAAAGGAAAATAAAAACAGAACAGAGAAAGAAAAGGAAAATAAAAACAGAACAGAGAAAGAAAAGGAAAATAAAAACAGAACAGAGAAAGAAAAGGAAAATAAAAACAGAACAGAGAAAGAAAAGGAAAATAAAAACAGAACAGAGAAAGAAAAGGAAAATAAAAACAGAACAGAGAAAGAAAAGGAAAATAAAAACAGAACAGAGAAAGAAAAGGAAAATAAAAACAGAACAGAGAAAGAAAAGGAAAATGAAAATAGGAATTAGAATGTAAAGGAAACTTACAACCGAATTAAACACATAGCCACATGTATATATCTAATTTTTTTTTAATTTTTTCTCTAAAAATAAATTAAGAATAAAATATAAATGAAATAGAAAAAGAAAAGTCCAGCAGAAATGCAAAAGAAAAGTAAAGTCCAGGAAAGGGTTGTAAGAGGAATGTCGAGATCATGGTGCATCTCTTTGTGCCTGAAAAATTAAGAAAAGTGCAGTTAGTATATATCTTTATAGTTATTTTGTGCTTTCTTTTAAAAAAATGCATAACTTGATAACCAACATTGGCGTCTTACACCCCCCTTAGAGTGGTTTGGGTCATCTTACACCCCCCCTTAGAGTGGTTTGGGTCATCTGAAACACCCCTTAGAGTGGTTTGGGTCATCTTACACCCCCCCTTAGAGTGGTTTTGGTCATCTGAAACACCCCTTAGAGTGGTTTGGGTCATCTGAAACACCCCTTAGAGTGGTTTGGGTCATCTTACACCCCCCCTTAGAGTGGTTTGGGTCATCTTACACCCCCCCTTAGAGTGGTTTGGGTCATCTTAAACCCCCCTTAGAGTGGTTTGGGTCATCTGAAACACCCCTTAGAGTGGTTTGGGTCATCTGAAACACCCCTTAGAGTGGTTTGGGTCATCTGAAACACCCCTTAGAGTGGTTTGGGTCATCTGAAACACCCCTTAGAGTGGTTTGGGTCATCTGAAACACCCCTTAGAGTGGTTTGGGTCATCTGAAACACCCCTTAGAGTGGTTTGGGTCATCTTACACCCCCCCTTAGAGTGGTTTGGGTCATCTTAAACACCCCTTAGAGTGGTTTGGGTCATCTTACACCCCCCTTAGAGTGGTTTGGGTCATCTTACACCCCCCCTTAGAGTGGTTTGGGTCATCTTACACCCCCCCTTAGAGTGGTTTGGGTCATCTTAAACCCCCCTTAGAGTGGTTTGGGTCATCTGAAACCCCCCTTAGAGTGGTTTGGGTCATCTGAAACACCCCTTAGAGTGGTTTGGGTCATCTTACACCCCCCCTTAGAGTGGTTTGGGTCATCTTACACCCCCCCTTAGAGTGGTTTGGGTCATCTGAAACACCCCTTAGAGTGGTTTGGGTCATCTTACACCCCCCCTTAGAGTGGTTTGGGTCATCTTACACCCCCCTTAGAGTGGTTTGGGTCATCTGAAACACCCCTTAGAGTGGTTTGGGTCATCTTACACCCCCCCTTAGAGTGGTTTGGGTCATCTTACACCCCCCCTTAGAGTGGTTTGGGTCATCTTACACCCCCCCTTAGAGTGGTTTGGGTCATCTGAAACACCCCTTAGAGTGGTTTGGGTCATCTTACACCCCCCCTTAGAGTGGTTTGGGTCATCTTACACCCCCCCTTAGAGTGGTTTGGGTCATCTTACACCCCCCCTTAGAGTGGTTTGGGTCATCTTACACCCCCCCTTAGAGTGGTTTGGGTCATCTTACACCCCCCCTTAGAGTGGTTTGGGTCATCTTACACCCCCCCTTAGAGTGGTTTGGGTCATCTTAAACCCCCCCTTAGTGCGTTTGGTTGCTCTTTTGGATGGGAGGTCAAAGACATTTAAACAGGAGTGCAGTACTTGCATTAGAGTGAAGGGTAGTTAGCTTACCGCAAAATAAGAAGTGATCAGCCTTTCCCTTAGCTCATCGCCAGTCTGGGTGTCCTCACTTCTATCTGCGGGCAGGTTGGGGATTTCTGGCACCAGTGCTGTCTCCTCGGGGGCTTGGATTCGGTGACAAATGCAAATGTTGTGTAGCACACAGCAGGCAAGGATGATCTTGGAAACCTTCTGTGGGCTGTAGAGCATCTCTCCTCCTGGCCGTGCCAAACAAAGAAAGCGTGCTTTCAGCAGGCCGATGGTTCTTTCCACAATGCTTCTGGTCTTGCGATGCGCTGCATTGTAGCGTTCATGGGCAGAGGTCCGTGGGTTCCTGACCGGAGTCATGACCCACGTTCTCTGCCCATATCCCTTGTCCGCTGTAGAAAAAACACAAGGAGAGAGACAGCAATTAGTACTAGTACATGTTTTTGGGTGGTAGTTTGTTTAAAATTGCCTTACTAGGCCACATATTAGCAAAATACATAGACATGGTTAATTTATTACCCAGTAGCCAGCCAGCTGGCATTTCGTTGTTATCAAACTTCCGGCACAGGACTGTCCGCTGCAAGACGTAAGAATCGTGGCATGAGCCGGGGAACCCCGATCTCACCGCCCGCAGCTTCATCTCATGGTCACAGACCACCATGATATTAAATGAATGGAACTGCTTCCTGTTTCTGTAGGACAGCTCCTGTGCACGGGGAGGGCGGAAAGGGATATGTGTACCATCAACGCACCCTAGCACATTCGGGATCCCTCCCATCAGATAGAAAGCATGTTTTATTTTGGCAACCTCTTCCTCCTCCTCAGGAAACTTGATGTAAATTGGGATTAAATCACAAATTGCCAGAACTACCTGGATTAGGATGCGGCTCATAGTAGCCTGGCTTATCCCGCTGAGGAGGGCTGAGGTTGCCTGGAAGGTCCCTCGTGCCAACACATTAAGAGTGGCACACAGGCGTACTATGCCTGGAATGGAGTGAGTGCGTTTGGTGGATGGCTCGATTTTGGTCTTAATCTGATCATATAGGGACTGTAGTGCAGCACGATTCAGACGGAAGCGGCTCCTGATCTGCTCGTCACTTAAGTCCCATACTGAAAGGCGGATTGCAAAGGAGCGGGGTGCCCTAAGCCTCACAACACCCCGCTCCCTTTCCTCCTGCTCTTTCAGCATACACATACATCCATCCACCCAGACACCATACATCACCCTCTTATCCATCACACACACTAAAGATATATACAAAAACAAAAATAAAAAAAAAAAAACACTCACACACAACACACACACAAACAATCACACTACACACACACCCGCTACAATGCAGCTCAACACAAAACCAGAACTATAGTGGTCCAAACCACCAGCCTGCTGAAAACCAGCTTTCTAAGTTAAGCACAACCAAGAGGGGAGTTGCTGCACAGCCCACAAAAGGCCCCAAAATCAAGCCTTACTTGCTGTATGCTACACAAAATTTGCAGATGCCACCCAAACCAAGCTCCTAAAGAAACAGCACTGATGTCAGAAATCACCCAACAAGCCACAGAGAGTGAGGACAGAAACCAGACAGAGGCTCAAATGAGCTAAGGGAAGCGAGCACAGCACCACACCACAGCCTTTGCCACAGTGTAAGAATAGCAGAACCTAGTTCATTCCTTCCTTTTATACTTCATTTTCAAAAGTGACAGGTCCGCTTTGCCGCCTTTTGCGTCGCTCTGCTATTTCCGGGCGCCAATTAGCCGACCCAGGTGTGCGTAAAACAGAGTGCGCACGCGCACGCTAGTAGCGCTACTAGCGTACTTGAGCCGTAACGTGCGTGCATTAACGGACATGGGCCAAAAATCAGGTGGGGACCAATGAAAGTGAAGCTGTTGTCTTTTTAAATAGCCGTTAGGCTAAGCACATGTCACAAGGGTTGCAGATACATCAGTCCATTGTTGGATTTGGGTGTGTGTTGTTTGTTGATTGAGGTCTGTAATGAGTTAATTGGCTAACACACATGCTTCTGTCAGTGCAGTGGAGGTGTGCCTAGAAGGAACTGGGCTGTATGTGTGAATCAATTAAGTGGGCTGCTTTTGGATTGGCTGTTAGAGCACATAAAACCTGCCCAAGCCTAAGAGATTGCGATGCCATTCTGTAGTGTGCATGCGTGCTTGTGGGGTGTTGATTTGTGTGTGTGTGCAGCTACAGGATGGAGCCAAATACAGGACATCTGCCGGCCACAGCAGGCCCGAGTAGGAGTTTGGTGGGTGCTGTGCGCAGACCTCCCTTACGGAAAAGGGCACAGCCTGAAGGTGGGGCAGCACCCCAGGCTAAGCGCCCAGGTGCCAAGAGGGAGCCTGAATTTAATTTGGCTGAGAATAATCATCTTGTGCGCCTGACACTTGCGAAATGGGAGCTGATATTTGGCTCCCAAAGCAAGTCCATAGGCAAACAAGAAAGAAGCAAACTGTGGGATGCCATTGGTGTGGAGCTTAGTAGCACAGCTCAACACCCACGTAGTGGCCCATCCTGCAGGAAACGCTTCTACACTTTGCGAGGGGCCCTTATGAAAAAGATGAATCACGATCTTGATGTGGACAGTGGGTTCATCCAGGCTCCAAAGAGTACCTACAGGCCGTATGAGGAGATGCTGAAGGCCAAAATCCCACTGGCTCGGCTGCAGGGTGTGGATCCTGGGGATGACACCACCGGTTGGGCTGAAGGTACATATTTTATGGCTTTTACTATAACCTAATGTTAATGTATGTGATTAGCATTTTTACATTCTGACCAACTAACTGTAGGACCTGTGAAGTATTACATTATAGCTAAAACATTTGTAACTTTTCTGTCTGTTGCTTTATGCATAGGTGCACATGCTGCTGTCCGGGATGTGGCTCCGGACAACCAAGCTCCTGCCCTTCCAGCAACCTCAAGGCTACCCCAGTCTGCCATTGAAGGTATTTACCCATTATTTGTTTGCTGGTTTTTTGAAAAACAAATGTGTGTGGGAGCAGCTCAAGCAATAAAGGTTTGCCCTGTTGACTATTAATAATATGTGGGTGCGCCCTAATTGCACGCCCACTGTAACACTCACAGTCAGTAACTAACAAGGCCCTAACATGTGTAGATATGTAGGATGCAAGAGATGTGTAGCCATATATCGGCCTATCAATGTGTGAGCCACACTTGGCTTGATTAGTCAATATTAGTGAAAGAGCTGCTCACACACCTTAATGCATGTTGTATTTTTGCACGCACATTAGCTATGGCTCAATGTTGGTTTTATTTTGCACTAGCTCCCATGCCCTTGGCCCCAGCATCTCCTCCGGATCCCACCTACTCTTTGGATGTCGGTAAGTGCATGTGTTCACCTTGCTTGATCCACTTTGACTCAAGTGCATGTGTCTCATTTGTCTTTTTTCTTTGTAGGCCAAGTGACTGGTTCATCTTTGGACCCCACTTCCGATGTTGCCGGTCAACAGGACCCTGTTGGTGTGTAGAGCAATACATAATGTATCCTTTCTGCTGTTTAGGTTACACTGGTTCAATTTGGTTAGTCTACTAAGCTACATGTTTGCTTGGTAAACTTGAAGATGCCTCTTGGGAGTGCTGGTTGCCTCCCCAGGGTCAGTCTATTAGTTATTTTAGTGATAGCAATGTATATTTGCGGACATATTTTTAGGAAAACATTCACTGTAGTAGTTTGCTGAATCTTTAGACACATTTTTTTTTTTTTTTAGTTGACCCGAATATCGGAAGTGGCTGTCCAGAAAGGGCCCCTCAAGTTCCAGCTGCCAGAGATGAGGGTAAGTGGTTTTGCCTTGCTCTAGTATGTCTTTTGGCTCTAATGTTGTGCCACTTGCTTCTGGCAACTTGTGTGTCCACATCTATTTTCAAGGTCCAATCTCGAGTGAGGACCCCACTCCAGACATCTGGGATATTGCGGGTATGTTTAATTTAAGCAATGTTTATGATGAGATTTGCAGAAATTAGTGCGTCTTAGTCCTGTAACATACATGTTAACAATCTGAGTTTAACCAAGACCTTTGGTCTACTGTGTATTTTTTAACTTTTTAGAGGTATGACCTCGATAGCCTAACCAGGTTACATTAGAGTTTGGCCCACAGACCTACTAACCTGATTTTCATGTTTAGCATTTGCCAACTTGCCCGACATCTCTGATGTTGATTCGCGACTCTCTGGCAGCGATACCTCGAGCCTACCTGGGCTGGAGGACACGCAGGTAACATGGCTGATGTAGACGACCTCTAAACCCATTGGCATATTCGTGGGTAGTGGAAGAAGCAACATGTAACATTTCATTTCATTGTTGTTTTGGCAGGAGGCGGAACCAGAACCCCAAGCTGGGACCTCTTCCCAAGTCCCATGTGGCCAAGCTTCAGAGGCTCAGACAAGGGTAAGTTGTCTAGTGAGTGTTTATGGTAACTTTTGGGAGGGGCATAACTGCATTTGTTCCGTTTGACTAAAATGTGGTTTACTATTTTTTTAGCCTACAACCACAGCAAGAGGAGGTGTGGCACCAACCAGTGCCGATTTCTACACACTAGGGGTCCGGATGCTGGAGGACTACAGTCGCCAACAGCCGCGTGATGGAACTAATGAGCGCATTGCGGCGTTGGAAAATCAGGTGCTGATGTGTCAGCAACAAAATGAGGGCCTGCAGCGCCAGGTGGACCAGTTAAGGCAAAACCTACAACAGAACCAGGACCTTGGTCGCCTTGCCAATGTTATCGAACAATCTGTACAGCGCCAGGAAGAGGCAATACAGCGCCAGGCAGAGGCAATACAGCGGCAGGACCAAACTTTGTTGTTGATACAACAGCTCATACAACAGCAGTCTATATTTTTTACTGCACTGTTGTCCCCCAACACCGCCCCTAGCAATGACTCCCAACCTCCCCGGCCACCCAGCCAAGAATATTAATTTGTATACCTTTTTCTTATGATTTATGTAAATATATTTTTGAAAACCACCTCTAATTTGTGTTTATCCATACATGTGAAAGCTAAATACACAGTCAGGGCTGATTTGCTCAATCATCTCTAATATTATGCCACCATTTATGTGCCACATTAGTTAACATTGCTTACTATGGTGTAAACATGTACTGGCTCAAAATGGCAGCCTAATTTTAGACATAATGGTTTTGGGGAATCGAAACCTATGCTGGTCAAGGAACAACACAGTTCTTGGTAAAGATAAATGTCTTTATAGAAATTGGCCCAACACGGGCAACATAGGCCAACAAAGCCTGGAAAACATGGCCAGGGCAGCCATCCCCCCCACCCTAACGTCTCCGACGCCTCTTCATGGCCAGCAGCATCCCTTTCATCTGTCGGAAGGCCCGCCACAGTCTGCGATGCTGGCGTATACAAGCTGTAGAGATGTGATAAAAAATAATATATTAGAATTTGTTTGCAAACTCAACATACACAGATGTAGCAATGTAATGTCAGTGTTTCTAACTTGCTAACACTCACATTAACATTGGTGAACAATGTGCCCCTAACATTTTAAAATAAAGTTTTAATATTGACTTGAAAACATGTTAGGACCACATACCTTTACTCTTAAAGTGGACCAACACCCACAATATAGTTTATCCTGGGTTTGGGCCCACTTTGTTGTTTCTCACAGATCTGTATTTCCCCTGATGTGTGTATACACACAGTAATCCATAGCCACTCACCTCTCCATGCTCCAACGTGCTTGGCACAAAGAACGCACGCTAACGTCTATGCAGGGAACAGGAATGTACACTCCTCTTCCACCCCCTCTTCACGCATGTCACTCTCTGGCTGCTCATGGGGACCCGGCGGCCATTCACAGAGGCCCAGGGGGGAAAAATGCACGTCTGGAGTGTTGCGCAGGAGGCAGCGGAAGATAAGTTCCCATAATTAGGGGTTTGCTTGGTGGGGTGGACCCGTGGTACCTGCACTTATCGTATATTCTGCGGGGTGTTAGTTGTTACTTGTTGGCAAATTAAATGTTTAATGCACATTAAACAGCCTTCGTGTTGGGCCAGGTTCACTCTTGCCAAGGTAATAATGTTTATGGGCAAGTAAGGACATTTATGTCTTTAGTCCAAGCCAAACATCAGTGCCTAAGGAAGAGGGAAGTTTGCCCTATAATGTTATTGGTAAACACCTAAGCAGCCCCATTTGGTTGTCTATACGCCACAAATAGTCCGTATGTGTCCGTAACAAGAATGTGAGGCAACTATCAAGGATGTTGACTGGCATGTTGGATTATTGACCAAACACATTTAACCTAGATGTGTGTGATATTCACACATTGGTCAATTTCACATTTCTACAAATGTAACTAGAAGAGAAATGTTTACAAAGTATTTACCCATATTAATTTGGATGTACTCACCATCGCAGCTGTGGCGGTGGCCCATGCTGCTGGCCGTCCCTGGAGCTGGTGTGGGGAGGAGGAATTCTGCCTCCGTCTGCGTAGCAACATCTGTCCATAAAAAAACAAAATACCAAACCACATTTAGTGGAGCTATGACACCCGAAGTTTGGACATCAATCTGGTTAGTGAGTCTTCGCTCCAAAAACAAACACTTCTTTACATACATGTTAAACGATATTTTCTATATTCCTGGCCCATTAGTTAATGTGAAGTGTTTATGGTTGCCACATGTATCCATTTTGCCAATCTGGCACTAACCTTTACATTGCAATGTAAATGACTCATTACCAATTTAATGGATAATGTTACCAGTGTGCAACATGTGTTTGCCCTAACTACTTCACGAAAATTAACTTTTGCTAGCACACATCATGGTGTGGCCAGAAACATAGGGGTGGTTTCCAGTTGGCTAGCACTGTAGTGTGGTTTGTGATGTTAATGTACATTAGCAAACCAGCTTAGACAATGGACCAGGAAACGTGTCTGTTAAAAGTGTACCAAGACACAGGATTGTGATTATTCAGTGTAGTAGTCTACTTTGGCAGAGCAACACAATTTTAGTCCGCCACCGCCCCTGCCTTCCGCACATCACTCCGCCAGTGTGTGCGCACACGCATGCCAGTAGGAAACAGAGCGCAGGCGCACACACATCTCGAGTGCCACACAGGAGGCAGGGACAATGGCTTCTGCCACCCCCAAAGAGGGAAGTAGTTTGTGGTGTTTGGTTGGGGGGGGGCCCTGGGTGAGGGATGTGATTTGGCAGGCAAGGCGCCATAATCCAAACAATATCAGCAAGGTTTGTGGGTCCACTTTAAGGAATGACATAAAGTCCAAAATGAACTAGCTTCAAACATACACTTACCACGACTATGCCCGAGGAGGATTTGACGCCAAAAATCCATGGAGGTGCCGCCTATATGATGCCCTGCAAATTACAGAGGAATGGCAAGGGCTAAGCACAAATGGTCAGATGAAACCTGGCACAGACTAACAATTAAAACATGTAAACTCACCAGGGGATGAAGCGCCACTTGAAGCCCAGGGAGGGCTCTGAGGAGGAGGCGGGGAGCCTCGGCTCCTCACACTCTGCTCAGAAGATCCACCAGGCAAAGGGCCACCCTCCTCCCTCTCACTCCCTGCTTGAGAGTGGCCCCTTGCCTGGTGAGAGTCCTCAGCCTCAGAGTGTGAGGAGCTGAGGCTTGATCCAGCCTGCCCCCCAGCAGCACACTCCTCTGGGGCGTCATCCCCTTCCTCCCCTGGGTCCTCTAAATAGGACCCGCGGGAGGGACCCTCCCCCGATGACTCCCCCGAGTCCGCCTGCCTGGTTCGGGGGAGGAATCCCTTCCCACGTTTCCCCAGGGGAGGACGCTTATCTGTGTGGAGGGGGTGAAAGCAAATAATTAATATAAAGAGCAAAAAAGGACACAGCTTAGCAGATGAGTCTGCACAAAGGCCAAAAAGAACATAAGCTTTAACTTACCTGATGCGTAGGCATCATATAGGCGGTACACGCCTTCTGGGTCCCGGCGCTTAAAATCTGACCATTTCTGTTGTATCGCCCGGATGGTCAGGTTGGTCTTGAAGCGCCGGGACACAGTGGCCTTCACCTCCATGGCAAGGCGTTTTTTTGCTCCTCGGGCATAGTCGTATTCGGCAAGGCAGAAGTCCTATGAAAAAAAAAAAAAAAAAAAAAAAAAAAAATCACAACATGACCTCAGAACAATGTCATAAACAGTTCTACAGAGACAAGATCAAAGTGGAACCACACCCAGGATTTACATTAGTCTGTGTTTGTGTGCACTTTTTTGGGCCACAACTATTGTGGGTGGCCCACTGTCTGCAACCCCCTTTGAAGGGCCCAAATACACAGCTGAGGACACTCCCACGTCACTCCGCAAGCCAAACACAGCGGTCCACGCCGGTGTGGTATGCGCAACCAAGGGCCTTGGGAGGTGCATACCAGCTCAGCTGCATCTGCACGGCAAAGTACGCATGTGGCGTTTGACTCTAACAGGGAGTGCGCCTGCACACCAATTGAAAATATGTATGGCGCAGGGGTACACCCTGCTAGAGGTAAGCGCAATAGGCATCCGCAACTCACACATGCACAGATGGGACGGGCCAGAGATAATTTTTGGGGCCCTCCAGGGGGGGGGGGGGGCATCCAAGCAGGACATCCACAATGGGGATGCCCCATGTGGAGTGTACAATTTTGGAATAAAAACAATAAAAATTCAGCCCCTATCCACCCTGTGTGTTTAGACATTTTTAAACTAAAAATACAAAACTAAAATACTCACTTTAACTACCTGGCCATTGACCCGGCTATCCACCCGGGTGCGCCTTTGTTTTTGGGGCACAGGAGGGGAATGGGTGGGAGGGGTGGTATTTGGGGAAGGTGAGGTAGGTGGGGGATGTGGGGGAGGGGTGGTGGGGCCGGAATCTGAGGAGGAGCTGGGGAGGCGCATTACTCGCCGTTTGGGAGCCATATTGGAAACGCTAAGGAGGAAACAGGAACCGGAAATGACGCTAGCGACATGAGACATAAAAAACAAACCAAAACAAAAATACGCACCGCGCCCCAGCAACAAGCTAATATCAGCTATGTGCAAGCTAAGTGGCGGAAAAACATTAAAATGACGCAGAAAAACAAGCTATTGGCATAAGCGCAAGACAGTTTTACCTTAAGGTGGCGTTGAAACGCAAAGGAGGATCCCGGAACCGGATATGACGCAAGCAACTGTGCTTCCAAACTAAAAAAAAAAAAATGCGCGCAGCAGGGACAAGCTAATATCAGCTATGTGCAAGCTAAGTGGCGGAAAAACATTAAAATGACGCAGAAAAACAAGCTATTGGCATAAGCGCAAGACAGTTTTACCTTAAGGTGGCGTTGAAACGCAAAGGAGGATCCCGGAACCGGATATGACGCAAGCAACTGTGCTTCCAAATTGAAAAAAAAAACATGCGCGCAGCAGGGACAAGCTAATATCAGCTATGTGCAAGCTAAATGGCGGAAAAACATTAAAATGACGCTGAAAAACAAGCTAGGGCCCACGGCGCCACAAATTATTAGCTTGATTTAGCAGGGGGTTCTACATACTGGAATGCATAGGTCCTTCTAAAGCATACACCGTTGTGCTTAAATATACAAATCTTATTCCTTCACAAAGTCATCACACAATCAAACTAGACAACTACCTGAAAATGTGGCACACATGAGAATGCATAACGGGTTGTTATGAGCTGGTACGACTGAATGTTAATCCTGCAATATGTGGCCAGGCACGCTCACAACTACAGTGTATTCATTAACAACGACTGGGGTCGCGGGAAGTGAATTCCTTGCAAATGGCAGAAGGGCACATGTATGAACAGCACAGCGCCGCACAACGCAGCGCAGCGAGGCACAGCGACGCTCGCGCCGCCACATAGCGAATTAAAACAGCGACTGCACAAACACTGACCAACACAGATTCATCAAGGACAGGGCTGCCGAATAGCTTGGGCGCTGACAATTTCGAAGAGCGAACGTGACCGCCCAACCTGACAGGCTACAAAATAGCTTTACAAGCCCCGTTTGTGTGGAAAACCAGCGCTTTTGAGGCCAATGAGTTTGGGTGGAGGAGATGCAATTCCCATGTCACTCACAACATTACATTGTTAAAAAAAAAAAAAAAAAAAAAAAACATAAATAACCAGCTAGATTCATAAAACATATCAATATAAACATGTGCTGAATTTTGTCCCAAAGCAAAAAACCCCCAAACCACTAAGAACAATCATTGCAGCGTCTGCCATTGAAATGTATGGGAGAGCGGCAGGTAGCGCCAGGTAATACGTGTCGCTGTGAAGGAATTTGCAGCGGCGCTGTTCGGTCCAGCCGGCTTCATGATGAATGCCGCGCTAGCCGTCGCTCTCGCCGGCGCTAGCCTCATTTAGCTTGATAAATGCGTCATTGTGACCGCCGCCGGGCGTACTTGAGTCGGTAGGCGCCGTTAGCTGCCGCTACCTGGCGCTCGTCAGACACTACCTGGCGCTATCGCTTGATGAATAAGGGCCTCAGTCTCTGAACTTGATGCCACAGCGATGGTGCCTTAAAGCATGCATTCAGTTCATCGGCCTTGGTTCCCTTTGGTATTATAGACCAGGTCTGCCTGAAATCACCAGCAAGCAAGACTAAGACCCCACCCATTAGTTGGGTCTTATCTCTTAAGTTTCTCAGTGTTTGATCGAATGCTTCCGGAGCACATCTATGTGCCATGATGCACTCACCCAGACATTGAATTGACATTGACTAAAGATATGGGAATCTCCTGAATCTGCAGGAATATTGCAAACTGGTATGTCATCTCTTGTAATGTTAAAAGGCAATTTGAATGTGGAGTGTACAGTTATGCCATCACTCAGTAGCATTTCTGCTATTCCAGATGTTGCAGAAGGAACAGCAATACCACCCATACTTCTAACCTTGGCAAGAAGCAGGTTGATAAGCAACGACTTGCCAGTTCCGCATGGGGCATCAGGAAAGTAAATACCTCCAGAGCCTTTTTCAATGATTTCTAGTAGCCTGTGATATGCTAGCTTCTGATCTGGGGCTTTGTCCAGCTGAGACTCTTTCAAACTGACTTCAGCCAACAGCTGTGTTTTGTAATAACTTGTTTCCATAAGGTTGCTACTAGAGATGAGCGAACTTTTGAAAAATTCGATTCGACTGATTCGCCGAATTTTCCGACAAAAATCGTTTCGACCCGAATAAATTCGCGACGAATCGCTATTAAAAACGGCTATTTCTGAGCCTCCTACAGCCTCAATAGGGTTGTAAACCATTCAGCCTTGCTGTAACACGCACAGGATGCGTGCTGGGTTTGTTAAATAATACTTTGAAGAAATATCACATGCAGATCAGAGGCATCGCTAATAGAATCGCAGAGCGGCACAATTGCAGAGAGTTGAAGTGGCATCACTATGAGGGGCAGAAGGAGCCCAAATATACACTGGAGTTGGCCTCAGGAGCCCAAAAATTGGATGAATCACACCCTGGAGTTGGCAGAAGTTGGCAGCAGCAGCAGGAGCCCAAATATACACTGGAGTTGGCTTCAGGAGCCCAAAAATTGGATGAATCACACCCTGGAGTTGGCAGAAGTTGGCAGCAGCAGGAGCAGGAGCCCAAATATACACTGGAGTTGGCCTCAGGAGCCCAAAAATTGGATGAATCACACCCTGGAGTTGGCAGAAGTTGGCAGCAGCAGCAGCAGGAGCCCAAATATACACTGGAGTTGGCCTCAGGAGCCCAAAAATTGGATGAATCACACCCTGGAGTTGGCAGGAGTTGACAGTAGTAGCAGCAGGAGCCCAAATATACACTGGAGTTGGCCTCAGGAGCCCAAAAATTGGATGAATCACACCCTGGAGTTGGCAGAAGTTGGCAGCAGCAGCAGCAGGAGCCCAAATATACACTGGAGTTGGCCTCAGGAGCCCAAAAATTGGATGAATCACACCCTGGAGTTGGCAGAAGTTGGCAGCAGCAGCAGCAGGAGCCCAAATATACACTGGAGTTGGCTTCAGGAGCCCAAAAATTGGATGAATCACACCCTGGAGTTGGCAGGAGTTGACAGTAGTAGCAGCAGGAGCCCAAATATACACTGGAGTTGGCTTCAGGAGCCCAAAAATTGGATGAATCACACCCTGGAGTTGGCAGAAGTTGGCAGCAGCAGCAGCAGGAGCCCAAATATACACTGGAGTTGGCCTCAGGAGCCCAAAAATTGGATGAATCACACCCTGGAGTTGGCAGAAGTTGGCAGTAGTAGCAGCAGGAGCCCAAATATACACTGGAGTTGGCCTCAGGAGCCCAAAAATTGGATGAATCACACCCTGGAGTTGGCAGAAGTTGGCAGTAGTAGCAGCAGGAGCCCAAATATACACTGGAGTTGGCTTCAGGAGCCCAAAAATTGGATGAATCACACCCTGGAGTTGGCAGAAGTTGGCAGTAGCAGCAGCAGGAGCCCAAATATACACTGGAGTTGGCTTCAGGAGCCCAAAAATTGGATGAATCACACCCTGGAGTTGGCAGGAGTTGACAGTAGCAGCAGCAGGAGCCCAAATATACACTGGAGTTGGCCTCAGGAGCCCAAAAATTGGATGAATCACACCCTGGAGTTGGCAGGAGTTGACAGTAGCAGCAGCAGGAGCCCAAATATACA
Source organism: Gastrophryne carolinensis (assembly GCA_027917425.1). Lineage (NCBI taxonomy): Eukaryota > Metazoa > Chordata > Amphibia > Anura > Microhylidae > Gastrophryne > Gastrophryne carolinensis. The sequence goes on from CM051237.1 coordinate 57,506,052, forward strand.
CTGGAGTTGGCTTCAGGAGCCCAAAAATTGGATGAATCACACCCTGGAGTTGGCAGAAGTTGGCAGTAGCAGCAGCAGGAGCCCAAATATACACTGGAGTTGGCTTCAGGAGCCCAAAAATTGGATGAATCACACCCTGGAGTTGGCAGGAGTTGACAGTAGCAGCAGCAGGAGCCCAAATATACACTGGAGTTGGCCTCAGGAGCCCAAAAATTGGATGAATCACACCCTGGAGTTGGCAGGAGTTGACAGTAGCAGCAGCAGGAGCCCAAATATACACTGGAGTTGGCTTCAGGAGCCCAAAAATTGGATGAATCACACCCTGGAGTTGGCAGAAGTTGGCAGCAGCAGCAGCAGCAGGAGCCCAAATATACACTGGAGTTGGCTTCAGGAGCCCAAAAATTGGATGAATCACACCCTGGAGTTGGCAGGAGTTGACAGTAGCAGCAGCAGGAGCCCAAATATACACTGGAGTTGGCCTCAGGAGCCCAAAAATTGGATGAATCACACCCTGGAGTTGGCAGAAGTTGGCAGCAGCAGCAGCAGGAGCCCAAATATACACTGGAGTTGGCCTCAGGAGCCCAAAAATTGGATGAATCACACCCTGGAGTTGGCAGGAGTTGACAGTAGTAGCAGCAGGAGCCCAAATATACACTGGAGTTGGCTTCAGGAGCCCAAAAATTGGATGAATCACACCCTGGAGTTGGCAGAAGTTGGCAGCAGCAGCAGCAGGAGCCCAAATATACACTGGAGTTGGCTTCAGGAGCCCAAAAATTGGATGAATCACACCCTGGAGTTGGCAGAAGTTGGCAGCAGCAGCAGCAGGAGCCCAAATATACACTGGAGTTGGCTTCAGGAGCCCAAAAATTGGATGAATCACACCCTGGAGTTGGCAGAAGTTGGCAGCAGCAGCAGCAGGAGCCCAAATATTACTATAAAGAGACACTGGGGTTGGCTTCAGGAGCCCAAAAATTTGATGAATCACACCCTGGAGTTGGCAGCAGCAGGAGCCCAAATATTACTTTAAAGAGACACTGGGGTTGGCTTCAGGAGCCCAAAAATTGGATGAATCACACCCTGTGGAGAGTCATGTGGAGAAAAAGTAGCTTAGTTAGTAATATCTACATAAAATTATGAATAAACAAATGCAAAAGTATTGCCAAAGTGAAGTTTTGTTTGAGGGTGTGTTTCCACCTTTTAATTAAATCAGAAACAAGAAGGTATCATTGCCTCTGACTAATTAGCCCTCAAAAATTCTTGGAATTTTTAATCTGGAATCATGTCTGATCCGTCTTATCCGAAGAATATTAATAAAAAGTAAGAGTAACGGAAAGGATTTTTTATCAATACTTACTTGTGGTCCGATGCGGAGGAATGTCTGTAACTGGAGAGCAGCGCCTTAAATCTGTTTTGCACGATCCATCTTTCTTTAGTGTAGGTCTGGCCCCGTCATCAATCTACTGGAATACATCAGGCATTGTTGGGAGGAAAGCTTGGATGATCCAAGCGCCATTCATTTCCACGCAGGGCAGTCTCTGGAAAAAAAAAGTCTGTATAAACCAGGGTCTTTTTCATATAAAAACAAATGGTTATTCTTGCTTGTAAACCATATGTTCCACAGATTTACCAGTCATTGTGTCAGCCAATGAAGCAACTTTGTCTCGAAGTGCTGCAAAAGCAGTCCACTGCATCACAAGTGGCATCTGACACCCCCAGTCAACTGTCTGTCTGTTATGCTTTGGGTTCAGCTCCACTATCCATTGATGAAGATCTGATAATCATAAAATTCAGCAGCTACTGCCCAGCCAAGAAGTGGAGGAGACACTCGCCTCTTCTTCCAGTAGCCGGCAATTAGTGATGAGGAGAGTGTCGTGGGAGGAGGTGTTGCAAGCCGAGGTAGTGGAAGAGGGTCCCTGGAGTCTGCGGCGGTGGCGGCGGCAGCAGCAGCAGATTATTGCGGACTGTTGTTCGGAAAAATCAGCTACTCAGCGATGTGGCAGTGTTTCATGCAGCATCCTGGGGAGAAAAAGTAGGTTAGTTAGTGTATATACATAAAATTATGAATAGACAAATGCAATAGTATTGCCAAAGTGAAGTTTTGTTTGAGGGTGTGATTGTAATTAAATCAGAAACAACTAGCTATCATTTGCCTCTGAATAATTAGCCCTCAAAAATTCTTGGAATTTTTAATCTTGATGTCTGAGGGATTTCTCCTCTCAGACAGCGTCACCATAAGTCCAGCCTGCTGCATTACACTTGGAAGAACATCTTGTTTGCGCTGCGACAAGGAAGCCAAAGTCATGCGTCCTCACATGGCACACGTGTTCAGTCTAGTTTTTAAGTCTTGCCCCCATCTGAAAGAACAACAGGAAAGAAAGTTAGCATGCACTTCTGGCACTCCTACACCACGAAGCACAACCCTATTGAGCCTCAGCGTCACAACGGTGTACCCCACCATAGTCTGATTTGCGATGTTTCCACCCGTTGGAATTCCACCCTCCATATGCAGGATCCACTATAGCAGTGGTCCCCAACCCTGTCCTCAAGGCCCACCAACAGGCCAGGTTTTGCAGATCTCCACAAAGATGCACAGGTGGAGTAATTAGTGCAGCTGCAGAGCAATAGAGCTGGCTATTTGGAGATCCAAAAAACATGACTTGTTGGTGGGCCTTGAGGACAGGGTTGAGGACCACTGCACTATAGGAACAGAGAAAAGCCATCACGGATTTCTGGATGATCCAAACGGATAGGGGGACACCTGTGTAAATTCAATGTAAACCATTGGCAGCTCATACGTGACACCGACCGTTTGCTCAGGCCCTTTGAGGAAGCTACGTTATTAGTCAGTTGCCAGGACTATGAGATGAACGATGAGATTCCACTGCTTCATGTACTACAACACATGTTGGAAACCATGGCTGGTCAGGGCACTGGAGACATGGCACATACATTTCACAGCCACATGAAGCCTGTGGGGGCTGAAGTGGAGGAGGAGGAGGGGGTGGGGCAAAGCAAACCACAGTTTAGGTTTCACAAAATGACCATTTTATCTAGTCATCTGACTGAAGAGGAGGAGCAGGAGCAGCCACAGGAGCTAGAGGGTTGTGAGTAAGGTGAGACAGAGGACCCAGACACACCGTGGCAGTTTACAGTGGAGATGGAGACAGGTAGTCCCTCCGAGTCATTTGCACAAATGGCACGATGCATGCTCACATGCTTGCGTACTAGTGAGCGCAGAATTGTCTCCATTTGTCAGCGGGAAGACTTCTGGCTCTCCAACTTATTGGACCCTCGCTTCCGGCACAAAATGGGGGCATTTTTTACGCCCACTGAGAGGGAGGACAAACTGACCTACTACAGAGACATCCCACGTAGTCAGTTGGGCGATGTCTATCTGCGCCATGGCCCATACTCCCGCAGGTCTGACTCGGGGGGACCTCTGCGATCACCTTCCACTGCCATGGCTGCTGGGGGGGTGGAAGGAGCAGCAGCAGCAGCTCCATCAGCAGCAGCCTCAGTCTTCAGTCGCTAGTGAGTAGCTTTCTACACCCGCATAGTGAGTCTACTCATGAGCAGCAGGAAGACCTGGAGCTGGACCTCAAACAGCAGGTCATGTCATACCTTGACATGACCATGCCAACACACCTTCAAGATCCACTGGATTTGCTGGGAAGCCAAACTTGACTTGTGCCCGCAACTAGCAGAGTTTGCCCTGGAAAAGCTGTACTGGCCGGACAGTAGTTGATTTAGATGGCAACTGGGCTGCTCTATATAACGAAGCAAAATGGCAAATTTACCTCACTATATGAGCTATTGCCCCTCAGATTTACACAGGGGCTGCTCTATATTATGCTGCAAAGTGGCAAATTTACCTCACAATATAAGCTATTGCCCCTCAGATTTACACAGGGGCTGCTCTATATTATGCTGCAAAATGGCAAATTAACCTCACAATATAAGCTATTGCAGCTCTATATAAATAAAAATAAATAAATAAAAAAAGGGCCTGTAGAAGCTTATTTAGTATAACAGATAGGGTGACATGTGCTGGTTTGGGATGCCCATATGGGCTAGTGTTTTGGCAGCAGTACAAAAACCAATGCAAAATGCAATAGCTTAATAAAGCTGATGCTGATCAACGCTTATTTAGTATAACAGATGGGGTGCAACATGCAGGTTTGGGATGCCCTGCGGCCTGGTGTATTTAAAGCAGACCAAAACCAATTCAAAATGCAATAACTTAATAAAGCTGAGGCTGTAGATGCTTATTTAGTATAAACAGGTAGGGTGCAAGGTGCAGCTTTGGGGTGCCCTGCGGCCTGGTTAAATGAAAGCAGTCAAAAAGGAAGTGCAAACTGAAGTAGCTTAATGAAGCTGATGCTGATCAACGCTTATGTTGTATACCAGATAGGGTGCAAGGTGCAGCTTTGGGGTGCCCTGCGGCCTGGTTTATTAAAATCAGTCAAAAACAAGTGCAAACTGAAGTAGCCTGATCAACGCTTATGTTGTATAACAGATAGGTTTAAAATAGCATGTGCCTTGGGATGCCCGTGTGGCCTGTTATATTTCAAGCTGAACAAAAAGTAACAATAATCCAAGTATGAGACATCATTTTGACCTTCTTCACAGCGCCATACTTTGAAAAAAAAAAATTAATTTCATGCCGATCAATCCAAAGGTCAATGCCCCTAACAAAAATAGTGTTCGGCATAAGTTTTCCTTCTGGAAGGACGTAACCTTTAGTTTACATGGTTGGGGTAGGTTATCTTACAAATTGGGATACCACAGGCAGCAGTGTCATTGAAAGAGACAGATTGTAATGCAGGCCATACGCAAGCAGAGAAACTCAGGCTGCAACAGGCCTATTTAGTTTACATGGTTGGGGTAGGTTATCTTACAAATTGGGATACCCCACTGTATATGAAACCGAATATAAATGCACACCCAAAAGTGGACACTCAGCCTCCAAGAGGCCTGCTTAGTTTAAATAAGAGAGCTGCTTAGTATGGTAGGTAGGTTATGTTATGTTACAGAATGGGATGCCCCAAGCAGACTTGAGATCAGTATATATGCACACAGCAGCAGTGTGTTAGCAGGCTCATACAGGCCAAATTTCTTTAAATAACTGTGCAGCTTACAGTTAATGCAGAGGCTAATGGTATGTTACAGAATGGGATGCCCCAAGCTGACTTGAGATCAGTATATATGCACACAGCAGCAGTGTGTTAGCAGGCTCATACAGGCCAAATTTCTTTAAATAAATGTGCAGCTTACAGTAAATGCAGAGGCTAATGGTATGTTACAGAATGGGATGCCCCAAAGCAGACTTGAGATCAGTATATATGCACACAGCAGCAGTGTGTTAGCAGGCTCATACAGGCCAAATTTCTTTAAATAAATGTGCAGCTTACAGTAAATGCAGAGGCTAATGGTATGTTACAGAATGGGATGCCCCAAAGCAGACTTGAGATCAGTATATATGCACACAGCAGCAGTGTGTTAGCAGGCTCATACAGGCCAAATTTCTTTAAATAACTGTGCAGCTTACAGTTAATGCAGAGGCTAATGGTATGTTACAGAATGGGATGCCCCAAGCAGACTTGAGATCAGTATATATGCACACAGCAGCAGTGTGTTAGCAGGCTCATACAGGCCAAATTTCTTTAAATAACTGTGCAGCTTACAGTTAATGCAGAGGCTAATGGTATGTTACAGAATGGGATGCCCCAAAGCAGACTTGAGATCAGTATATATGCACACAGCAGCAGTGTGTTAGCAGGCTCATACAGGCCAAATTTCTTTAAATAACTGTGCAGCTTACAGTTAATGCAGAGGCTAATGGTATGTTACAGAATGGGATGCCCCAAGCTGACTTGAGATCAGTATATATGCACACAGCAGCAGTGTGTTAGCAGGCTCATACAGGCCAAATTTCTTTAAATAACTGTGCAGCTTACAGTTAATGCAGAGGCTAATGGTATGTTACAGAATGGGATGCCCCAAAGCAGACTTGAGATCAGTATATATGCACACAGCAGCAGTGTGTTAGCAGGCTCATACAGGCCAAATTTCTTTAAATAAATGTGCAGCTTACAGTAAATGCAGAGGCTAATGGTATGTTACAGAATGGGATGCCCAAAAGCAGACTTGAGATCAGTATATATGCACACAGCAGCAGTGTGTTAGCAGGCTCATACAGGCCAAATTTCTTTAAATAACTGTGCAGCTTACAGTTAATGCAGAGGCTAATGGTATGTTACAGAATGGGATGCCCCAAGCAGACTTGAGATCAGTATATATGCACACAGCAGCAGTGTGTTAGCAGGCTCATACAGGCCAAATTTCTTTAAATAACTGTGCAGCTTACAGTTAATGCAGAGGCTAATGGTATGTTACAGAATGGGATGCCCCAAGCAGACTTGAGATCAGTATATATGCACACAGCAGCAGTGTGTTAGCAGGCTCATACAGGCCAAATTTCTTTAAATAACTGTGCAGCTTACAGTTAATGCAGAGGCTAATGGTATGTTACAGAATGGGATGCCCCAAAAACCAGAGAGCACCTGGCAGGCAGCAGTAAGACTATGCACAGCAAAAGTGTCTTTATCATGCCTAATTTCAATTAGAATAGGTGCAAATGGTTAGGTTCTTAAATAGAGGCTGGTGTAATCACAGAATGGGATGCCCTAAAAACCAGCAGTAAGTACACCTGGCAGGGACAAGTTGTGCTATGCCCAGCAAAAGTGTCTTTATCAGGCCTAATTTCAAATATGATAAGAGCAAATGCTTATATGGTCTTAAACAGAGGCTGCTTTAGTCACAGAATGGGATGCCCCGGGCAGGAATCGAGCTGGCAGGGTCCAGTAGGCCTTTGGCCAGCAAAAGTGTCTTTATCAGGCCTGATTTCTATGAGAATAAGTGCAAATGTTTATTATGCTATTAAATAGAGGCTGCTTTAGTCACAGAATGGGATGCCAGTGCCACAAAAACCAGAGAGCATGCACAGCAAAAGTGTCTTTATCAGGCCTGATTTCTATGAGAATAAGTGCAAATGTTTATTATGCTATTAAATAGAGGCTGCTTTAGTCACAGAATGGGATGCCAGTGCCACAAAAACCAGAGAGCATGCACAGCAAAAGTGTCTTTATCAGGCCTGATTTCTATGAGAATAAGTGCAAATGTTTATTATGCTATTAAATAGAGGCTGCTTTAGTCACAGAATGGGATGCCAGTGCCACAAAAACCAGAGAGCATGCACAGCAAAAGTGTCTTTATCAGGCCTGATTTCTATGAGAATAAGTGCAAATGTTTATTATGCTATTAAATAGAGGCTGCTTTAGTCACAGAATGGGATGCCAGTGCCACAAAAACCAGAGAGCATGCACAGCAAAAGTGTCTTTATCAGGCCTGATTTCTATGAGAATAAGTGCAAATGTTTATTATGCTATTAAATAGAGGCTGCTTTAGTCACAGAATGGGATGCCAGTGCCACAAAAACCAGAGAGCATGCACAGCAAAAGTGTCTTTATCAGGCCTGATTTCTATGAGAATAAGTGCAAATGTTTATTGTGCTATTAAATAGAGGCTGCTTTAGTCACAGAATGGGATGCCAGTGCCACAAAAACCAGAGAGCATGCACAGCAAAAGTGTCTTTATCAGGCCTGATTTCTATGAGAATAAGTGCAAATGTTTATTATGCTATTAAATAGAGGCTGCTTTAGTCACAGAATGGGATGCCAGTGCCACAAAAACCAGAGAGCATGCACAGCAAAAGTGTCTTTATCAGGCCTGATTTCTATGAGAATAAGTGCAAATGTTTATTGTGCTATTAAATAGAGGCTGCTTTAGTCACAGAATGGGATGCCAGTGCCACAAAAACCAGAGAGCATGCACAGCAAAAGTGTCTTTATCAGGCCTGATTTCTATGAGAATAAGTGCAAATGTTTATTGTGCTATTAAATAGAGGCTGCTTTAGTCACAGAATGGGATGCCAGTGCCACAAAAACCAGAGAGCATGCACAGCAAAAGTGTCTTTATCAGGCCTGATTTCTATGAGAATAAGTGCAAATGTTTATTATGCTATTAAATAGAGGCTGCTTTAGTCACAGAATGGGATGCCAGTGCCACAAAAACCAGAGAGCATGCACAGCAAAAGTGTCTTTATCAGGCCTGATTTCTATGAGAATAAGTGCAAATGTTTATTGTGCTATTAAATAGAGGCTGCTTTAGTCACAGAATGGGATGCCAGTGCCACAAAAACCAGAGAGCATGCACAGCAAAAGTGTCTTTATCAGGCCTGATTTCTATGAGAATAAGTGCAAATGTTTATTATGCTATTAAATAGAGGCTGCTTTAGTCACAGAATGGGATGCCAGTGCCACAAAAACCAGAGAGCATGCACAGCAAAAGTGTCTTTATCAGGCCTGATTTCTATGAGAATAAGTGCAAATGTTTATTGTGCTATTAAATAGAGGCTGCTTTAGTCACAGAATGGGATGCCAGTGCCACAAAAACCAGAGAGCATGCACAGCAAAAGTGTCTTTATCAGGCCTGATTTCTATGAGAATAAGTGCAAATGTTTATTGTGCTATTAACCCTTTAAATGCCAAGCACGTAGTTTCTACGTGGTTGCTTCTCCTACCGTTAAGTGCCAAGCACGTAGAAACTACGTGCCTGGCATTTCCCCCAAACAGTTAAAAAATAGAAAAAAAAAATCACTTACCTCCGGTATCCTTGTGAAGCCTGGGGTCCCCTCTTCCTTGGGGGGGCATCCGATCGCCCCCCCGTCGTCCTCCGTCTTCGGGGGGGGGCCCGAAACCAGCCGCCCCCCCCCCCCCCCCGTTTCCAGCGCTTTTCGCCGCTGTAAAAAAAAATAAATAAATAAAACTGTCATTTACTCACCTCCGCGCCCGAGCCTTCTTTCCGGGTCTCCTCTTCACCAGGGGGGGGTCCGATCCCCCCCCTGGGCTGCGCAGTCTTCAGGTGAGGACCCTCTTCCGGGTCCTCACCTCTTGTAATGGCGGCGATGGCCGCCGCCGCTTAGCCCCGCCCATTGTGGGAGGAGCGGGATGACGTCATCCCGCTCCTCCTATACCCCCTCCGAGCTCCGGCATCTGTCAGATGCCGGTGGTGATCGGAGCAGGGCGGATGTCAGGTGAGGAGGCTCCGATCGGAGCCCCCTCGCCTGTCACCCGCCCTGCGCCGATCACCACCGGCATCTGTCAGTGAAGTGACAGCGGCGAGGGACAGCGGCGAGGGACAGCGGCGAGGGACGTCGGATCGGAGGTGAGTATAGTGTAAAAGAGAAAAATAAAGATTTTTTTTTCTGTGTGTCAGTGTCATTTCTTTTACTATTAACCCCTTGTGAACTGGTAAGGGGTCCATGACCCCTATACCAGTTCACAAGGCTGGGGAGATGGCAAGCCACCTGCGCTAGCGGGTGGCTTGCCATTAACCCCTGGCACCCCCATTACCTGCCTCCCCAAAGGCCAGGGGGGGGCAGAAGAGCCCGGGCCCACATGGGCTATGTGGGCTCGTAGGCTGCAGGGTGGGGGGGCCACATAAGCTGGCCCCCCCACTCTGTGCCTACAAGCCCCCATAGCTGGTCCCGGGCTGGTTACTTTGGGTAAGGGGGACCCCACGTCAATTTTTTTTTTGATTTTTAAGGGTTTTTAACCCTTAAAAATCAAAAAAAAAATGGGGTCCGCCCCCCCTGGGAGGGGGGACCCTATGTCATTTTTTTTTTTGATTAACCCTTTGTAATCTGTCATCCAGCAGCTATAAAAGGCTTCTAGCAAGTGAGCAGAAGCCAGTGATCACCGAGGGACAGAGTGCTCCAGGATGGATGGGAGGTGAGTACAGTGTAAAAAAAAAAAAAAAAATTAATAAAATATTTTTTTCTCAGTGTGTGTCTGTGTCATTATTTCCTTTTAACCCCTTGTGAACTGGTAAGGGGTCCATGACCCCTATACCAGTTCACAAGGCTGGGGGGATGGCAAGCCACCTGCGCTAGCGGGTGGCTTGCCATTAACCCCCGGCACCCCCATTACCTGCCTCCCCAAAGGCCAGGGGGGGGCAGAAGAGCCCGGGCCCACATGGGCTATGTGGGCTCGTAGGCTGCAGGGTGGGGGGGCCACATAAGCTGGCCCCCCCACTCTGTGCCTACAAGCCCCCATAGCTGGTCCCGGGCTGGTTACTTTGGGTAAGGGGGACCCCACGTCAATTTTTTTTTTTGATTTTTAAGGGTTTTTAACCCTTAAAAATCAAAAAAAAAATGGGGTCTCCCTCCCCTGGGAGGGGGGACCCTATGTCATTTTTTTTCCCGATTTAACCCTTTGTAGTGTGGATGGTTTTTGTATTTTTTTTGTGAATGTTATAAAATACTTGTTTCAGTTAGGGGGGTCTCCTGGGCAGGAACGGGGGGCTACCGATAAATATGTGGTACCGTTCTAATCGGTAGAAATGGGGCTTTCACATGCAATATGATTTTCCTTAATAAAATACATTTTTTATTTAAAATAAAGGAGTCAATTTTCTAAAAAAAATTTTTTATTTATTTATTTTTTTTTTCACTTAATAATATTGTAAAAAAAAAAAAAAAAAATTACAAACAAGACATTTCATGTTAAAGTCTAAACTCTGCTGCAAAAAATATATATATAATTTTTCTGAAAGTTACAGCAAAAATGGCGCAAAACATGTCGCAAAACATGACGCAAAATGGGGAAAATGGCCTGTCAACAGAGGGTGACAAAATCTCAAGTAGGCTGGCAATTAAAAGGGTTAATAGTACCTATGCATGTTGGGTATTGTTCTGTTCGGGGGACCTTGCGCTTTCAGACTTAGCTTGTTTTTTCTGGTTTGCATATTTATATTTTAGGAAAAGGTGTTTTTTATTCAGCTTTTTTATAAATTTTTTAGGGAAACCCTGCGCAACCAAAGAATTCTTTGAGGAATTAATTCCAGAAAGATGAGCCCACTACAACAAGCTGGGTACCCTTAAAAAGCTTAACGTGTGTACTTTCAGGGAATATATGGTTTATGGGGGATATTCCAAATGTAAAGGGTTGTTTTGGTTGAAAAATCGCAAGGTGCGCACTTTGTCTGCAGAGCTGAAATTTTCAAGTAAAATTACCGTTATGCGCATGCTTTACTTTGGGGTGTTTGGCAACTCTTCCCTTGACAGAACCTATGCATGTTGGGTATCGTTCTGTTCGGGGGATGTTGCGTTTTCAGATTAAACTTGTTTTTTCTTGTTTGTATATAGTTTTTTTAGGAAAATGTGGCTTTGATTCTGCTTTTTTATCCTTTTTTTAGGGAAACTCTTTGCAACCAAAGATTACGTTGAGGGATTACTTCCAGAAAACTATGGCCACATCCACAAGCTTGGTACGCCTAGAAAGCCTGAGGTGTGTACTTCCAGAGAATATATAGTTTGTTGGGGGTATTTCAAATGTAAAGGGTTGTTTTTCTGGAAAAACCGCAAGGTGTGCATAGCGCATAGCATAGTTGTATTTTATCTGAAAATCTCCTAAAGCGCTGTTTCAGTTTGGGGGAGTCTCCTGGGCAGGAAAGGGTGTCTACCAATACATATGTGGTACCGCTGTAACCGGGAGAAATTGGGATTTCACACGCAATAAGATTTTATTGACAAACTTACATTTTTTATTCCAAAAAAAAACTACAATATGTAAAAATTTTTTTTTTTTTTTTTTTTGCACATATTTCACCCAAAAATATTAAGAATACACCTAACAAATGACAAACAAGACATTTCATGTTAAAGCCCAGACTCTGCTGAAAAAAACAATATATCATTTTCCTGGGAAATCCCTGGAAATCCCTTCAAAAATCACATTTGAACATGGGGAGCGCAAAATAGTGCAAAATGGTCTGGCAACAGAGTGTGACAAAAACTCCAGGTAGGCTGGCACTTAAAGGGTTAAATAGAGGCTGCTTTAGTCACAGAATGGGATGCCAGTGCCACAAAAACCAGAGAGCATGCACAGCAAAAGTGTCTTTATCAGGCCTGATTTCTATGAGAATAAGTGCAAATGTTTATTATGCTATTAAATAGAGGCTGCTTTAGTCACAGAATGGGATGCCAGTGCCACAAAAACCAGAGAGCATGCACAGCAAAAGTGTCTTTATCAGGCCTGATTTCTATGAGAATAAGTGCAAATGTTTATTGTGCTATTAAATAGAGGCTGCTTTAGTCACAGAATGGGATGCCAGTGCCACAAAAACCAGAGAGCATGCACAGCAAAAGTGTCTTTATCAGGCCTGATTTCTATGAGAATAAGTGCAAATGTTTATTGTGCTATTAAATAGAGGCTGCTTTAGTCACAGAATGGGATGCCAGTGCCACAAAAACCAGAGAGCATGCACAGCAAAAGTGTCTTTATCAGGCCTGATTTCTATGAGAATAAGTGCAAATGTTTATTGTGCTATTAAATAGAGGCTGCTTTAGTCACAGAATGGGATGCCAGTGCCACAAAAACCAGAGAGCATGCACAGCAAAAGTGTCTTTATCAGGCCTGATTTCTATGAGAATAAGTGCAAATGTTTATTGTGCTATTAAATAGAGGCTGCTTTAGTCACAGAATGGGATGCCAGTGCCACAAAAACCAGAGAGCATGCACAGCAAAAGTGTCTTTATCAGGCCTGATTTCTATGAGAATAAGTGCAAATGTTTATTATGCTATTAAATAGAGGCTGCTTTAGTCACAGAATGGGATGCCAGTGCCACAAAAACCAGAGAGCATGCACAGCAAAAGTGTCTTTATCAGGCCTGATTTCTATGAGAATAAGTGCAAATGTTTATTATGCTATTAAATAGAGGCTGCTTTAGTCACAGAATGGGATGCCAGTGCCACAAAAACCAGAGAGCATGCACAGCAAAAGTGTCTTTATCAGGCCTGATTTCTATGAGAATAAGTGCAAATGTTTATTATGCTATTAAATAGAGGCTGCTTTAGTCACAGAATGGGATGCCAGTGCCACAAAAACCAGAGAGCATGCACAGCAAAAGTGTCTTTATCAGGCCTGATTTCTATGAGAATAAGTGCAAATGTTTATTGTGCTATTAAATAGAGGCTGCTTTAGTCACAGAATGGGATGCCAGTGCCACAAAAACCAGAGAGCATGCACAGCAAAAGTGTCTTTATCAGGCCTGATTTCTATGAGAATAAGTGCAAATGTTTATTGTGCTATTAAATAGAGGCTGCTTTAGTCACAGAATGGGATGCCAGTGCCACAAAAACCAGAGAGCATGCACAGCAAAAGTGTCTTTATCAGGCCTGATTTCTATGAGAATAAGTGCAAATGTTTATTGTGCTATTAAATAGAGGCTGCTTTAGTCACAGAATGGGATGCCAGTGCCACAAAAACCAGAGAGCATGCACAGCAAAAGTGTCTTTATCAGGCCTGATTTCTATGAGAATAAGTGCAAATGTTTATTGTGCTATTAAATAGAGGCTGCTTTAGTCACAGAATGGGATGCCAGTGCCACAAAAACCAGAGAGCATGCACAGCAAAAGTGTCTTTATCAGGCCTGATTTCTATGAGAATAAGTGCAAATGTTTATTATGCTATTAAATAGAGGCTGCTTTAGTCACAGAATGGGATGCCAGTGCCACAAAAACCAGAGAGCATGCACAGCAAAAGTGTCTTTATCAGGCCTGATTTCTATGAGAATAAGTGCAAATGTTTATTATGCTATTAAATAGAGGCTGCTTTAGTCACAGAATGGGATGCCAGTGCCACAAAAACCAGAGAGCATGCACAGCAAAAGTGTCTTTATCAGGCCTGATTTCTATGAGAATAAGTGCAAATGTTTATTATGCTATTAAATAGAGGCTGCTTTAGTCACAGAATGGGATGCCAGTGCCACAAAAACCAGAGAGCATGCACAGCAAAAGTGTCTTTATCAGGCCTGATTTCTATGAGAATAAGTGCAAATGTTTATTATGCTATTAAATAGAGGCTGCTTTAGTCACAGAATGGGATGCCAGTGCCACAAAAACCAGAGAGCATGCACAGCAAAAGTGTCTTTATCAGGCCTGATTTCTATGAGAATAAGTGCAAATGTTTATTATGCTATTAAATAGAGGCTGCTTTAGTCACAGAATGGGATGCCTCACAGCAGACTTAAGATCAGTTCAGTATATATGCACAGTTAGTTACTATAAGCAGCCTGAAAACGCTAACAAAGGCTGGATGAAAAAAAAAAAATCTCCCTGTCAGCCAGCTCCGTTTTTCCTACCTTTCCCTGGCTTTCTGTCTGTCTCCTGTCTGTCTCCTGCCTGTCTCCTGCCTGTCTCCAGCCTGTCCCTGTCTGTCCCTGTCTCCAGCCTGTCTCCAGCCTGTCTAACTGCCTCAGCTACACAGCGTTCTGTCTGTCTGTCACGAATGCAATAGAGAAATGAGGAAAAGCAAGATGGCCGCCGTTAAATACCGCTGTGTGACGTCACCGGGCTTGCTGGCTGCTGATAGGCTGCATGTGACTGCCCCAGCTTGCACTGGCGCGGGATACATGTCCAGACATGTCCCGCCCGCCATCTTAGAATGCCTGTAATGTAAATGAATGGATGTTAAAGGAAAACTTCGAGTGATCGAATCGCGGGGAAATTCGGATTCGATCCGAATCGAATTTTTCCTGAAATTCGGATCGAATCCGGGTTCGTCCGGATCGATTCGCTCATCCCTAGTTGCTACTGCTTATGACAGAAGCACCAGGTCTTGTTGCAGAGGTCATACCAAACCTAAATTTTTTTGCCATTTGAATGACTTTGTCCTCCAGTATAAATTTTGCCTGATTCAATATGGCATCTGTGAAACTGAGTGGGGGGTTACTGACCTCTTGGCGAGTCAGACTTGTTTTCGCAGTTGAAACTTCTTTTTTTGGATATATTCCAAACATAGTATGAAGGAATATCTGCATAAAACATTATCCTTGCAAAACTAGCCTGTTGGCACAGTTCACAGTTCAGTTTCGAATACTGTGAGCGTTGTCCTAGGTGGATGTTGCACCCTTTGAGCTAGATTATCAGCTGTAAAGTCCACTCTCTAACCATTTTCAAGATGGATACAGAGGTGTTGGACGGTTGGATATCTCTCATGGAAAGCTGAGAATTCTCCAAACTGCCTCATTAGAGCTTATGTAACATTCAGTTTGGTATTGCCGGACCTAATCCTCCAAGTAATTTTCAGCTGCAATGACAGTGACAGCCTGATCTGAGCCTTTTTTATATTTATTTGCAAATTTATTTGATAGCTTTTACGGAACTGCAAAACTCAACATTTATGTGGGCATCAAACATTTTGCATAAAAATGGACTGTAAAGCACCACAAGTGGTTATCAATGTCAAAGTCATTAGGTTTGAAAGCCTGTTTGCCATCAATAACCTGCATCATGTTGACTTTTTTGTAAATGAATAACTGCCTTCTCCTGGCCTTCTATGTCTGTATAGCGGATACCCATCGCACCTGCAGCCGTGATCCCTCCCGTGGGGTCTCCTCTTCACCCGGGCTCTTCTGACTTTAGGAGAGGTTTCAACAGGTCCTCTCCACCCTGCTTTCACCTTCGCCACCATTACTGCTCTACTTCTGCCTTCTTGGGGGCAGGGCGGGTTATATTATATAGGTGATGTCATTCCGTTCCAGCCTGACCGTCTGTCAGAAGCGATGATCGCTGGAGACAGGGCTGGAGGGACATGAAATCCTCTGCTCCCTGAGGGACACAGAAGCTGATGATGAGGAGGTGAGTATAGACATTTTTGGGGGGTTTGGGTAATAAATGCAATTTTTTTCTCTAAGGCGTGTGCTTGTCTTTTTTTTTACATTTAACCCTTTTGTGAATTAGAAAGGGATCCTTAAAACCCCCTATACCAGTTGGGCCAGCTTGGGGGTCACTTGCGGCTAGCGGGTGACTTTGCCATTAACCCCCATTACCCGCATTCTCGATGTCCAGGGGGGCAGAAGAGCCCTAGGCCACAAGGATACATGGGCTTGTAGCCTTGCAAGGTGGGGGGGCAGAGAAGCTGACCCTTGCACCCTGTTCTACAAGCCCCCACAGCTGGTCACCCGGAAGGGCGGACACTATGTCATTTTTTTAAATTAACCCCTCCTGTCCCAATACTCAGCAGGAATAAAAGGTTTCCAGCAGCAGCAGGAGAGCATAAGCCAGAGAGATCGACGTGGGGCACAGTGTGTGTGTGTTTTACCTTTACTTTTCCTTTACCTTTCTGAACTGGTATGGAATCCATGAGACCCCTATACCAGTTTACAAGACTTGAGGTCTGGCAATCATCTGTGGCTAGCAGGTGACTTGCCATTAACCCCCAGCCCACTATTACCTGCATCACCAAATATCAGGGTGCAGAAGATCCCGGGGGGGGGGGGGGGGCACAAAGGCTGTACTGGCTAGTAGCCTTTAGCGCCGGGGCCACCGACGCTGGCCTCCGAACCCTGGTCTACAAGCCTTCATAGCCGCTGTCCGGGCTGGTTATGCTGGGAAGGGGGGACTCCATAACATTTTTTTTTTAAATGTTAAGGGTTTTAACGTAGAGAGGGACCCAGCACCAATTTTTTTATAATTTAACGCTTTTTAGTGTAGATAGTAGTGTGGATAGTAGTTGTATTGTATAAATGTTAAGTGCTCTTTTCAGTTTGGGGAGTTCTCCTGGGCAGGAATGGGGGGCTACCGGTACAAATGTGGTACTGTTGTAATCGGAAGAAATGGAGCTTTCACATTCAATATGGTTTTCTTGAATGAAATACATTTTTTGTTTGAAAAAAATGAGACAAATTATAATTTTTATTTATTTTTTTTAAACATAAAATGACCTGTCAACAGAGGGTGACAACATATCAAGTAGTCTGTCAGTTAAAAGTAGCTATGCGTGTTGGGTATTGTTCTGTTCAGATTTAGCTTGGTCTTTCTTGTTTGGAAAATGTGTTTTCTATTCTGCTTTTTAATATTTTTTTCTACGGAAACCCTGTGCAACCAAATAATTCTTTGAGGGATTACATCCAGAAAGATGAGCTCACTACAACACGCTGGGTATGCCTAGAAAGCTTAATGTGTGTACTTTCAGGCAATATGGGGGTATTTCAAATGTAAAGGGTTGTTGAGGTTGAAAAAGCTCAAGGTGGCACTTTGTCTGCAGAGCTGAAGTTTTCAAGTAAAATTACCCTTATGCACATGCTTTACTTTGGACTGTTTGGAAACTATTCCCTTGACAGTACCTTTTCTGTTTGGGGGACCTTGCTTTTTCATTTTCAACTTGTTTTTTTTGTTTGTATATTTTTTTCAGGAAAATGTGGCGTTGATTCTATTTTTTGAATTTTCTTTTTTAAGGAAACCCTGTGCAACGAAATAATTAATTGAGGGATTACTTCTAGAAAACTGTGCCCACGTCAACAAGCCTGGGACGCCTAGAAAGCTACTTCCAGAGAATATATAGTGGGGGGTATTTCAAATGTAAAGGGTTGTTTTTCTTGAAAAACTGCAAGGTGCGCATAGCAGTTGTATTTTATCTGAAAGTCTCATAAAGCGCTGTTTCAGTTTGGGGGATTCTCATGGGCAGAAAAGATTGTCTGCCAATACACAGGTGGTACCGTTGTAACCAAGACAAATTAGGGTTTCACAGGCAATACGATTTTATTGAAAACTTTTTTTTACAAAAAAACACCAAAAACTATATATATATATATATATATATATATTTTTTTTTTTTTTTCACATATTTCACTCAAAAATATTGAAAATACACTAAAACAAGGCCAAACAAGACATTTCATGTTAAATCCCAGACTGTATATAATTTTCCTGGGAAATCCCTGGAAATCTCTACAAAAATCACAGATGAACATGTATAGCGCAGAATATTGAAAATGGTCTGACAATAGAGGGTGACGAAAAGCTTCAGGTAGGCTGGCAGTATATATATATATATATATATATATATATATATTAATTGAAATTAATATATACTATAGGCACATTTTTTATATCACATAAGACAGAAAATAGACAAAAATGATGGCAATAATATTTTACAATATGCATTTATAAATGAATCAATGGTGCAAGGAGAGGTACAGGCTCTATTGTCTTGCTCCCAACCATGCAGACAGCCACAGGTGATTCAAGTGGCAATTAGGAGTGAATGTGATTGAAATGCTGATCATGTTCATCATTGACATGCTAATTAGGGTAACGGCTGAGCTGACAAACAGGGGTGGAGCTATAGACCACCAGGAAAGATGTATGATTGGTGGTCTATGGAAAAGGAATGCAGGGGAAGTGCCACTGCTCTTTACCTTGTTTATAGTTTCAGGAGCAGCTGCATTTTGACAGAAAGTGAGAGGGCAGCCATGATGATCTGAGCAACTGAATGACAACTGAACTTGTTGACAGGATAGGATATAGGGAGAGTGTAGTAGAGCAAAGGAAATCAATACATTGAAAACAAAGTCTAGAGTTAAAAGAACTATAACAAAACCTATAATAAGGGGGAAATGGCCTGATTCCTAATTAAGGGATACAGGCCTAAACGTCCATCGCACCTTTTATCGGCAAAACTGACATTACAGCACAAGGACCTGCAAGAGTGGGTCGCTACAGGACATCTCAAATCACTATTATGTACATACTTTGTTTAAGACACTCGTAAGAGCTACAGCACGAAAATATGAATATTCATTGAAAAAAGGCAACATATCCCCAGATAGAACGCACTCCTCTTCAGGGTTAAAAAATTCAGAAAGAAAAATGCCAATGAAAGTACTAAGAATAAAAAAGAAACATCATTGGCTTTAAGAGTACAATTTAATTAATTTGCTAAGAAATACAGAAACTCTTAAAAAAGCGGTTAAATAAACCATTAATAAAGAGTTCTAAGGAATTGCGACAAGCAGTTGTTGACCTGACAAATTGTGTGGAAACACTTGAGGCAGAGATGAAAATTATAGCAGATGATAGAAGAACATCTTTTGCCACAGAGAAAAAACAAAAAAAGCACTCCGTGATCCCGCCTGGAAAGCTGATGACATCTTACAAGATGAATTGGCTCCTTTCGTGCAGCATTTATTTAAAAAATGTACCCCTCAGGATACATACAGTATGGTAAAATTCACCGAATAGGTTGGAGCATGGAGAAACACAAGTCCACATCTTAGACAAAAGGCGAGATTAGTGCCCTTTTTGTTTTGCTTTTTCTTTCTATTTTTTCTCCTAGTATGTTTTTTGGGAATGGGGCAGGGGCTAATAGGCTTGACGCATGACGAGTGATAAAAAAGTGTAAGCACATGGTCAAATGATTATACTGGGTGCAAGATGATTGCCAACCCAGGAGCCCTATACTCACTAAACTGACCTTGTGTCATGGGGAAACGGAGGGGTGGAGGGAAAAAAAATTCTATTAACCTTTTCCAAGGCAAAAGTTAAAAAATAAATATCAGTAGCTTACCTTTCATTGAGTGGCTTCAGCGCTGTCCTTCCTCCTATGTCTATCTCCCTAGTAAGGAAAATCACCTCCTTATTTAGCTTTCAGTCCCCACCCTGCTGATCTGGTCCATCAATAAACCTTCATTGTACCAAGAATGGAAACACCCCACCCCCCCACTCTCTGCCCAGAAGTACTGATTGGCTACATCTCTCTGCAGCTTTGAACTCCACCCTCCTCTCTTCACTCACACTCATCACAGTGTGCTTACATCACATCGCTGTTTCCACACCCACTATTTCTCTTTATTTTTTCCCCATGAATCTCCAATGCTCTAATAATTTTAAAGATAATTTAGGAACTACGGGGTCTTTTTGAAAGCGGATTAAAATTTAGGACAGGGCAATGTGTAGTCTGAGACAATGGGACAACAATCGGGCTTGCCTTTAGTATAACTTTATCGTAACAATTTACATTTCAACTTGCGTACTTCATTTATTTTCTTGTATTTGCCTCTCATGTTGTACATCCTTTTCAGTTTTTTTCCTTAAAAGGAGTGATCTCCCAGATACTTTATTCCAGTGTGTTTCTCAGTGGGCTCCAGCCTTTCTCTTCCCACCACAGAAAGCTACTTATAGGTGCAGAGTGAGCAACCTTTGCAGCCACACTTACATAAATAGCCCATCCCTGAGGGATCGAGGCGGCAGGAGCCCAGTGGTGTGGGGAGCCTGCACTGAGGATTGCAGGGGAGGAAGTGACTTACCTGCACCGGTTCCACCCTCACTCCAGTTTGATGGCTGGAGCTTGTCGCTGTCTGAGCAGTGCTGGAAGCTGGATTGCACAGCTGACAGTGTGGCCAGCTACCCCTGCTTCCCTCCCTCCACTGGACCAGTGCAACCGGGGAGTCAGCGAGCATGTAAGTGACAGTGAGTTTCAGAAAAAAATTGATCTGCACAAATTTGGATCTGTGCCGAATCAAAATTTTTCCTGAAATTTGGAACAAATTACGATTCACGCAAATTGGTTTGCTCATATTTGTTAATAACCCATACATACATACAATGCAATACATACATACATAGATATATAGTATCCTGCTATCCTAATCAATAGAAGATAGGAATTCTCAGTACAGTACAGAGTTAAAGTTAAAGATAAAGCAGGACGATGGGGAAAATCAATAGCCATTTTTACATTTTGGTAAATAGCTCTGCTCCAAATACTGATCAGCAAAAATCTCGAGAAGATTAGAAAGGGGACACTCATTTTATAGAGACTTAAACAAGATGACAGATGCATTAAAACTATAATGTTTGGAGGGTGAAAAACCTGTATGACAGTGCCCAAAAACTCATATTTACCCTTTGATCTGCTGTTAATGCCTCAACATACCCTGCATGATGCATCCTTCTGTAAGATAGCATATCAGATCATGTGCCAGTTATCTGAACAGTTAGGGGAGGAGGTCAGAGGCCCTTTTAGGGACGTGTTAGGCCTGTTGGCAGCATTGGTGCAGCACCCTTCCTGTTGACGAAACGCGTTGCTAGTGGCTGAGTGCCGACTCATTGCTTGCAGGATAGCTTTGATCCCAGGTCCAGTGGCGGTGAGATTTGCTTCTTTCCTCTGTCCCTAGTAAGCGTAGTGACTGAGGTTATATAGAGGATGGCAGCTGGCAGGTATCTGACTTATACTATATGCGCTTTGTGCATGGCTAGAGGTTGAGTGCATTTGTCTGTTTTTTAATAAATGTAATTTTGAAATGTTCTCCTTTCTTTTATGGATAATAATGCAAGCACATTGAATAGATGAGTTTAAAAATTTGGAAAAATATTGGAAGTTTTTATTATCTGAATGGCCAGAGTGAATTATAAGCTGATCTAATAAGGTCCTAAAATAGTGCTGGAAAAGAAGTAATGTGCTGAGGTATATAATTTGGTCTAATCTTCAGAGGATATTTATTATACGAGTTAAATGGCAACATATTGCTGCCCAATTATAATGTGATCCCCTAAATATTTTTTTCTCTCAGCTGGTACGGTTACTGGGCTGCTTACTTAATGTACTTATTTTGGGGGAGGTAAGACCCCCATGTTACACTCAGTCTATGTAACCAACCTCGTAACTATCAACGCTTTTGCTGTATATAAAATTTCCACTTTTTATTAGGCCTACAACTTATAAAAAGATCTTCACATTAAAAAATATATAGTTACATGATCACATTGTGTCATTTATCAACATTCAAAGTGATATTATCTGAACCGTTGTGGCTGCAGTCCTTTACTCCTAGCGAGCGGGCTACTTAAACGTGTATTTAACTTTATAAATGAAGAAGAATTTCTCTTTTTGTATGTAATAGCGGGACCTTTGATCCTGATTATTATTTTGATTTGTAATAACATATCTGGCATGCATGGAAATCATAGTAGCCTGTGATTAGTGCAAACTGCAAATAATAATGGCCAGGTAGACATCAGAGGCTGATTCTAGGTGGAGGTCCTCTTAAAAATCCACATCCATGCTCATTCTTTTGTTTCTACTTTTTTGTATGACGCCATCGACAAGATCTAACTTCACTTCTCGGTCAGGCACTTTGTAAAACAGAAACTTCATGGGTGGCATTCAGTGGAGTAACTGTGACGGGCCCTGTTGCGACAGGGCCTTCTCAAGGCTGCCTTTTAACTGAGTTGGAAGACTGAAAAAGCAGAGACACATTGTACTTCCTTCATCCAAATGTTGGCAAGTGAGCACAAATATGATAAATAAGATGGAGGAGCAGCAATGATGCCCTCCCGACCATCTAGGCCCCGGTGAGATTGCACCCTCACTTCACCCTATGTAGTTATGTTCCTGGTGGGACTGCGCTCAAAAAGTGGTGCCCAGCACAAAACATGAGTTTTTTGGGTCAAGCCCAACCCCCCGGCCCCAGCAAAACATATGGTATTTGTGGTCACAAAAATCAAGATGTACAAACATCCCCACAATGCAGTCACAAACAAAAAGGCCCTATTAAAATAAAAAGAGAAGACTAAGAAAAAAACTATGTTTTTATTGTTGGAATGAATATTTAGCTAATGTAATTTGGTATTTCCTTTTATTTATTTAATTTACAACAGTGTAAACCATACTGTAATGGAATGCTATATAGTGCTTTTATGTGCTATGATGATGTACTGTAGATCAGGGTTTTCCAACCAATGGTACAAGTATCGCTGGTGATCCTCAAGCTATCATCTGGTGCAACCTAAGGTCAACAGAGGTAAAAAAAAACAAAGTGGATATGGAACACGTTTTGTGGCTTTGGTCTTTGGTAGTGTGGTGGTAGTGTGGTACTTGAGATAACTGGAAAATGAGAAGTGGTAGTCTATGAGGTTGGAAAACCCTTATATGTTGTTGGAAGGTGATGTTCTCCAATACTCTTTTCAGTAGAAGACCTTTTCTAGGTAAGCATTGAGGAACATCCCTGTTGGGTCAAGTTTCTCACGAATAGTGTTGAATTTGGTGAATCCTGGATACATCTTCTCAAAATCCTTACGGGTGCAGGTATGAGCCTAAAAAAAGAAAAGAGACATTTGGTATATTGGCTGTAAAACTGAGTTGGAGAAGTTCCAATCCACCCATATAGTAACCAAGGCTTAAAAACCTTGGCAAGGAGAGAGGAGCTCCACAGGTCCAAGACATATTTCACTGTAATGGTTTTTTCAAGGTTTAAAGGGTCTGGTCCAGATAAAAAAAAAAACTCTCACAAAAATCCTCTAACTCTGGTTAAAAAAACAACAACTGGGTGCTAATATTGAGTCCAGCAGCATATGGTACCGACAGTTGCCCCCTCAACGCCATGCACAGTAGTATGAGAAAGTCCAATCCATTTAGATGACCAGTTTTTCACAACAATGTGTTTTTCTTTTTTATTTATTTTTTTCCCACTCAGTGTTGATCTCTTTTTAATGAGTCTGAATCATTGACGTTCATCAGGGAAACAAGATCATATCAGCATCATTGCGGGTCAGTTTCTGGATCTGATTGTGATTGTGGGCAAAAACATTTTTCCCCCTCCCAATCTTTATACCCTCCCACCCCCTGCATCCCTCCTGCATCTTGTTAAGTACTTAAAGCTGAAAATTCTTAGTGGTGAGGATTGTCCTTATATATATTCCTTATATATGTTTAGCCATTCTGTCTGAGTCATTGGTTTCTTTATGTCTTCCTCCCACTTTTTTTTTATATAAATCCGATTTGCTATCTACATTTCTGTTGTAGTCGAATAGTGTCTTTTAATATATACTTAGTTGTTTTGGGGGGCTTCCGGAAGAAAAAATAGCATTTGAAAGCTAGTTAATGGGATAAGGGTAACTGTTTTTTTATTATATCTAAGTACATTGTGTGTTTTAATAAATTTCAAAAAAGTGTTCATGTCTTTTTCGATCCGATCTTTAGGAGATAGTTGGTTTAGATCTACTACTTTGGACCAGAAATCTTGGACACGAAAGTACTCTCCGGTGAGCTGCGGCTTTGTGTGTTGTTCTCCTATTTCCTCTTCTTTCGCATAAGTTTTGTCCAGGCTTATGAGACGTTGTGGGTGTGGAGACATTGCCTGGTTGAGAATGAGTTTTTTTTGTGTGTTAAGTGTTGTAAGTGTTAGTGGGTGGGAAATGCGTTTGGTGATATCGGTAAGAGTTTTAGGATTTCAGCAGAATACCTCATCTATTTCAATAGGATCTAGCTCCTTTTGTGTCCAATCTTCTTTAAGCATCTGATGTTTCCATCTAAATATGCTTTGTATATGAGCTGCTTGACAGTATAGTCTAAAGTCAGGGGTACCTAACCCACCTTGTTCATAGGGTTGGGCTAAGTAATTATATTTAATTTTATGTTTCTTGCCTTGCCATATAAACTCGAAATTCTGTATAATTCAAAAAAATATTTCTCAGGTACACCGATTGGTAAGGCTTGATAAAGATAGATTAGTTTAGGAAGAAAGAACATTTTTATTAGTGAGATCCTGCCCACCATATTCAAAGATATTTTACTCCATTTTTTGATGGAATCTTTTATCAGGTATATAAGAGGGATATAGTTTACATCCAGCAGTTGTTTTGGATTTCTTGTTATGTTAATTCCCAGATATTTAATGAATTTTTCTATAATGTGGAACTTGGTCATTCGCTGAAGTTCGTAGCTTTCTGCTTGGGACATATTCAGGGGCATGATTATTGATTCTTCAATATTTAATTTAAAGTTAGAGTATTGACCAAAAATTTCAAGTATTTGTATGCAGCTCTGTAGGGATTCCTTAGGATTTTCTAAGATTAGCAGGATATCATCTGCGTATGTGTTTTTGTGATACTCTTCATGAGATGTTATCTAGTCTATTCTGTTAACTTACAGTAAACGGCAATGTATCAGCAGTTGAGATGCCTTAAATTATTTTCCCACCATTCCCCCCCCCCCCAACATTCTCTCTGGCTTCAACTATCTTGCCACATTCTCAGGTTCCCTTTCTCCTGTTCCTTCCTTTTTCTCTCTTTTTCATATTTTTCTCCTTCCCATCTCTGTTTTGCACTTCATCCGTCTCGCTCTATTTCCTGCTTTCTTATGTTTTTAAACCATATCTCTATCTCTCTCATTTACTCTTCTTCTTGCTTCTCACTCTTTCTCTATATCTTCCTGCATTATCCTCTATGCGTGAAAGAACAAGGGCAGCATGCTCCCTTATCCCATCTGCATGCATGATACTGAATCATTGTCAGCACTTATATTTTGCTCCTGTTTCCACTTAAAGTTAAAACACTGGCTTACTGATTTTTTTCCTCACAGCGACCATCTTGAAGCACCCCTGAGCCTTTAGTTTCCAGCTTTCCAGCTGTGCTGCTGCCTGGATTTAACAACATAACCCACAATGCACAGTGGCAGACAACCCAACAGTACTTGCTCTTTGCATACTAACTGCAGCTTCATAGGATGCCATTTTGGGGGTAGATTTGACCATGGCAGGAGTCACAAAATGGTAAATGGATTTTTACATGCAGCAATCTGAATTGCCCCAGGGAGGGAGGCATATGAGCACTGTTTCATGAAAGGGTGTTGGTCCAGTTTAAGTATTGTTTTCAGTAGTTTTCAATTTGGATTTTACCATTTCTTTTCTGAGAACAGACCTATATTATGTAGGAAAGTTATACAGTATTTACCTTAGCCCAGTGTGGCCGTCCACCAACCTTCTTCATGATCGTCTCATATTCCAGCCAGTATTCCTGATGTGGGACATCCTTCCCATATGGCCTAAAACACATCCATTTATTGTAAAATAATAATGGAAAAGACCAATCTGAATGTAAGTCATTAAATAGAATCCTCTTGTCAGAGGCTTTCCTAGTGGTTTTAAGAGAAGACATCCAATAGCATTCAAACTGAAGACCTCTGTCAAGTTTGATGTTCTGCCTGTGGCTCCCTTAGAGATATTTACCTCTGGGGCCATTGGTGGCACCAAGAAAGTTCTGCATTAGAGAGGTTCTACATTAAAGAGTAGGGGAAGTGACCCAATGTGGCCAGGGATATGTTTCCTCGTCCTTGATGTCCATAGCCTAATGTTAAGTTAAATTCCTGTTGAGGGCCGGCCCTGGCTTTGCAAGACTGCAGGAGTATCAGGTAGAGGTTAGCAAGTGGTGACTCCTCCTTCTTGGACAATACACAGTATCTGCTCTCCAAGTAGTCCCCCTTTTCTTCTTGGACAATACACACTATCTGCCCTCCAAGTGGCGCCCCTCTTCTTCTTGGACAATACACACTATCTGCCCTCCAAGTGGTGCCCCTCCTCTTCTTGGACAATACACACTATCTGCTCTCCAAGTGGCCCCCCACTTCTTCTTGGACAATATAAACTATCTGCTCTCCAAGTGGCGCCCCCTTCTTCTTGGACAATATACACTATCTGCTCTCCAAGTGGCGCCCACTTCTTCCTGGACAATTTACACTATCTGCTCTCCAAGTGGCACCCCTCTTCTTCTTAGACAATATACACTATCTGCTCTCCAAGTGGCCCCCCCACTTCTTTTTGGACAATATACACTATATGCTCTCTAAGTGGCGCCCCCTTCTTCCTGGACAATATACACTATCTGCTCTCCAAGTGGCACCCCCTTCTTCTTGGACAATACACACTACCTGTTCTCTCTCCAAGTGGTGCCCCTTTTGTTCTTCAACAATACACACTATCTGCTCTCTCTCTCTAAGTGGTGCCCCTCTTCTTCTTGGACAATACCCCGCCCCCCCCCCCCCCCAAAGAAAAGCAATCTGGCAGGGCCTTAGCTGAGCCTAAGCTTTTTTCCTACCAAGTAAGCAAAAGGTCGGGTGGCCCCAGCATGATGGCATCCTGTACAGCCACTCTATCTGAACACTCCAAAGGCCAGTCATGTTCCTCTTTGTACCACAGGTGCCACCAAAAGGTAGGACATGGTCCTGTCCTCAAAAGACAACCAGCCTTATCCCAGCTATTCTGAGTAAGGCATGCCCTTAATCTTTCCATCACTCTACAAAATGGTAGCCCAGGAGCAGAGGGGTAGGTCCAATGGAGGTTTGGAAGACTTTGCCTTTGTACCTATGTTATTGGTTATCCCCTGTCTATAAGTCTGATGCTTGGATTTATGAATCAGACCAATCTAAGAAGAGAAGACAGATGATGCTCCAGCTCTGAATTTAAAAATGCATAAACAGTCAGATTCAGTTCATAGAAATGGAAGCAGATAAGGTAAGATTCAGGGGGTGAGAAATCTGCCATTCACTTTCATTGTCTACTGAAAGTGAATGGCTCTGAATCAACCCCAAGGTAGACAATGAAAGTAAATGACAGTTTTGGTAATTGCTAATATCTTACACCAACCCAGTGTTACTTAGATGATAATATTTAAAGCGGACCAAAATCTACATTTTTAACTTGTAGCCCCTGAATTGCTTTCTCCATGAAGAGCAACTTTTGCCAATTTTCATTGCTCCAGCTTCACTCTAATACCAGATAATGGTGTCTATTTTAGCTGTAAAGCTCCGCCTCCTCCATTCACTGCCATTGTTGTGTGTGGCAATGATGTAATTGCCACACTTATGCAATGACTGATCATTTGCAATCTTACAGACAGGGACAGTCGAAAAATCAGTGTTTCAGGATGATTCGAAAAACGGAAATACCCATTTCTAGTTCTACACTCTAAGAAGAGAGTATCGACAGGGGCTTTGGCCAAATATATTTCACAAGTTCAGTGGGTTTTAGTCCACTTTAAAAGTTAAGTTTTACATTTACAGTATGTATTAATCCCACCTGTACATAATGATGTTCATGTAGCAGCTGTCTCGGTTGTAGCATGGGCTCAATAGAATGTTATCTCCTCGTGCAAAACGAACCTCAACTGGAAAATGTGCCACCACATTTGGGTTCTTCTCCAGCCAGGTCTTCAGATTCATTAGGGCCTCCTTGGTCTTCTCTCTAGAGATATAATTTATAGGTGGCATCATGGCAGCCAGGATCAGACTGGGGTACTTCGGATCACCAGCATAAGTAGCTCTGGGGGAAAGAACTATGACTGATGTCTAAAGTAATTTTGGCTGCTCCCTCAAGGCCCCTCCAAAGCAGTATATAGGAGGTGCCCTATATGCAAATGCAGGGGGATAGCAAGACCCGTGACAATGCTGCTTTGGTGCCAGTTGAGCTGCTGCTGCTGCCACATTCAATCCCTGCCCCCTTAGTCTCCCTCTCAGCCTCCTATACCCAGCCCAATGTACCCACAAGCCAAGAAACCCCAGTCCCCAATGCTATGGCCCCGGAATCATGGTTGAAGGGGGGGAGGGGGGGCTCAGCAGGGACTTGGGCCGGCCAGGGGCTGGTAAAATCCAGGGCAGATTTTTGGCCCCAGTTCGCCACTGTTCTCATGACACAGCAGCATCATTCTAGTGTCCTCAAATTGCTGGTGCATTGATATTGGTACCAATGTGACCTGGAAGCTAAACACATATTACACTGGACAGTGGTATTTATGCGGGTACATACAGGTTAATTTTTCCCAGGTTTGGTTAAGTGGCAGTAAAAATATAATATATAATAAAATGTATAATACGGTCATCTTTAAAGGGTAAGTCCACTTTTTTTAAGGTGTATATATTCTAAGTATGTCACACACCCCGCTTCAAGATATTCATTACCTGTGGGTAGTATGGTCCTGTAGAGGGCTTCTGCAGAGATGATTGGAGGAAAGAAAGCCCCTCCCAGTCCATAAGTACCTGGGACCTCCCACTCATTACCCAGTCTTCATCTCTGCAGTCCGCGAGCAAGCAGCAGATGATATCTCCTCCTTGCACAGGGGGACTTTAAGGTAGCCGGGTCTACTCCCGGCCTATATATATTTTTATTTCCGTTCGGAGTCTTTATTCCCTTTATTAATATATAGCTATTTAAATGCCTCCCAGTCTTGACTGCTGTCCGAGCGAGGGTATAACAGCACCTCAGGTGCTCAGGAGCTATGCTCCACCGCGAGACCCTATAAAGAGGGTAGGCGGTTATACCGGGTTGGTGACTCCGGTTTGGGATGCCCTGTCCAAGAGTTTAATTTTCCCCTTAAATGGCCTATTCCCCTTTTTTAGTTGTGTGGAGGCCTCTTATTCAGCTTCTGGTGTTTTTCTATGGGGGCGCCTGGAAAATAGATTTAGTTGAAATGTTTGTTTAAAATGTTTACTTTTCTGGTATGAATAGTTATAATGTAAACTTGTTGCAATCTTTGTTGCTGACAGACACCGCGGCGGCAATAGTGCTGGATTTTTACCTCAGAGCTGAGGGGAAGATTTCTCCCCTCACGCTCTTCAGTGAGGGGGCAGGGCCGGGCCTTCGGTATGAGGCCCGCACCTTTTAGGAGTTTGGAGCTGGTAGCGTGACCGAGCGGGGAGCAGCTCCGCTTGTTATGCGGGCTACTACTGTCACGCTCCGGGTACCACAATTTACCACTTGGGCAACTCCAGCTCTCTTGGTAAGGATCTCAACCCCCAATCTCCGCAGCCAGCTTCACCTATAGGAGCCCCCGCTTGCCGAGACGCAGAACACGCCTGCTCGGGATCGGTTGCCCCCAGGACTTTATGGCTCAAAGGATGAAACCTTACGGTACAGAGGACTGGAGAGCCCGCGGCTGGAAGTGGAATTGGGTAGCCCGTATATGAGCGTAAGGTGGAAGTCCAAGGATAGGCTGGAGGTAGGTAACAGGAGACCTGAGGAGGCGACAGAACAATGGGGTAGGCAAAACGTGGTCTGGGTACAAAGGCGAAGGTCGGCAACTGGAATCGAGATCGAGGATGGTCAAAACTGGCAGAGGTCGGCAACAGGAATCAAGATCGAGGTTGGTCAAACTGGCAGAGGTCGGCAACAGGAATCAGAATAGTCGGTTCAGGCAGGGGTCGGCAACGGTGATCAGATCAATGAATTACACGAGTCAAAGCAAGGTTCAAGGCGCTATCACAGGCACTGAACAACTGACAGAGTGAACCCTTTATAGGGACAGATATGATGGGAGGTGAGTGTGTGATTGGTGCAACTATGAACTGGTATCTGATTGGGAGAACAGGGAGTGCACAACAGGAGTGGGGCGTATGCCCCACTGAACCCAGGGCTCATTGGCCCTTCAGCAACCCAGCACTGCCCCTACCCCACCTGCCCCTTTAATTAATTCTTCCTCCGGCGGCCGCGCTGGGAGCAGCGCCGCCGGAGGGCATAAACAGAACGTGCTCGCGCGCGTGCGCGAGCACGTGTGAGGAAGCCGGGACCGCCGGCCTGAGGACGGGGAGGCGCGCGCACGGCTGCAGAAGCCGCCGCTCGCCGTGGCTGTCGGGCGGGAAGCCGCACAGCGGGCGGCCGCGCTATGGGGGCGCCGCTGGACCGAGGAACGGGTGAGTGGACCCTGACAGCTACCGGCTTTATTATGCGCCCGGTGCCGCGGCTGCCTGCGGCACCGGTGCGCGAGTGTTAATGGAGGGGAGCTTCCCCTCACGTCTGACAGACACTGTGCTGGATTTTTACCTCAGAGCTGAGACAGGTGCTGGATTTTTACCTCAGAGCTGAGGGGAGGATTTCTCCCCTCACGCTCTTCAGTGAGGGGGCGGGGCCGGGCCTTCGGTATGAGGCCGCAGCCCACGCCCTTTAGGAGTTTGGAGCTGCTGGGCGGAGCCTTGCAGCGCGCGATCCACGCTGGCCACGCCCCTCTGCTGCGTCTCCCGCTCTGATCTGTGTTACCTCAGGCAGAGGACACAGTGTATTGGCGCCCAAAGACTCAGTGAGTGGCCCTGCGGCCGTTGCTTATCTGTACATATTTGCATATATATATATGTATATATATATATATAGGTATAATAGATATAGGTTTATATAGGGAGAACCTCTTACTGTCTTTTTCTATGTTTTTCAGGCTGAACTGCCAGGAATTTTTTTTTTTTTTTAGGTTTCTCTTGGTCCTAGAGTACCTGGGTACTTTTGCTATTTATTACAAAACCTCCCACTTGGACAATATAAGGGCATCCCGGGTTGCTTAATAGCGTAATTCCCTCACTCATAGCGACTATTCAAGTTCACCTTATGGAGGCATCCCAAGATTCCGGGCTCCCCTCGGGACAATCCCGGAAGTGTATGGGTTGTGGGGTATCCCTAACAGGGGATGATTTTTTCCTATGTATATCATGTGCACAGCAGACTATTACACGGCAGTCCGGTCCCCAGGCATCTGGGTCAGCGCAGCTGGCTTCATCCTCTCCCCCTCCCACTTTGACCCGTGCCCCGTGTGAGATTGCCACGGGGGGGGGGGGGGGGGGGCAGTCGCAATCTGATGTGTGTGCCAGGTTGGCCAGTATTGAAAAATTCATTTCCTCCACGGTTGCCAAGAAAGCACCGGCTAAGAGGAAGCATTTATCACCGGTTAATCATTTTGAATATGATGATGACGAGGACGGCCTGGATTGGTCAGATTATTCCCCTCTAGAAGAAGGGGAATTATTTGAGGATTCAGATATTTCTGATGATCAGCAATTTGTTGGTGCTGATTCCGATCGGAGCTCAGGGACTTCCTTGGATACTCCTAATGTTCTGACTCAGATGTTTGAGGTGCTTGCTATCTCGCCTCCGGCGGAGGTTCCTCAACAGCAAGGGGAGTTTTATGACGAATCCAAGCCGCGGTTGGAATTCCCTAATCAAAAGCATTTTGATAATATTATTTCTAAGGAATGGGAAAGGCCTGCCCGGCTCCCAGGCATTCCCCAAAGTTGGGATAAGAGGTATCCTTTTCCAGTGGATACGGTTAAGCGCTGGGCGTCTCCCCCCGAGGTGGACGCCCCTATTTTGGGGTTATCCAACTCAGCCGTATTGAGCAACCCTGATTGTTCCCTTCGTTGGGTTACGGCTCTTTGGAGACAAGCTGGATGCCGTGGCCAAGGGGGGCAAACTACCTCAACGCAAGAAGCAACGTCGCCCCTTTCGAGGAGCGTCTTCCTTCACTCCTTCCTTTCGGGGATCTAGAGCAGGAAGAGGTTTCGCCTTCCCTTCTACAAGGGGACATTCCTGGAATAGGGGCAGAGGACGTGCCCGTTCAGGATACAATTGGGGCTCAAAACCCAAACCCGTGGCCAAGCCCGCTCAACAATGAGGGGGCGCCCTCAACCGTGCGGGTGAGGGGACGGCTACAGCACTTCTCCCAGGTCTGGAACCGAGAGGTCTCGGACAGGTGGATCCGGGAAGTGGTGTCTTCCGGCTACAAGCTGGAGTTCGAGTCCTACCCTCCCCCGGGTTTCCTCAGGTCTCGGGTGTCCCCGGAGGCACTGGCTGCGCAGCAGCTCCGGGCGGCAGTATCGAGTCTTCTGTAAATGGCAGTCATTTGCCCAGTTCCCTCATTAGACCGGGGTCGGGGTTTTTACTCAAATCTGTTCACGGTCCCCAAAAAGGATGGCTCCGTCCGGCCCATACTGGACCTAAAGATTCTCAACAAGTTCGTTAGACTGCGAAGGTTTCGCATGGAAACGTTGCGCTCGGCTATTCATTCTCTTCGTCAGGGGGACTTCATGACGTCCATAGACATTCAGGACGCTTACCTCCATGTTCCCATTTTTCCCGCACACCAGAGGTTTCTGAGGTTCGCGGTGGAGGATCGGCACATTCAGTTTGTAGCTCTTCCCTTCGGTCTCACCACAGCTCCAAGAGTTTTCACCAAGGTGCTTGCTGGGGTGATGGCTCTCCTCAGAGCGCAGGGGATTCGCATTGTGCCATATCTGGACGATCTCCTCATCATGGCACCATCATTCAGCCAGGCAGAATTGGACACCAGGACGGTAATATCCACCCTGGAGAGGTTCGGCTGAGTGATCAACTACCCCAAGTCCTCCCTACACCCGTCCAGGACAGTATCCTTTCTGGGAATGTCTCTGGATACAGATCTGGCCAGAGTTTTCCTTCCTCAGTCCAAGGTTCTTCTGATTCAGGAGTTGGTTCGGTCGCTCATGTCCATGCCTTGACCGTCCATCCGTCTAGGGATGAGACTGGTGGGTTTGATGGTGGCCTCATTCAAGGCGGTTCCCTTTGCTCAGTTTCACACATGGACACTACAGCTCCATCTGTTATCGGTCTGGAACAGGTCTCCTCAGTCGCTGGATCATCTTTTTCAGATGTCTCCCCGGGTTCGCCGCTCGCTTCGGTGGTGGCTGAACTCAACCAACCTACTGAGGGGCAGATCCTTTCGGACTCCTCAGTGGGAGATAGTCACTACGGATGCCAGCCTCTCAGGATGGGGGGGCTTTTGGAAGGATCTGCAAGTTCAGGGTTTGTGGAGTCCCCTGGAAGCTCACGAGTCTATCAATGTTCTGGAATTGAGGGCCATCAGGTTGGTTCTTTGTCATTTGACTCATCAACTGCGAGACTTGCCGGTCCAGGTCAGGTCGGACAATCGGACGGTGGTGGCCTACATCAATCACCAGGGAGGAACCCGCAGCAGGAATGTCCTCAAGGAAGTGTCTCTGATCCTGGACTGGGCAGAGAGACATGTCCCGTGTATCTCAGCAGTTTACATCTCAGGTGTGGAGAACACGGAGGCGGACTCTCTGAGCAGGATGTCAGCCCGCAAGGGGGAATGGTCTCTCAATCCCAGGGTCTTTCACTCAATTTGTCTCAGATGGGGGTCACCGGTGGTGGACCTATTTGCCTCCCGTCACAATCACAAACTTCCGGCTTTTGTGTCTCTGGCGGAGGACCCACTGGCTCTCGCGACGGACGCCATGTCCCTGAACTGGAGGGATCTGGGGTTTCTGTACCTGTTCCCTCCGTTTCCCATGGTGGCCAGAGTAGTGCGCAAGCTTGCTCTGGAGAGAGCAACAGCAATTCTGGTAGATCCAAGGTGGCCAAGACAGGTCTGGTTCGCAGACGTGGTAAGGTTGGCAGAAGATCAGTTCGTTCTGCCCCTGCTGCCAGATCTGCTCACACAGGGTCATCTTCGTTACCCCAATTTACCAACGCTGGCTTTGACGGCGTGGCTGCTGAAACCTCCATCTTGAAGGAGGAAGGTCTTTCTGACGCTGTTATTCAGACTCTCATTCGTGCTAGAAAGAAGTCTTCTTCATCCGTGTAATATAGGACTTGGAGGTCTTATATTGATTGGTGTGAGTCTAGGGCCTTCCCTTGTAGGGAATTCTCTGTTTCTAGAATTTTGGAGTTCTTGCAACATGGTCTGGACTTAGGGCTCCAACTCAGTACTTTGAAGGGGCAGGTGTCTGCCCTGGTGGTATTTTTCCAAAAGTCTTTTGCACTACATTCTTTGGTTAAGACCTTTTTCCAGGGGGTTACGCATGTGCGGCCTCCTAGGAAGCCTTTGATTCCGGTTTGGGATTTGCATTTGGTTCTTTCTGCGCTACAGGGTCCCCCCTTTGAGCCCTTGCATGATAGTCCTTTGTCTTCCCTTATGCAGAAGGTGGCATTTTTGGTAGCTATCACTTCAGTTAGACGTGTTTCTGAGTTGGCGGCTCTGTCTATTCAAGCTCCATATTTTGAAAGACATCAGGATAAAGTGGTTTTCCGTTTTAAGACGGACGTTCTTCCTAAGGTGGTTTCGTCCTTTCATTTAAATCAGGATATTGTTCTGCCCTCTCTCTGTCCTAACCCCAGCAATGACAAGGAGATGGTCCTGCATTCTTTGGATGTGGTTCGTGTTGTGAAGTATTATTTGGTGGTAACGTCTGCCTTTCGCAAGACTGATGCATTCTTTGTGGTGCCTTTTGGGCCCAAGAAGGGTCTAGCACCCACAAAGTCTACCATCAGCAGATGGATCCGTCAGGCCATTGTAGGGGCCTATTCTGCTAAGGGGAGAGATCCTCCCTTTCGTGTTACAGCTCATTCTACTCGTGCGGTTGGGGCCTCCTGGGCTTTTCAGCACCAGGCCTCTGTTGAGCAAGTTTGCAAGGCCGCTACCTGGTCTTCTGTTCACACTTTTTCAAAGTTTTACAAGGTTGATGTGCGGGCCTCAGCGGATGCTGTTTTTGGCCGCAAAGTTCTGCAGGCTGCAGTAGTTTGAGTTGTGCTTTATACCTTGTTTTTGGATCCCCACCCTTTATGGACACTGCTATTGGATGTCCCACAGGTAATGAATATCTTGAAGCGGGGTGTGTGACATACTTAGAATAATACCATTTTGTGAATACTCACCTTGTAAAATGGGTATTATAAGTATGTCACACACCCCGCTTTAACCCGCCCTTTGGATTCTGCATCCTTCATATGGTGAACTTTGCGTTGTTATGACTGATATTTGGCTCTTCCTGGTCCTTTACCTTACTGCTTTCTTTATACTGGGTAATGAGTGGTAGGTCCCAGGTACTTATGGACTGGGAGGGGCTTTCTTTCCTCCAATCATCTCTGCAGAAGCCCTCTACAGGACCATACTACCCACAGGTAATGAATATCTTGAAGCGGGGTGTGTGACATACTTATAATACCCATTTTACAAGGTGAGTATTCACAAAATGGTATTTTTTGTGAGCCAACATTATGTCCTCGAGGTGCTGAGCTTTTTTTTCTTCTGTTAGAAAGTGTGTGTCTGTACACCAAAATGAGAGAGGTGAACCCTGGACCCACATAACATTGCTGCTATGGCTGCTGCTGAGGTGAGGGAGCTCACTCAACCTAAAGCATGCTCAGCAGCAGTGTTCTATACAACTATCTGCAATCAGTTGCAACTGGCAATGTACACTAGCCTACAATTGGCGTATGTTGCCAACAGCAACAGCTTGCAGAGAGTCAAAACTGTCCCTATAAAACACACATTTGCTATCATTATAAGATATTAAAAAAATCAGCTCAGCACCTTTAAAGAGGACCAAAAGTCAAAAGAAGAAAAAAGGAAATTGCTCCACTAAAGCCCCCCTTGGGCAAAAACTATTTTAGAGGGCTTAACTCCATGCAGATAATCTGGAATAATAGGGGGATTCTTTGCTACAGAACTGCATGGAAGTGGCCATCTTGTCACACACATAAGCATGAGGGGAGAGTTGTGCCAGCAGCAGCCCACACCAACCTGAGAGATAAATGCCTCAGAAACATGGACACCTTGTGTATTATGTTTTATAAACACACACACACCGAATAACCAGCTGCTAGAGAGATTGTGTGTGTGTGAAGGGAAAGCTGCAACAATGTTTCTTTATCACTGTTCACCACGGAATCTGGATTTACCGCACACCATTCAGTCAGTGTAAACAGATGTTTCTTCTAAAATGTTACAATTCCTTCAGCTGTTCAGCAGAGCAATGAGTCATCACAACTTATAGCTTTATACTAGAAATGAAGGAGGATTACACTGATTTTTGATGGTGGTATTGGGTTTTACAGCAGCTGGGCTCATGTATGTGGCAAAATGGCCGCTCCCATGCATTTATGAAGCATATAATCTGCCTGTTATTCCATAACATCTGCATGGAGCCCTCTCAAATAGTTTATGTCACTGATTGCCAGAGTGAGGCTTTAGGGGTGCTTTAGACTTTTAATCTGCTTTAAGACATGGCACATGAAAATATACACTTGAAAATTAAATTGAAAGTTGACTTATCCTTTAACAATGACCTGGTAAAAATGTGTACACTGTTCAGCTTCAGCTTCAGTCAGACTCTTCCTTTCTCATGAGTTGAGGGGCAAGGTTTTGAATGGGAGAATAACTGCTCAATATGCAATGAAACGTGGAGGCTGATTCACTTCTAACGCCAGGTATTGGCAGATGAGCGTCTGTATAGCGGCGCTTAGAGCGACTGCTAGTAGACGCTGTAAGCAGGTATGGGGCGCTGTAACAGAGTGCCTCAGTTGCTGTAGTAACCTGGCCAGCATTGATGAATATGATGTGTGTGGGCGCTAGCACTCTAAATCTGGCTGCTATAGAATAGAGCGCCAGAGGCTGTGTGATTAAAGTCTGTTATTGAACACATATCCACATGTAACAAATTGAAAACACATGGAATTACATTGTTTTAACACTGGGACAATAACACTTTAGTGCCAGACCTGTAATGACAATTCTGCATATAATATAAAAAAAAACAAAAGTTTCTAAAAGTGTTTGTTTGCAGCCAGGAGAGGTCACACAATGATTTGAGCAAAAAAAAAAAATTTCAAACACGCAAATTAACGTTCATTGAAATATATGGGAGAGCAACAATGAGCGAAAGGTAATACCTGGCGTTCTGGAAGCGAGAGCGCCGGTGCAATACACTGAGCTGTCTGTATTAATACATGTGACGCTACATGACGCTGTTAAAGTCGCTCACCAGATTCGCTTTCATAAATGTGGATTTGCGTACAGCGCCCGACATTCACCAGATGCTGCCTGCTGCTACGAGGCACTACCTGGCGCTATCCATTCTTAAATAACGCCCCTAGTCAGTATTGTCTCCAAAAGGATGGCAGAGCTGGCCGGGTGCCTGCTTTGGTCCCACAGCTAGAAATTCATGACAGGGGAGTGTTAAAGGTCCAGACAACAAGAGATTTGTTTGCATTGAAGGCATAGGTGAGTATAGGTGTTTATTTTAGGTTTATCCTAGATGTGGCCTTAAATAAAAACTAGGGATGAGCGAACCAGTTCGGAGGAATTCGCTCCGGAATTCGCTCCGAATTTCAGGGAAAATTCGATTCGGCCGATCGAATTTTCCCTGAAATAAAAAAAAAAAATGCCGGCATGGTGGGAGCGGGCAGGCCGGCTACGCTGTCAACGGGCGGCGGAAGCCGGCCCACTGACAGCGCAGCCGGCCTGCCCGCTCCCACCATGCCGGCATTTGTTTAAAAAGCAAACACTTACCTGCATGGTCAGAGCATGGAGGCCGGCGCCGCTCTCAGGCGCCCTCTGATGACGCGCCCTCTGATGACAGCTGAGAACGGCGCCGGCCTCCACGCTCCGGCGCCGCTCTCAGCTGTCATCAGAGGACGCGTCATGCCCGCTCCCACCATGCCGGCATCTTTTTTTTTCATGAGCGATTCGTGAAAGTTCAATTCGGGCGAACCCGAATTTCTTGGGGAAATTCGGCGAATCGCCAGAATCGAACTTTCAAGAAGTTCGCTCATCTCTAATAAAAACCTTACCAGATAATAAAACAGCCATACTCACATGGGGATGGCCCAGTCCTGCACATGTTGCTTAAAGAGACAGTCAAAGTTAAAAACTTTGTAGCTGATGTCACCACGTTCACTTCTGCCTTGAAACATCAGCCAGAAGAAGAGGCGATTGATGTGGGGAACCAGGCTTGGAATGAAGGTACTGCAAAGAAACAAAATAGAGGGTTAAGCGATGAATTAAAAATGAAGCCTATAAGAACCTGCTAGAAATCTTCTTACAACTTATTTTTAAACGGGTGCTTTTAGATTGTTTGTCATCCATTTAAATGTTTGCCAGACAGAAACTGCCATTTGGAAGGGAAGTATTGCTTTGATATAAATAAGATTGTTTAAAGCGAGTTCAGGAGCTTTTGTGAGTTCCGGTTGTATTTGCAAGTGAGGTTGTATTATAAGTGAGGGGACTTTCCATTAAGGGGGGAAAAGAAAGAAAGAAAGAAAAAGAAAAAAGCATTGTGTTATTACTTTTTTTTCTTGTATTGGAGGGTTTAGCCTTGTATTTAAATACATTGGTTGCTCCCATTTGATAGAGAGCAGTTACCTGGGTGGGGGTGTTACTGTTTAATTAGCAGCCTATTTATTTCACCTGAGCCCAGCCTTCTGACTGTTTGCCAGACAGAAACTGCTATTTGGAAGGGAAATATTGCTTTGTTATAAATAAGATTGTTTAAAGCAAGTTTAGGAGCTTTTGTGAGTTCCGGTTGTATTTGCAAGTAAGGTTGAATTATAAGTGAGGGGACTTTCCATTAAGGGACTTTAGATTGGGGGACTTCAAGTGTTCAAGTGTTCTTATTGCCTATGTGCTAAAATAAGAAGCTAAAAGC
Organism: Gastrophryne carolinensis; assembly: GCA_027917425.1. Lineage (NCBI taxonomy): Eukaryota > Metazoa > Chordata > Amphibia > Anura > Microhylidae > Gastrophryne > Gastrophryne carolinensis. Next base: position 57,544,965 of record CM051237.1, read on the forward strand.
CAAGTTGCTGCAACTGTAAGCACTAAAATTGTTTTTACTGCTGTTTTGTAACTAGGATAATGGCTAGCAATATTGGAGATCTACTTCGGTGCACAGTTTGTATGTTTATACTTCAGGAGTAGCAGTTCCTGGGTGAATACCGCTGTGGTAAATGTGAGCAAATTGCAAACCTGGAAGCTCGGGTTAGAGATCTGGAGGAGCAAAATGCAACATTGAGGAAGATTGACAATATGCAAAAGAGCTTTCTGCTCACTGAGCAGGCAATAAGTGGGGTAGATACAGAGGGTGGAGTAATGGGTCAGGATGAGCAGATAAGTAGCTGGGTAAATGTAGATAGAGGGAGTAGAAAGGGTGCACAGAAAAGGAAGGCCATACCTGTGTCAGTGCACCCTAGCAAAATTGCCAAGTTGGGTAATGATGCAAGAGTGTCAGTCTCAGAAATGGCAGCCCTAGTGGATACTGCTCTCCCTAACAGTCGGGAGGACAGCTAGATAGTTAGTGGTCATAGGGGATTCTATTATCAGGCGGACTGATAGAATAATTTGTCACCAAGACAGCCTCAACCGAATGGTTTGCTGTCTCCTTGATGCCAGGATTCGGCATGTGGTGGAAAGGGTGGATAAATTACTGGGAGGGGCTGGGGATGACCCAGCTGTCGTGGTCCACGTGGGGACCAATGACAGAATTAATGGGAAATGGAGGATCCTTAAGAATACATTTAAGGAATTAGGCACCAAGTTGAAGGGAAGGACCTTCAAGGTTGTATTCTCTGGAATACTGCCAGTGCCTGTTGCAGGGCAGAGGGATTTGGGTTCCTAAAGCACTGGGCTGACTTTTCATTGGGGTACACACTGTATTCTACAGATAAATTGCACCTGAATGGAAAGGGGGGCTGCTGTGCTGAGTAAGAGGATACTAGAGGGGGTGGAGAGTTATTTAAACTAGAGATGAGGGGCAAGACTGAAGTCAAAACTGAAGACAGGTTTCTTAAGGGACAGCATATGATGGTGGGTGGACAATTAGAATTAGAAGAGGGGGAGGACTGCTATGATGGATAAGGAGATCCATGTGTTGCAAACCAGCATTAAAAAATTAGGCAGATGTATTACTGCAGAAACTAATGCTATACCTCAATGTGCCAAACTAAATAGAAACATAAAGTGTATGTTTACAAATGCCAGAAGCCTGGCAAGTAAAGCGGGGGAGCTTGAGGCTCTGGTGCTGGCAGAGAATTGATGTTATTGGTATAACATTGGAATTGGAATATTGATGTTGTTGGTATGGCTGAGACATGGCTGGATTCCACACATGACTGGACTGTCAATCTACAAGGTTTTGCTCTTTTTCGGAAAGACAGAGCAAAAAGGAAAGGAGGGGGGTGTGTCTTTATGTAAAGCAAGAATTCAATGCATATATTAATGAGGGGACACTAGGATGTAGAATCCTTGTGGGTAGAAGTGGGGGCAATGTAAACAATGTTAAAATACAGTTTGGTGTAATCTATAGGCCCCCAAATATAACTGAGGAAATATAGGGTCAAATGCATATACAGATAGAGCGGGTGTCACAGGCTTGTACAGTGGTGGTGATAGCAGACTTCAACTACCCAGGAATCGACTGGAGACATGGTTCTGCTTCCACAACAAGGGGGAGAGCATTCCTCAGCTTGCTACAAGATAATTTTATGAATCAGTTCGTGGATGCACCTACTAGGGGTGATGCCCTTTTAGATCTGGTAATATCAAATAATGATGACCTGATGGGGACAGTAACAGTCCGTGAAAATCTTGGTAACAGTGACCACAATATAGTTGTATTAACATAAACTGTAAGAAAGATTTTCTGTCGGGGAGGGCAAAAACACTAAATTTGAGGATGGCCAACTTCCCCAGGCTCAGAGCTGCACTCCCGGACATAGACTGGACTGGGAGCATCTGTTCCGGAATAAAGATACAGATGCCAAATGGGAGTGCTTTAAATCAATTGTGAGTATCAACATTACAAATTGTATTCCTACGGGTAACAAATATAAGCGGCTAAAATTAAACCCCTCATGGCAGACACCTGCGGTTAAAAGGGCAATAAAGAACAAAAAAATGGCATTTAAACATTACAAGGCTGATCTCTTAGCTGTAACAGCTAGTAGCTAGTATAAATTAGTAAATAAAATGTGTAAGAAAGAAATAAGGCAAAAGCATAAAATGAAAGAGATGTGGTCAAAGAAAGCAAAACAAACCCTAAACGCTTTTTTTTTAAATATATTAATTCGAAGAAAACTAAATCAGCATAGGTAGGTGCCCTAATTATTGATAATGGGGAAATGGTCACTGGGGTTGAAGATAAGACGGAGCTGTTAAATGGATTCTTTAGCTCTGTGTACACAAGAGAAGAGCAAGGAGCATACACAGGAGTTACCACTAATAGCAATACCCCAAGTATAATAATTAACAAGCTAAAAGTGGATATCATCCAAGAAAGACAAAATAATTTAAATGTGAATAAGACTGCAGGACCAGATGGACTTCACCCAAGAGTTCTCAAACAACTCAGTTCTGTTATCTCATCACCGCTGTTGTTGATCTTTAAAGACTCACTAGCAACTGGTATAGTGCCAAGGGACTGGCGCAAGGCAAATGTGGTGCCCATTTTAGACCCTCTAGGTCTTCTCCGGGCAATTACAGACCTGTTAGCTTAACATCCATTGTGGGGAAATAGCTTGAGGGGCTTTTAAGGGACTACATACACGAATATGTAACTATCCAGAATATTATAAGTGACAACCAACACGGTTTTACTAAGGACAGAAACTGCCAGACTAACCTGATTGGCTTCTATGAGGAGGTGAATAGCCTGGACAGAGGGGTGGCTGTGGATATAGTTTTTCTGGATTTTGCAAAAGCATTTGACACTGTCCCCCATAGACACTTATTGGAGAAACTGAGGTCTTCAGGATTAAAAAACATAGTTTGTAACTGGATTGAAAATTTGCCGAAAGATCGTGTGCAGAGAGTTGTGGTTAATGATACATACTCTGAATGGCTACCAGTTGTAAGTGGCATACCCCAGGGTTCAGTGCTGGGCCCTCTATTATTCAACTTGTTTATAAACAACATAGAAGATGGAATTAAAAGCACTGTCTCTATTTTTGCAGATGACACAAAGATATGTAGCACAGTGCAGTCTATTGAAGATTGTCACAAGCTTCAGGCTGACTTGGACACATTGAGTTTCTGGGCATCCACTTGGCAAATGAAGTTCAATGTGGAAAAATGTAAAGTCATGCACTTGGGGTCTAATAACCTGAAGGCCACATATGTCCTTGGGGGGAGTAAAACTGGGAGAGTCACTTGTTGAGAAGGATCTGGGGGTACTAGTAGATCACAGGCTAAATAACAGCATGCAATGCCAAGAAGCTGCTTCCAAGGCCACCAAGATACTATCATGCATTAATAGAGGCCTGGAATCACGGGATAGAGATTTAATTTTGCCTCTTTACATGGCACTGGTGCGCCCTCACCTGGAATATGCCGTCCAGTTCTGGGCACCCATTCATAGAAAGGACGCTCTGACTATGGAAAGGGCCACCAAACTAATAAGGGGAATGAAGGATCTTAGTTATGAGGAAAGATTACGATAATTAAATCTGTTTAGCCTTGAGAGGAGTCGGCTGAGGGGGGACATGATTAACTTGTATAAATATATAAATGGCCCATATAAAAAATATGGGCGAACACTATTTCATGTAAAATCCTCTCTAAAGACAAGGGGGCACTGCCTTCGATTGGAAAAAAATAAATTTAGTCTCTGGAGGCGCCAATCGTTTTTTACCATAAGAACTATAAATCTATGGAATAGCCTCCCACAGAAGCTTGTTACAGCATCAACCGCTGACAGCTTCAAAAAAGGATTAGATGCTTATTTAGAAGAAAATAACATTAACAGTTACTATTAGCGGTTATCAGTTAAAAAAAACAAAAAATAAAATAAATAGCTTCCCCTATAAAATAAAAAAATAACTTCCCCTACCCCAACACCCTTGGTTGAATTTGATGGACATATGTATTTTTTCAACCGTATTAACTATGTAACTATGTAAAGCGAATGAAAACCATTGCAGTCGGGCCTTCGAAATTAAAAGTTCCGGCTAGCCTACCCCCGGGGGCATCCTGTTGTCATTTTACACCAGGAGAAAATGATAGGATTAGGAGAGAAGATCCCGGACAAAGTAAAGATAGTTGCATTATTTGTACTTTTCACCACTAGTGAACTGGTAAGGGCAGGGCCGGAATAAATGTGGTGGAGGCCCTGGGCACAAAATCTGGTGTAGACCCAGATGCAGTATTTATTTTCCAATAAAGTAACTAAGTAAGTAAGTAAGTAAGTAAAGCCAAGTAACTGATTGGTGGTTGTCTGGCACCCGCCTATTTACTGAAACATCATATTGAGCCTCTTGTGCCACTCTTGTGGCTCACATCCCTTGCACCCTCCTCATAATCCAGCCCTGGATAAGGGGTGCAAAGACCCCTATGCCAATACAAAGTATAGGAGAGGGGCAACAAGCCTGTAACAGAAGCAGAGCTGTGCTGATGGGCATATGAGCCGGTAAACTCACTGAGTTGCAATTTGCCAACTTACCTTCCAAGACCTTGGTTACCAGCCCCCACTCCACATGGGTGGAATAAAACTACATCAAGTTTTAAAGATATTGATGAAACAGAATAGAAATTTATATTGTAATGCTCATCCGTTAAGTTAATAAAACACTTCTCACGGCAATAGCATCCTGTCCTCACCATTGCCTGGAACCTCCATACTATACTGCCCACATGCTGCCACTGACAATAGCGGACTCACTGCCTTTTAACCATTTTCACGTGTTGCTGTCAAGAATGTTCTAAGAAACAGCTAATTAAAAAAAAAAATACGCTCTCACTAATCTGACCCCCTGGGGTGAGAGAGGAAGGAGAGAGATTTAGAGTCATCTGGAGCGCCAGCTGTCAGTATCCTGGATCCAGGGGAATACACATACTGCACATATTGTGCCCAACTTGCCAGCTGACCAAGATTCATCATTATCTTTTCTAGGGATGAACTGACAGTCCTGAAAGTTTGTGTTTTTTAACATGATATATTAACTTTATTTACCATTTAAAGACAACTGCATCAGAACTGAACTATTTATTATTATTAAGCATATGTTTCAGTTAGGGGTTCCCATCAGCAGGGCAGTTTCTAAAGGAGGGCGAGCAGGGTGGTTGCCCTGGGCGCCATGGCCAGTGGGTACGCCTTTATCCCAGTCATCCTGTTCTCTGCAGATGAGTCAGCAGCACTGTTAGTGATGAAGACCATAAGACATTTCCCCATATTGGGCTCAGTCATGGGCAAGGGGCACTGTCTACTGCTAGGGTAGAAGCACAGAATGGCACATATCTGTATAGGACAGAAGCAGCCACATAGGATGAGTTAGGAGGGGACCAAACTGGCCAGGCAACTAGTAGTGCAAGTACAAAGCTGCTCCAAAGAGTGTTAACATTTTTGTGCATTGCATGCACTTTAAATGTTTTGTTTGTGTGTTTTTAAGGTGAGATAATTAAAAAATGTAAAATGGTACTTGATGAATGAAGGTTGGGAAACGCTTAGTTAGATGCGTCTTTGTAATTTTTGTTCTTTTTTTTTGTAGTAGTTAGAAAAATGTCAGGTTCAGCCTTTGGGAATTCTCCATGCTATAATCTATGGGATGACAAAACGCTCTCCAGAATATAGTTTTAATACTCCTAGTGAAGTATTAAAGTGGACCAAAACCCACTGCGATCTGCCCGGGAATCTATAAGATTCCCGGACCAATCGATTCCCTCCTCCTGGGGCACCCATTACTGGGATGCCCTGCTGTGTGGAACCCCCCCGGGTTGCCCATACACTTACCTTCTTTTCCGTCCCAACAGCACATGCGCGAGCCACAGGCGCATCCCTGCTATTCCTCTAGAAGGGTACATTTCCGCGCCAGGCATTTGTGAATGACCGGTGTGGGCACGCTCCCCCAGCGTGCTCGGATACGCTAACCTTAGATGAAGGCTTAGACGAAGGGATGTCAGCGAATCCGAGCGCGCTGATTGGGCGAGTGGCCGCGCATGTGCAGCAGGACCGGGAGGAGGTGAGTTTGTTTTGGTGACCTGGGGGGGTTTCACGCAGCGGGGCACCCGCCTCTGGGGCAATGACCAAACCCCAGATAGTCAAAATCCTGGGTTTTGGTCCACTGTAATTAACCCAGTACAACCCAGGTGGTACTTAAGATAATTAAAAAATGAAAAATGGTACTTGATGAATTGAAGGTGGTGAAACACTTAGATGGTTCTTCGTAATTTTTGTTCTTTTTTTTAACATAGAAAAGAAAATTGTCAGGTTCGGCCTTTGGGAATTCTCCATGCTATAATATGTAGGAATATGTAAATATTAATGATAAACAGAGGAGCAAGTCACCTTATGAGGTGGCCACACCCCTAGAAAAGTAACGGACACATACCATCAGGCATAGGGGATGGTATACAGGCAGGGCCACCAGGGGCTGGCTGGGCTTTCTCTGAGCCCTGAGTTATCAGACCCTATACCTGGTGCCCAGGAAAGTTGTCTCTAGGGGGGAAACACACTTTTTATTTAATCTTTTATATTTGTAGAAAAAAGAAAAGAAACACTGCCTATTGTTTTCACTGGAAAGAACATGCTGGCATTTTTTTCAATTAAATAAGTTACAACTCGTATAGAGTGACTCAGTAAATTGTCACACAAGATGTAAAATCTTGCATGAAAGTGAAAAGTCCCTGACTCATGCAAGAAAAAGGGAATTTTTGAATGCGAGATTGATCTCGCACGGAGCCGAGAAAATCTTGACCAGTGTTGAATCAACTCTTTAATATAATGGGATAAAGGGACCAAGTAAAACTCGATTTAACAGGTAAAATAACACTTTCATAAAACAGAAAAACTAAGAACGATTGCTATACCCATTATTCTTCTCTAATTATATATTAAAGGAGATTATCCAGCAACTCGGAATGCAAAGGCAGCAGTGGCAAACAGTCTGCAGAGCTGACGTTCTTTATAACACACCATGTGACACCAGGAATTGGACACTAGAGGGCAGCAGCACACAGCACTGGATGCTCTCTGGCTGCTGAATAAAAGTGTCAGTCTTCAGATGTGGATGCGCAGCCTTCGCTTGTTTTTCCCCTTTTATAACTCAAGCTTGTCAAGTTAAAACGTGCACTATTGTGAACCTGTCACCCCTGGTTTCCTCTTCCTTCCATTAAAATAAAAGAAACAATCCTGGCTGGATATTTCTTGATGTCGGATGTATAAGTGACCCCTTCTCCCGTCATCCAGCATATTTATATGGCTTTTTATCATTGGGCCATTTGTCACGATAGTGCTCCTTTGAGTAGTTCTGCCGTGTTCTAAAGCACTTCACAGAACACAGATTATAGGAGAGTTACATCATTTACAGAAACATTTCTTTAGGGTGAGGTGCAATTAATGGCAGGACATATCATTTTGTCACAGTAATGGACTATTTGGGAGGATATTATTTGGATCATTATTAACATAAAGCAAGAAAAACTTTCACCACCAGGCTGGCATCCTTGCCTCTCTAATATTTGACTATCATCCTTTCTTCTCAGGGTTTCTCCACTACGCTGTAATTCTCACCTCTCTGTCTTCCCACAGTAGCCTGTCTTCCATGCCTCTCTGCATTTCCCCACTAGCCTGTCTTCCATGCCTCTCTGTATTTCCCCACTAGCCTGTCTTCCATGCCTCTCTGTATTTCCCCACTAGTCTGTCTTCCATGCCTCTCTGTATTTCCCCTCTAGTCTGTCTTCCATGCCTCTCTGCATTTCCCCACTAGCCTGTCTTCCATGCCTCTCTGTATTTCCCCACTAGCCTGTCTTCATTGCCTCTCAGCTTTTCCCCACTAGCCTGTCTTCATTGCCTCTCAGCTTTTCCCCACTAGCCTGTCTTCATTGCCTCTTAGCTTTTCCCCACTAGCCTGTCTTCCATGCCTCTCTGTATTTCCCCACTAGCCTGTCTTCGTTGCCTCTCATCTTTTCCCCACTAGCCTGTCTTCATTGCCTCTCAGCTTTTCCCCACTAGCCTGTCTTCATTGCCTCTTAGCTTTTCCCCACTAGCCTGTCTTCCATGCCTCTCTGTATTTCCCCACTAGCCTGTCTTCCATGCCTCTCTGCATTTCCCCACTAGCCTGTCTTCCTTGCCTCTTTGTATTTCCCCAATAGCCTGTCTTCCATGCCTCTCTGTATTTCCCCACTAGCCTGTCTTCCTTGCCTCTCAGCTTTTCCCAACTAGCCTGTCTTCATTGCCTCTCAGCTTTTCCCCACTACCCTGTCTTCCTTGCCTCTCAGCTTTTCACCACTAGCCTGTCTTCCATGCCTCTCTGTATTTCCCCACTAGCCTGTCTTCCATGCCTCTCTGTATTTCCCCACTAGCCTGTCTTCCATGCCTCTCTGTATTTCCCCACTAGTCTGTCTTCCATGCCTCTCTGTATTTCCCCACTAGTCTGTCTTCCATGCCTCTCTGCATTTCCCCACTAGCCTGTCTTCCATGCCTCTCTGTATTTCCCCACTAGCCTGTCTTCATTGCCTCTCAGCTTTTCCCCACTAGCCTGTCTTCATTGCCTCTCAGCTTTTCCCCACTAGCCTGTCTTCATTGCCTCTCAGCTTTTCCCCACTAGCCTGTCTTCATTGCCTCTTAGCTTTTCCCCACTAGCCTGTCTTCCATGCCTCTCTGTATTTCCCCACTAGTCTATCTTCCATGCCTCTCTGCATTTCCCCACTAGCCTGTCTTCCTTGCCTCTCTGTATTTCCCCACTAGCCTGTCGTCCATGCCTCTCTGTATTTCCCCACTAGCCTGCCTTCCTTGCCTCTCAGCTTTTCCCCACTAGCCTGTCGTCCATGCCTCTCTGTATTTCCCCACTAGCCTGCCTTCCTTGCCTCTTAGCTTTTCCCCACTAGCCTGTCTTCATTGCCTCTCAGCTTTTCCCCACTAGCCTGTCTTCATTGCCTCTCAGCTTTTCCCCACTAGCCTGTCTTCCTGGCCTCTCAGCTTTTCCCCACTAGCCTGTCTTCATTGCCTCTCAGCTTCTCCCCACTAGCCTGTCTTCATTGCCTCTCAGCTTTTCCCCACTACCCTGTCTTCCTTGCCTCTCAGCCTTTCACCACTAGCCTGTCTTCCTTGCCTCTCTGTATTTCCCCACTAGCCTGTCTTCCATGCCTCTCTGTATTTCCCCACTAGCCTGTCTTCCATGCCTCTCTGTATTTCCCCACTAGCCTGTCTTCCATGCCTCTCTGTATTTCCCCACTAGCCTGTCTTCCATGCCTCTCTGTATTTCCCCACTAGCCTGTCTTCCTTGCCTCTCAGCTTTTCCCCACTAGCCTGTCTTCTTGCCTCTCTGATTTTCACCACTAGCCTGTCTTCCTTGCCTCTCGTCTTTTCCCCTCAAGCCTGCCTTTCTTCTCTCTGCCTCTCTGCTTTTCTCCGAAACACGTCTTTTTTTGCCTCTCTGTATTTCCCCACTAGCCTGTCTTCCATGCCTCTCTGTATTTCCCCACTAGCCTGTCTTCCATGCCTCTCTGTATTTCTTCACTAGTCTGTCTTCCATGCTTCTCTGCTTTACCCACAAGTCTGTCTTTCTTGCCTCTCTGTATTTCCTTACTAGCCTGTATTCCATGCCTCTCTGCTTTTCACCTCTGGCCTGTCTTCCATTCCTCTCTGTATTTCCCCACTTGCCTGTCTTCCATTCCTCTCTGTATTTCCCCACTAGCCTGTCCTTTATTCCTCTCTGTATTTCCCCACTAGCCTGTCCTTTATTCCTCTATGTATTTCCCCACAAGCCTGTCTTCCATTCCTCTCTGTATTTCCCCACAAGCCTGTCTTCCATTCTTCTCTGTATTTCCCCACTAGCCTGTCTTTCATGCCTCTCTCTATTTCCTCACTAGCCTGTATTCCATGGCGCTCTGCTTTTCTCTACTAGCCTGTCTTCTTAGCGTCTATGGTTCACCAAAATAGTCTTCTCACCTTTTTGCATGTAAACTTAAAAATGACATTTTTACAAATGAGTGTATGTTCAACTCTATTAGTAAATGTCAATATATTACAGGTTAACAATTATTGATATTATGGTGAAATCCTATTAACATCTGGATAAAATGTATTTTCATTAGGTACTGCAGGGGGCAGTCTTGGCTTTTTGTCACACTCACTGTTCAAAAAAGCAAAGCTATAGTCACCCAGCGCTTCTCACATTTAAATAAAAATCTGGCAACAGTGTGTTAATAAAATGCAGTATATATTATGAACTGGGGGTGCGTGCTGAATCTACAGTATTTATTCAGTACTCCTTTAATGGGTCCATCCTTAAAGAAGAATAACATAGAGAAATTTCACTTTCCCGTGTGTTGTTCTTTTCAGTGTGGGCATCCTGAATTGGGATGCCCCGCTGTGTGTATCCCCCAAAATCGCCAGACTCACTCACCTTCCTGACGTTCCCACAGGGCAGGCTTGGCCGAAACTGAACACGCTGATTGGCTGAGCGGGCCGATCAATTTCACTCGGCTCCCCTTGGCTCTGCTTACTGTTAAGCTGCCTAGATGGCTAAGAAGCCGAGCCAAGGGGAGCTGAGTTCTCCACCACCCACATGTCCCTCTTAGCTTCTAGCTGTGGCATGCGGGGTGCACGCACGGCAAGTGGTGAGAAGGATACGGCTGGGATGCAGCTGAGATGTGGCAAGGGCTCTAGGATCAGGTGAGTGGATCTGGGGATCCAGGGGGCTTTACACAGTTGTGCATCCACATTTGGGATGGCCCAAGGAGTGGAGCTCGGATGCCCCTGAAGTTCCTCTTTAAAAAGTAAAAGAAAAAAAGTAAAAAACCTACAGTCTAAATCCTTACCCCAGGGTGTCCCAATTTGGGATGCCACTATAATTTAAAAGATACCAATATCTGCATTAGTCAGTCCAAGTGTCTTTGGGACACCCCAATGTGTGAACCCCTTGGTTGACTCTATACATTAGTAACCCGATGGTGCGCCCGTGGTCCTCATCCAGCTGTGTGCTTTCATTGAACCTGGCAGATTTAAAGGTTGTAAGCAGGTGGATAAAAACACAACTTAGCAAGGAGGTATACGTTAAGACAGGGGAGTACCCTAGGAGTTGGTTTAGGGGTCTGGACCCCCCCACCCCACCTGGTGGAGCACAGTACCTCTCCAGGAAGTCCTTACCAGTGTACATAGCAAGGTATTTCTATTCTATTCAGAGGAGCAGCGTTTATAATGGGAGGGAAGTGGTAAAAGGGGAGGTCCACAAAATGAGTTTTTACAAAGCAGCATCCACAGCCTGGATGTATCTGACGTGGTGACGGCTTTCTGTCGCCCAGGGCCCCACAACTGGGACTGCTCCAGGCTCAGCAGCAGCTTAGCTCCTGCATCTGTAACCATATATTTGAATGGTGATTGCATTTTGTTTTGTGTTTGTTATTAACCGTCCGTTTGAAGGCAACCATTAAAAAGAACATGCCATAAAGCTCAATACTGATGGTTTGTGACCCCCCCCCCTTGTCTGCTTTAAACTGTAAGCTCACAAGGGCAGGGCTCTCTCTTCTATTGTATCTTGTATTCAGAATATTCATTGTGAACGCTGCCTTTGTAATAGTATATATAGTGTAATAGTATAGTATATAGTATTAATAGTATTTCTATAACCTTCATATGGCACATGCAGCCTAACTCTAGCGCTACCACTTGTGATCCCTACCTTTCGCCTCCACCCCCATCCTTTAGACTATAAGCTCACAAGGGCAGGGCTCTCTCTCCTATTGTCTCCTGTGCTCACAACACTTGGTTTAAACCTTGAGGCATCTAATTTTCGTATTGTTCCCTGTACTATATGTTTTACCTTGTCTATAATCATACCTTGTAAAGTGCTACGGAAGATGATGGCACTATATAAATAAACAATAATAATAGTATAGACAAAAAAAGAGGGCTGTGGATCCGCGCTCGCTTTCTATTAAATATCTTAGACCAGTGTCTGTTATATATATGTCCACTGCGCAGGAGAAAGACAGAGCCTGTCACAAAGTCTGTAACCAAATAGTAAATGTAGCATACATATATATGTATATATCTCTGCGGGACCTCTTATGTTACGATCCTTTCCATTCACCACGTGAAGCAATCAAATGGTTTGTGTATATTATCCACCACCTGTTACTTAGTGCACGTACCGGATGCAAATAAATGTCAAGCCTTTAGAAATCCAACATTAGTTCCTTTATAATTACTTTCCTCGAATCCAGATATAAATTGTAGTTTCATATGTATATTTACTGCTCATAAATGGTCAACCAATGTATTTTAAAAGTGAATTATTCCTCATTTATTCAGTTGCTGTAAGTTCGCCACGCCCCTGAATCTCATAATGCCTCCAAGATTGCCTTGTTACATTGGTTGACCATTTATGAGAAGTAAATATACATATGAAACTACAATTTATATCTGGATTTGAGGAAAGTAATTATAAAGGAACTACCGCATTTGTCGCCCTATAAGACGCACCTGTCCATAAGACGCACACAGGATTTGGAGGAGAAAAATAATAAAAAAAAATATTCTAAGCTAAATGTTGTGCTAAAACACCCCATTACAGGCTGTGTGGTGTTCCCCCATCCCATTCCCCATGGGCAGTGTGGCATCCCCCATCCCATTCCTAATGGGCAGTGTGGCATCCCCCATCCCATTCCCATAGGCAGCGTGGCATGCCCCCATCCCATTCCCATAGACAGTGTGTCATGCCCCTATCCCATTCCCATAGACAGTGTGGGATGCCTTCATCCCATTCCCATAGGCAGCGTGGTATTCCCCTCTTCCTATTCGCCATATAGGCAGTGTGGCACCCCCCTCCAATTCCCCATATAGGTAGTGTGGCATTTCCACACCCCCCTCCCCATCCCATATAGGTAATGTGGCATTCACCCCCCCTCCCCATCCCATATAGGTAATGTGGCATTCATCCCCCCCTCCCCATCCCATATAGGTAATGTGGCATTTCCATCCCCCCTCCCCATCCCATATAGGTAATGTGGCATTCATTCCCCCTCCCCATCCCATATAGGTAGTGTGGCATTCATCCCCCCCTCCCCATCCCATATAGGTAATGTGGCATTTCCATCCCCCCTCCCCATCCCATATAGGTAATGTGGCATTCATCCCCCCTCCCCATCCCATATAGGTAATGTGGCATTCATCCCCCCCTCCCCATCCCATATAGGTAATGTGGCATTCATCCCCCCCTCCCCATCCCATATAGGTAATGTGGCATTCATCTCCCCTCCCCATATAGTGCTCCTTTGAGTAGTTCTGCCGTGTTCTAAAGCACTTCACAGAACACAGATTATAGGAGAGTTACATCATTTACAGAAACATTTCTTTAGGGTGAGGTGCAATTAATGGCAGGACATATCATTTTGTCACAGTAATGGACTATTTGGGAGGATATTATTTGGATCATTATTAACATAAAGCAAGAAAAACTTTCACCACCAGGCTGGCATCCTTGCCTCTCTAATATTTGACTATCATCCTTTCTTCTCAGGGTTTCTCCACTACGCTGTAATTCTCACCTCTCTGTCTTCCCACAGTAGCCTGTCTTCCATGCCTCTCTGCATTTCCCCACTAGCCTGTCTTCCATGCCTCTCTGTATTTCCCCACTAGCCTGTCTTCCATGCCTCTCTGTATTTCCCCACTAGTCTGTCTTCCATGCCTCTCTGTATTTCCCCACTAGCCTGTCTTCCATGCCTCTCTGTATTTCCCCACTAGTCTGTCTTCCATGCCTCTCTGTATTTCCCCTCTAGTCTGTCTTCCATGCCTCTCTGCATTTCCCCACTAGCCTGTCTTCCATGCCTCTCTGTATTTCCCCACTAGCCTGTCTTCATTGCCTCTCAGCTTTTCCCCACTAGCCTGTCTTCATTGCCTCTCAGCTTTTCCCCACTAGCCTGTCTTCATTGCCTCTTAGCTTTTCCCCACTAGCCTGTCTTCCATGCCTCTCTGTATTTCCCCACTAGCCTGTCTTCGTTGCCTCTCATCTTTTCCCCACTAGCCTGTCTTCATTGCCTCTCAGCTTTTCCCCACTAGCCTGTCTTCATTGCCTCTTAGCTTTTCCCCACTAGCCTGTCTTCCATGCCTCTCTGTATTTCCCCACTAGCCTGTCTTCCATGCCTCTCTGCATTTCCCCACTAGCCTGTCTTCCTTGCCTCTTTGTATTTCCCCAATAGCCTGTCTTCCATGCCTCTCTGTATTTCCCCACTAGCCTGTCTTCCTTGCCTCTCAGCTTTTCCCAACTAGCCTGTCTTCATTGCCTCTCAGCTTTTCCCCACTACCCTGTCTTCCTTGCCTCTCAGCTTTTCACCACTAGCCTGTCTTCCATGCCTCTCTGTATTTCCCCACTAGCCTGTCTTCCATGCCTCTCTGTATTTCCCCACTAGCCTGTCTTCCATGCCTCTCTGTATTTCCCCACTAGTCTGTCTTCCATGCCTCTCTGTATTTCCCCACTAGTCTGTCTTCCATGCCTCTCTGCATTTCCCCACTAGCCTGTCTTCCATGCCTCTCTGTATTTCCCCACTAGCCTGTCTTCATTGCCTCTCAGCTTTTCCCCACTAGCCTGTCTTCATTGCCTCTCAGCTTTTCCCCACTAGCCTGTCTTCATTGCCTCTCAGCTTTTCCCCACTAGCCTGTCTTCATTGCCTCTTAGCTTTTCCCCACTAGCCTGTCTTCCATGCCTCTCTGTATTTCCCCACTAGTCTATCTTCCATGCCTCTCTGCATTTCCCCACTAGCCTGTCTTCCTTGCCTCTCTGTATTTCCCCACTAGCCTGTCGTCCATGCCTCTCTGTATTTCCCCACTAGCCTGCCTTCCTTGCCTCTCAGCTTTTCCCCACTAGCCTGTCGTCCATGCCTCTCTGTATTTCCCCACTAGCCTGCCTTCCTTGCCTCTTAGCTTTTCCCCACTAGCCTGTCTTCATTGCCTCTCAGCTTTTCCCCACTAGCCTGTCTTCCTGGCCTCTCAGCTTTTCCCCACTAGCCTGTCTTCATTGCCTCTCAGCTTCTCCCCACTAGCCTGTCTTCATTGCCTCTCAGCTTTTCCCCACTACCCTGTCTTCCTTGCCTCTCAGCCTTTCACCACTAGCCTGTCTTCCTTGCCTCTCTGTATTTCCCCACTAGCCTGTCTTCCATGCCTCTCTGTATTTCCCCACTAGCCTGTCTTCCATGCCTCTCTGTATTTCCCCACTAGCCTGTCTTCCATGCCTCTCTGTATTTCCCCACTAGCCTGTCTTCCATGCCTCTCTGTATTTCCCCACTAGCCTGTCTTCCTTGCCTCTCAGCTTTTCCCCACTAGCCTGTCTTCTTGCCTCTCTGATTTTCACCACTAGCCTGTCTTCCTTGCCTCTCGTCTTTTCCCCTCAAGCCTGCCTTTCTTCTCTCTGCCTCTCTGCTTTTCTCCGAAACACGTCTTTTTTTGCCTCTCTGTATTTCCCCACTAGCCTGTCTTCCATGCCTCTCTGTATTTCCCCACTAGCCTGTCTTCCATGCCTCTCTGTATTTCTTCACTAGTCTGTCTTCCATGCTTCTCTGCTTTACCCACAAGTCTGTCTTTCTTGCCTCTCTGTATTTCCTTACTAGCCTGTATTCCATGCCTCTCTGCTTTTCACCTCTGGCCTGTCTTCCATTCCTCTCTGTATTTCCCCACTTGCCTGTCTTCCATTCCTCTCTGTATTTCCCCACTAGCCTGTCCTTTATTCCTCTCTGTATTTCCCCACTAGCCTGTCCTTTATTCCTCTATGTATTTCCCCACAAGCCTGTCTTCCATTCCTCTCTGTATTTCCCCACAAGCCTGTCTTCCATTCTTCTCTGTATTTCCCCACTAGCCTGTCTTTCATGCCTCTCTGTATTTCCTCACTAGCCTGTATTCCATGGCGCTCTGCTTTTCTCTACTAGCCTGTCTTCTTAGCGTCTATGGTTCACCAAAATAGTCTTCTCACCTTTTTGCATGTAAACTTAAAAATGACATTTTTACAAATGAGTGTATGTTCAACTCTATTAGTAAATGTCAATATATTACAGGTTAACAATTATTGATATTATGGTGAAATCCTATTAACATCTGGATAAAATGTATTTTCATTAGGTACTGCAGGGGGCAGTCTTGGCTTTTTGTCACACTCACTGTTCAAAAAAGCAAAGCTATAGTCACCCAGCGCTTCTCACATTTAAATAAAAATCTGGCAACAGTGTGTTAATAAAATGCAGTATATATTATGAACTGGGGGTGCGTGCTGAATCTACAGTATTTATTCAGTACTCCTTTAATGGGTCCATCCTTAAAGAAGAATAACATAGAGAAATTTCACTTTCCCGTGTGTTGTTCTTTTCAGTGTGGGCATCCTGAATTGGGATGCCCCGCTGTGTGTATCCCCCAAAATCGCCAGACTCACTCACCTTCCTGACGTTCCCACAGGGCAGGCTTGGCCGAAACTGAACACGCTGATTGGCTGAGCGGGCCGATCAATTTCACTCGGCTCCCCTTGGCTCTGCTTACTGTTAAGCTGCCTAGATGGCTAAGAAGCCGAGCCAAGGGGAGCTGAGTTCTCCACCACCCACATGTCCCTCTTAGCTTCTAGCTGTGGCATGCGGGGTGCACGCACGGCAAGTGGTGAGAAGGATACGGCTGGGATGCAGCTGAGATGTGGCAAGGGCTCTAGGATCAGGTGAGTGGATCTGGGGATCCAGGGGGCTTTACACAGTTGTGCATCCACATTTGGGATGGCCCAAGGAGTGGAGCTCGGATGCCCCTGAAGTTCCTCTTTAAAAAGTAAAAGAAAAAAAGTAAAAAACCTACAGTCTAAATCCTTACCCCAGGGTGTCCCAATTTGGGATGCCACTATAATTTAAAAGATACCAATATCTGCATTAGTCAGTCCAAGTGTCTTTGGGACACCCCAATGTGTGAACCCCTTGGTTGACTCTATACATTAGTAACCCGATGGTGCGCCCGTGGTCCTCATCCAGCTGTGTGCTTTCATTGAACCTGGCAGATTTAAAGGTTGTAAGCAGGTGGATAAAAACACAACTTAGCTAGGAGGTATACGTTAAGACAGGGGAGTACCCTAGGAGTTGGTTTAGGGGTCTGGACCCCCCCACCCCACCTGGTGGAGCACAGTACCTCTCCAGGAAGTCCTTACCAGTGTACATAGCAAGGTATTTCTATTCTATTCAGAGGAGCAGCGTTTATAATGGGAGGGAAGTGGTAAAAGGGGAGGTCCACAAAATGAGTTTTTACAAAGCAGCATCCACAGCCTGGATGTATCTGACGTGGTGACGGCTTTCTGTCGCCCAGGGCCCCACAACTGGGACTGCTCCAGGCTCAGCAGCAGCTTAGCTCCTGCATCTGTAACCATATATTTGAATGGTGATTGCATTTTGTTTTGTGTTTGTTATTAACCGTCCGTTTGAAGGCAACCATTAAAAAGAACATGCCATAAAGCTCAATACTGATGGTTTGTGACCCCCCCCCCCTTGTCTGCTTTAAACTGTAAGCTCACAAGGGCAGGGCTCTCTCTTCTATTGTATCTTGTATTCAGAATATTCATTGTGAACGCTGCCTTTGTAATAGTATATATAGTGTAATAGTATAGTATATAGTATTAATAGTATTTCTATAACCTTCATATGGCACATGCAGCCTAACTCTAGCGCTACCACTTGTGATCCCTACCTTTCGCCTCCACCCCCATCCTTTAGACTATAAGCTCACAAGGGCAGGGCTCTCTCTCCTATTGTCTCCTGTGCTCACAACACTTGGTTTAAACCTTGAGGCATCTAATTTTCGTATTGTTCCCTGTACTATATGTTTTACCTTGTCTATAATCATACCTTGTAAAGTGCTACGGAAGATGATGGCACTATATAAATAAACAATAATAATAGTATAGACAAAAAAAGAGGGCTGTGGATCCGCGCTCGCTTTCTATTAAATATCTTAGACCAGTGTCTGTTATATATATGTCCACTGCGCAGGAGAAAGACAGAGCCTGTCACAAAGTCTGTAACCAAATAGTAAATGTAGCATACATATATATGTATATATCTCTGCGGGACCTCTTATGTTACGATCCTTTCCATTCACCACGTGAAGCAATCAAATGGTTTGTGTATATTATCCACCACCTGTTACTTAGTGCACGTACCGGATGCAAATAAATGTCAAGCCTTTAGAAATCCAACATTAGTTCCTTTATAATTACTTTCCTCGAATCCAGATATAAATTGTAGTTTCATATGTATATTTACTGCTCATAAATGGTCAACCAATGTATTTTAAAAGTGAATTATTCCTCATTTATTCAGTTGCTGTAAGTTCGCCACGCCCCTGAATCTCATAATGCCTCCAAGATTGCCTTGTTACATTGGTTGACCATTTATGAGAAGTAAATATACATATGAAACTACAATTTATATCTGGATTTGAGGAAAGTAATTATAAAGGAACTACCGCATTTGTCGCCCTATAAGACGCACCTGTCCATAAGACGCACACAGGATTTGGAGGAGAAAAATAATAAAAAAAAATATTCTAAGCTAAATGTTGTGCTAAAACACCCCATTACAGGCTGTGTGGTGTTCCCCCATCCCATTCCCCATGGGCAGTGTGGCATCCCCCATCCCATTCCTAATGGGCAGTGTGGCATCCCCCATCCCATTCCCATAGGCAGCGTGGCATGCCCCCATCCCATTCCCATAGACAGTGTGTCATGCCCCTATCCCATTCCCATAGACAGTGTGGGATGCCTTCATCCCATTCCCATAGGCAGCGTGGTATTCCCCTCTTCCTATTCGCCATATAGGCAGTGTGGCACCCCCCTCCAATTCCCCATATAGGTAGTGTGGCATTTCCACACCCCCCTCCCCATCCCATATAGGTAATGTGGCATTCACCCCCCCTCCCCATCCCATATAGGTAATGTGGCATTCATCCCCCCCTCCCCATCCCATATAGGTAATGTGGCATTTCCATCCCCCCTCCCCATCCCATATAGGTAATGTGGCATTCATTCCCCCTCCCCATCCCATATAGGTAGTGTGGCATTCATCCCCCCCTCCCCATCCCATATAGGTAATGTGGCATTTCCATCCCCCCTCCCCATCCCATATAGGTAATGTGGCATTCATCCCCCCTCCCCATCCCATATAGGTAATGTGGCATTCATCCCCCCCTCCCCATCCCATATAGGTAATGTGGCATTCATCCCCCCCTCCCCATCCCATATAGGTAATGTGGCATTCATCTCCCCTCCCCATATAGGTAGTGTGGCATTCATCCCCCCCTCCCCATCCCATATAGGTAATGTGGCATTTCCATCCCCCCCTCCCCATCCCATATAGGTAATGTGGCATTCATCCCCCCCCTCCCCATCCCATATAGGTAATGTGGCATTCATCCCCCCTCCCCATCCCATATAGGTAATGTGGCATTCATCCCCCCTCCCCATCCCATATAGGTAATGTGGCATTCATCCCCCCTCCCCATCCCATATAGGTAATGTGGCATTTCCATCCCCCCTCCCCATCCCATATAGGTAATGTGGAATTCATCCCCCTCCCCATCCCATATAGGTAATGTGGCATTCATCCCCCCCTCCCCATATAGGTAGTGTGGCATTCATCCCCCCCTCCCCATCCCATATAGGTAATGTGGCATTTCCATCCCCCCTCCCCATCCCATATAGGTAATGTGGCATTTCCATCCCCTCTCCCCATCCCAAATAGGTAATGTGGCATTCATCCCCCCTCCCCATCCCATATAGGCAATGTGGCATTCATCCCCCCTCCCCATCCCATATAGGTAATGTGGCATTTCTATCCCCCCTCCCCATCCCATATAGGTAATGTGGCATTCATCCCTCCCCATCCCATATAGGTAGTGTGGCATTTCCATCCCCCCTCCCATTCCCCATAGGCAAAAGTAAAAAGTGAGAAAAAAAAATGTAAACTCACCTTTCAATCCTCAACAAAACACTAAGACAATTGGTTGCTATAGGGCTGGCACTCTAACAGAAAACTAACACAGCATGAATTGCCATAAACACATGTTTAATTAATTAATTCCAAAGGCACTGATACAAATATCCCACTATTCCCTAAAACATTAAAAAGCTAATTAGCGTAATAAACACGGGGGCCCCCCATTCAACCACACTCCCCAAGCGCTCTACCATCCCTCACACACACACACTAGGCTGGCCAGCCAAAAACCAAAAAAGTACCTTTTGGAGCTCTGTATCATTACAGCTTTTGGACGCTTCTGCCATGAGGGCCAATTAATTGCTGCTACGTAGGACCAGAGCCGCCCCTGAACCAATTGCACATAAATCATTTGCACTTTATTCCTATGCTTGAAGTTAAATTAGTGACTGCCTTTATTGATCAATTTGGCTTTCCTTTCCCCCCCTTTTTGGTTTTTGGCTGGCCAGCCTAGTGTGTGTGTGTGTAAGTGAGGGATGGTAGAGCGCTTGGGGAGTGTGGTTGAATGGGGGGCCCCCGTGTTTATTACGCTAATTAGCTTTTTAATGTTTTAGGGAATATTGGGATATTTGTATCAGTGCCTTTGGAATTAATTAATTAAACATGTGTTTATGGCAATTCATGCTGTGTTAGTTTTCTGTTAGAGTGCCAGCCCTATAGGAACCAATTGTCTTAGTGTTTTGTTGTTGATTGGTATTTCGGTTCATGGGCGCCCTTTAACAGTGCTGGGCAGTGCACCGCATTACAGTGTAAGGATCTCCCTGGATAATTTTAACACCTTTCAATCCTTCCCGCTGTTCTCGCCGTCTTCACACAGACACACTGGCTTGGAATAGCGGTGGGCGTCCGGGTGTCTCTGTCTGCTGGCACCGTGGAGAGGTGGCAGGGACAGTGCAAGTGTCAGGGAGCAGCTGCCCCACCGCTTGCACTGTCCCTGCCACCTCTCCAAGGTGCCAGCAGACAGAGACACCCGGAGTTAAACAGCGGTGGGCGTGGCCAAGAAGGCGGCCGATACAGCTGCCCCCATCGCCTCCTCTCTGCGGCGCCAGCATAGAGTGAACACTCGGCTTGGTATAGCGGTGGGCGTGGCCGACGCTCGAGCGTCGGCCACGCCCACCGCTGTAACAGGCTGGGTGTCTGGCTCTGCAGAGAAGGCTGCCTCTGCGGCTTCCGGGACAGCGCGAGCGATGGAAAGGTGAGTTAACTTTCTGCTTTTTATTTATTTTTTTTCCCACCTTCGCCCGATAAGACGCATGGATATTTTCCCACAACTTTTTGGGAAAAATAAGTGCGTCTTATAGGGCGAAAAATACGGTAATTACAGCAACTGAATAAATGAGGAATTTGTAAAATACATTGGTTGACCTTTTACGAGAAGTAAATATACCGTATTGTTCACCCTATAAGACGCACCTGCCCATAAGACGCACCTAGGATTTGGGGGAAGAAAATAAGAAAAAAAAATATTTTAAACCAAAAACGCACCATTACAGACAGTGTGGCATTCCCCTATCCCATTCCCATAGGCCGTGTGGGATGCCCCCATTCCATAGACAGTGTAGCATGCCCCCATCCCATTCCCCGTATACCCAGTGTGGCATCCCCCCTCCCATTCCCCATATACCAATTGGCTGAGTGGCATCCCCCTCTCCCCCCATTAGTATAGGCTGTGTGGCATCCCTCTCCCCCCATTCCCATAGGCTGTGTGGCATCCACCTCTCTCCCCATTCCCATTGGCTGTGTGGCATCCCCCCTCCCCCCAATCAGTATAGGCTGTGTGGCATCCCTCTCTCCCCATTCCCATAGGCAGTGTGGCATCCCCCTCCCCCCATTAGCATAGGCTGTGTGGCATCCCCCTCCCCCATTAGTATAGGCTGTGTGGCATCCCTCTCTCCCCATTCCCATAGGCAGTGTGGCATCCCCCTCCCCCCATTAGCATAGGCTGTGTGGCATCCCCCTCCCCCCATTAGTATAGGCTGTGTGGCATCCCTCTCTCCCCATTCCCATAGGCTGTGTGGCATTCCTCTCTCCACATTCCCATAGGCTGTGTGGCATCCCCCTCTCCCCATTCCCATAGGCTGTGTGGCATCCCCCTCCCCCCATTCCCATAGGCTGTGTGGCATCCCCCTCTCCCCATTCCCATAGGCTGTGTGGCATCCCCCTCTCCCCATTCCCATAGGCTGTGTGGCATCCCCCTCCCCCCATTCCCATAGGCTGTGTGGCATCCCCCTCTCCCCATTCCCATAGGCTGTGTCGCATCCCCCTCCCCCCATAGGCTGTGTGGCACCCCCCTCCCCCCATTAGTATAGGCTGTGTGGCATCCCCCTCCCCCCATTAGTATAGGCTGTGTGGCCCCTCTCCCCCATTAGAATAGGCTGTGTGGCCCCTCTCCCCCCATTAGAATAGGCTGTGTGGCCCCTCTCCCGCCCATAAGACGCACCTAGGATTTGGGGGAAGAAAATAAGAAAAAAAAATATTTTAAACCAAAAACGCACCATTACAGACAGTGTGGCATTCCCCTATCCCATTCCCATAGGCCGTGTGGGATGCCCCCATTCCATAGACAGCGTAGCATGCCCCCATCCCATTCCCCGTATACCCAGTGTGGCATCCCCCCCCTCCCATTCCCCATATACCAATTGGCTGTGTGGCATCCCCCTCTCCCCCCATTAGTATAGGCTGTGTGGCATCCCCCTCCCCCCATTAGTATAGGCTGTGTGGCCCCTCTCCCCCCATTAGAATAGGCTGTGTGGCCCTTCTCCCCCCATTAGAATAGGCTGTGTGGCCCCTCTCCCCCCATTCCCACCCCCCTCCCCCCATTAGTATAGGCAGGCGCCATGTATATAAAAAAAAAAGTTAAACTCACCTGTCCGTTGACACCGCTGCGCTGAGCGGCCGGCTCCGTGAATGGGGTGGGCATGGCCTACGCCGCAGCGCCCACCCCATTCACGAGCTGGCTCTGTCCTGGCCCCGCCGCTGCGATCGCTGTCTTTTCAGGCAGCGATGACAGCGGCGGGGCCAGAGACAGTGCCCCCACCGCTCCTCCATCTGCTGTTCCTGGGCACATGCGAGCACCGGTGCAGGCCACGCCCACCCACTGCCCGGACCTTCGTGCTCGCGTGTGCTCTGAGCCCGGAAGAGGCAGCAGATGGAGGAGCGGCAGGGGCTCTGTCTCTTGCCCCGCCGCTGTCATCGCTGCCTGATAAGACAGCGATCGCAGCGGCGGGACCGGGACAGAGCCCCCGCCGCTCCTCTGGCCTCTCGCAGTGTGGCAGGCAACGTGGGAGCGCCGGGAACGGGTTTTTTATTTTTTTTTTACATTCGCCCGATAAGGCGCACGGACATTTTTCCCCCACTTTTGGGGAAAAATAAGTGCGTCTTATAGGGCGAAAAATACGGTACAATTTATATCTGGATTCGAGGAAAGTAACATCTTATCGTAACATAAGAGGTCCCGCGGAGATATATACATATATATGTATGCTACATTTAATAATAATAGTATGTTCTCCCTGTCTGTAATTACTGCTTTGTACAACGCTACGGAAGATGATGGCGCTTTCTCAATAAATAATAATAACTGTGTTTACCAAACACTTGCATTAAAATTTGGATTTGAGATCTAGCTGGCGCTTAGTAAACTTTGACAAAATGTCAAAACTTCAAACTATTGTTATTAACACTGTAGCTTTGAGTCATCTCAAGCAAAGCCTTATGCTCGCCTCCAGAGAGAAGAGACTGCATGATACAGCGAGCATTATTGTCTACCTGATTCATTCGGATTAAAAGACTCCTAATTCCCTCCCCTCTGAGATATTCAAGCTTACAGATATGAATCAGCAAGGCAAATGACGCGGAACTTTATTCTACAGGCGCGTCACTGTAGAGAAAGATCCCCTCACACTAACGACTATGTTGAAGGAGTTGTGGCTCCTTTGGTTTTTATATGAGCAATTAGCATTATGAAGCGTGATCTGATGAATGGCAAGAAAATTGCAGTCATTTCTTGCCATGAAAATAAACTTAAAGCGGACCCCTTCCTCTAATGATCAGTGGCATAAACTGTTTGAGAGAGATTAACCCCATGCCTATGTTGTGGAATAGCTGCTCTCCTGAACTACATGGGAGCAGCCATCTTACCACTCAGCTCCTGCTTACATAAGAGCATGAGGGGGAGATGTGCCAGCAGCAATTCACACCAAACTGAAACAGATATAGGAAACACAGAGCCACTTATCTATCATTCTACATACACACTGAAGAAACAGCTGCTGGAGGAAGTCTGTGCGAGGGGGAATCTGTTACATTTGTTTATTTTTGTTTTATCAATCGTGCGGCAGCCACAGAGCATTCAGACTGTGTAACTAAATGTATCTAAAATGTTTCTAGGTGCTCAGATCTGTGCAGAGCAGCATGCATCTTTACTGCTAATGGATTTCTACAAAGATGATTGCACAGAGATCTGAGGCAAGTAAGCAAGCCTTTCCATGTAGCTTAAGAGCAGAGAATCTGCCTGCTATTCCACAATATCTGCATTGGGCGAAGCCTTCTCGAATAGCTTACATCACTGATTGACAGAGAAGGGGATTTAGGGGAGCAATTTACTAAGCTTTGATATACTGACTGACTGCTTTAATCATAAAAACCCAGGTTCCACTCAATTTCAGCCCTGGTAACATTTCTGTAATCCTCTTGTTAGGACAAGGCAACTTATATAATTCTCTCTTGCTTATGGGCACACAAGCAAAGACTGGGATAGTGGTATGGTTCTTGTCCTCTTCTGTTAACTATGGGTACCTCTCAAGGAAACTCATGCATTAACTATTCCTGGGATCATCAATAACTCAACAGAGAGATATTCAATTGCTGAGGGCTCGGAACAAAGTTCAGCAAGGTCAAGAACCTTGTTCAAATGAAGATCGGTGAGCAGGTGTCAAGGTTAATCTCTCCAGATCACAATCCCCGAGAACATATAGTCAAGGTGAAAAGCAAGTGGACAAACAAAAATACATAAATTGTGATTAACTCCAAGCACTCAGGCAAGAATGGGTTGCCACCAGTCAGGATTTGGCTAAACGATCTGTGAACTCTGAAGCAGCAAACATTCAGCCAGTCTCCCAGTGTTAAAGATGCTGCCTCCTGGTTCTGTTGGTTAATGATGAACTCCACTCAGAAATGACTGAACTCACTCTTTAATATGCACAGTCAGGCAGCTCAGATGCAGCTGCCCCACTGTGCATCAGCGCTACTTAACTAGAGAACAGGTCTGCCTGGATACTTGCCTCAGCGGGAATAAGGCTTGCCTATAAGGCTTGCACAGCTGGCGGTTAAACTGTAATGTTCTCAGCTTCAGGTCACACTGATAAGCCAAGGGGCGCACAACCCAGAGGAGTTTAATATGCGGAGCATCGCAGCTGTCCCACTGCTGTATATTAAAGAGGAAGTTAGATCATTTCTGATCGGCATTCCCCTTTAAGTTTGGACACAACAGCACCCTATGGGGTATGTAGAAATAACTGGCAAAATCTTTTACATACCGCATAGGATACTGCTTCAAAACTTTTAAGAAATCATCCTTATTTCATTGCAAATATGATCGACCTCACCCCATCGCATAATAAAAAGCAGGAACCCCGTTGATTCCCTAGTTAATGGAGAACATACAGTGAGCCCACCACTCTTTTTGACCCCCCACCCCCAGGGCAATGCAAAGCACAAGCTACACATATTCCTTAGTTAGTGGAAGGGATGCAGTGGGCTCACATCGCTTTCAATCTTAAAGAGGAACATTTAGGGAGGTTAAAACCTCCCCCAAACTTCACTATCTGCTGCCCACCCCTCCAGTGTTAACTCATCTCACCAGGGGATCCATCTTCTGGGGCCCTCGGATTCCAGGCGACCTTCCAATGGGCGATGCCATCTTGCATCCCATCAGGCACTGCGCGCTGTCCATGATCTTGCACCTGCACAGTGTCCATTAATGGGATGCAGTGAAGCCGCCTGAAATCTTGCAAGACTTTGCTGAGTGGCGCGGGCCTTTAAAGAGCACCGTTAAAGCCGTACTGTCATTTACAAATGGCTAAGCTGGTGGGGAACAGAGGATCGGGCCCTGAAGCAGCCGGATGTTGCCGCAGCAGGTGGCGGCAGCATCCAAAAGGTAGGGGCCAATGGGGGGAGAATCCTTTTTATTTTGGTTCAATGTTCCTCTTTAACACAGAGGCACATCATATCCACCCCTACAATAACTCCTCAGTTAATGCAAGCCTACAGCAGTTAGGGAATATGTAGGATGCTGAAATTACAGACATCTCCTTTCCATATAATGTTACTGATTGAGGATAACAGTGCAATGCAATGTGCAGAAATAATGCAAGCCCTGACACTCACAGCTGTCACCAGGAATAACCACGAAACCAGAAAACTGTCATGACATCACATATTAATGTCATGCATTTTATCACCCACTGGCTTCCTAAAGTTTTTGAATAAACAAGATCTCTGGTTCAACCAAAAGACAATAAAATGTAATAATAACAATGTATATTTTATTTAGTCAGCTTTGGTTGTTTCTGTTACATTTCTTAAGTAATTGGTCGGGATGAGCGAACCCCCCAAAGTTCAGGTTCAGAAAGTTTGACCGAATTTGGAACAAATGTCAATGAAACCAGTGGAGACGCAAACTTACAGGGGTGGCTGTGGCATGCAGAATGTGCAGCAGAACCTCTGCCCAATCCTCTTCTGGTCAGTGCGGCAAGCGGCGGCAGTTGCTTTTGAAACCCCCAGCTGGGGGGTAAAGATACCTGCTGGCTCCCATAAGTGAGGACACTTCTAGTGCCAGCAACCTTAGATGAAGCTGGTTGATTGGCAGTCCATCAACCAGCTTTACCGTGTTCGGGCCAGATGCCAAACTCGAACAGGGCTTTTGTCTGAAGCCTGTGTGTACTGGGTACACCCGCTATACAATCAGTGACCCCCTTTCTTCCCTAAATGTAATATGGAGTAAGTAACCCAGACGCCAAAGGACTAAACCTTATGTTTTCCATTTGTTTCTTGTACTTTTCTTAACCTTTCTTCCCCTTCTGTCTAAGAAGACCTGCCCACCAAGTCCACCCTGATAAGACATTTGATGTAGACCCCTGTTCTGCCACCTTGCCTCTCATACTACCCCTCTCCATCAGTCTGACCTCGCCAACACCCAATCCCCAACACACCCCCTACACTTAATCCCTTTAATAAAGGAATCCACACTCCAGTCAGGAGTTGGCATCTTTGTTTCTTCCAGGTATAACTCTACACTTGCCCTCTTGTTTGCCAGCAAGTTTTAAACTGTGGGTGGTTCTTCGCCCTCTGTAAATAGGTCCTTGGTGGGAAATCTTAAAGGGACATTTCAAGCAAAGGGTTAAATTATCTTGCATTTTCTCTCATGCTGGCTGTCAGTGGCATGTCATGGAGCAGCCTCCTTAGTAATGAGCATGCTCTGCTGTGGTCAGAGCTGTGGAACCAGGGGTGTACATACCATAGGGGCAGTTTCAGGCACATGCCCCTGGGCCCATGGAACAAGGGGGCCTGGCACACGCTACCTCTGTAGTATGTACGTGCCCCACGCATGCTTACCTAGTCATGCTGCCTCTTTCCCACTGGCTTCACTCACGACTCCGGCTTCACTGCTCTGTCTCCGAACTGGGGCACAATTATACTGGAACAAAAGGTGCCTTCCAAAAACAACCGCATAGAATTATCCCTCCCTATTCATAATGTCTAAGCGGTAACATTTCAGGAATCCTGAACCTTGGACCATCTATGCCACCTAAAATTAGTAAGAGGCAGAGATATTTGAATGATATTGTGGGACATCTGAGAACTAGAGATGCAAGACGTGACGCTTGTTAATACTTGTTATTATGTGGAAGTTCTTGTGATAAAAATGAAAAGAAAAGGAAAAATAACAGCTGGGAGCATTTTGGTCTGCAATCTCTTAGGACAAAGTAAGACCATAGGCAGCCCAGACTTGCAAAGACCTCAGAGAACCTAATTGACAGACTGAGCCGTAACCAGTCTTCACAAGAAATTGATGTAATTGTGGTTATAATAATGCGGCATGCGTATAACTGGCTTGTTACTCTCAGCACAAACTGTTTCCATCCAACAGGCTCTGCTGGAATTCAGTAACTGGGTGATTTGAGTTATTTTACTGAAATACAAAGATGTAGTCTCAAACCTATTGCTATGGGCTTGATTCTGCAAACTTGCCTTAATGAGAATTTGGACTGTTTTATTTTTATTAAAAACAAAAATGAAGAAGGTGTGATTCAGTTGAGGGAGGACGTTTTTTAACCTTTACCTAAGTAATTGTTACACCATTGTGTGGGGCTACATTTGGCACTGATCTAAACTGTTTTCTGTTTTTAAATTGAAGAAAAAAGGGCTGAGATATTGGGGTTTACAGGTCCCCCTTATGATTTATTTTTTTAAAAAGTGGGTATGGCCCTTGGATCTGTGATGCTGCAAAATAATCAGCATAATGGGGAGGGGAGAGGAGGAGGTTGGGCGACAGCCACCATGATGAGGCAAGAGGAGGAAGGTGGTGCAGCACGAGTCTTTCATGTTTCTTCTTCCCCCCGCTGCATGAGTGAGCGGCGGGGGGAGGACCAGTGCAGCTCTCCCCACTGTTGGCCAGCGGGGAGGGTAGCTGCGTGTCCATGCTCAGCGGGGATGTTGGCGGCCACGGGGCCATATTTCTTCTTCCCCTGCTGTACGTGTGAGCGGGGGGGAGAGAAGAAACATGCTCACAGTGGCCGGTGACATCCATGCCAAGCGGATGCTAGGGGAGAAGGCGGGGAGGAGGCTGTTAACGATCTGCGCTTACAGCAATGTGAGAAATCTGGAGGGAGGCAGCAGAGGCTGGGGGAGAAATCTGGAGGAGGAGGTGGTGGAAGAGGTGGAGGGAGGGTCCAGCAAATCCTGTCCCAGCTCTGCTAAGCTGATTGGGGGACGGGGTGGAAAAAACAATATCATGGTCTAAGCCTGTAAACTTCCAAGTTATCTAAGCCATTTATGCTTCAATTTAAAAATGGAAAACAATTTAGGACAGCGCCAAATGTAGCCTGACGCAACTAACAATTACCTTTGCCTGCATTATCACTTTAAAGTTAAACCTCACTATGGGGATTATTGAAGAAGGGATAGCGCCAGGTAGTGCCTCGTAGTGGCAGGCAGTGTCTGGTAAACACTGGGCGCTGTACGCAAAACCAAATGTAAGAAAGCAAATCTGGTGAGCGCCTCCAACAGCGACATGTAGCGTCACATGTATTACTACAGGTGGCTCAGTGTATAGCGCCAACACTCTAGGCTCAGGAGCGCCATGTCGTACCTGTTGCTCTGTAGCGCTCTCCCATACTTTTCAATGGGGCTTCATTAGTTATGTATAAATAGCGTGTTTGGCAACTTACAGTTTTTTTTTTTGCTCTAATCATTGTGTGACCTCTCCTGGCTGCAAACAATCACTTTTATACATTTTTTTATATATTTTTATGCAGAATTGTCATTACAGGTCTGGCACTAAAGTGTTATTGTTAAAACAATGTCATTCCATGTGTTTTCGCTTTGTTACTGGTTAATATGTGTTCAAAAACAGACTTTAATCACACAGCGTCTGGTGCTCTATGCTACAGCGCCCAGCTTTAAAGCACCAACGCTGTGTGTGTAGCTTTTTCTTGAATATAGTGTGGAGCGCTGAGTGCCGGACACACTGAGCTGGCGCTACCTCTTGCTCGCTGCAGCGCTGTACTGTTGTTAGAGCGCCCAACATATGCTTACTCATCAATGCCGGCCAGGTTACTACAGCGACCGCAACGCTCTACTAGCGGTTGCTTTAAGCGCCGCTATACAGACGCTCATCTGCCAATACCTGGCGCTAGTAGTCAGCCTAATCAACCTCCACAAGTCATATCATAAACCTCACAGTCATCTTTTTACTGTCTGGAAATAACAGTTTTACGTGTTAATAACAAACATATGTGCACTCTTATATCTGTAACGAACATTATTTGAATAATGCCCTGTTTTGTCTCATGTCCAATTCTGAAAAAGCATGAAATTGCCCTTTTTCCTCTAAGGCCTAAATTGTATATGTGGCCCCTGTTATACCTAGTGCTGCTGCTCAAGAAATAAGTGGTTTATATAAAGAGAATAAAAAAGTTAACTCATTTTTGGAGGCAGCATATTTAATTGTTTATTTGATCAGCATGCCAAAAGTATAGTGAGTTAGGATTTGTACTCTGTAGCTGTCTGACCAAGAGAAATGTTCTAAGTGGCTGACCTCTACCCTCTCATCATTTTGGCTTCTAAGTTAAGTGCCAGACTATTGAGAATTAATGAAATTGTGATTTGCGAGTGTAGAAGCTAGCTAGGGAAAAGAAGTGACATGTTATTTTCTGACATAACAGGATGGATGAGATACTAGCTTTCTTATATTTTAAATATAGGTTTTAAGTGAATAGCAAAATCACTTCTTGTAAATTTAGGGCCCTATTTATGAGGTCCGCTGTTTAGCATCTTTCAGTATTGGTCGGCCTGTGTCAGCACCTGTTGGACCCGATTGGCAATTATCTCTGCACCAGTGAGTGCCACTTTGTAGCACCTTCTTTTTGCGACTATACAGTGTATTTATGAATTTTTTGCTCTTTGAAAAGACTGGGGCTGTATTTTTCCAGCGCTGGTCAGCGTTTCTTCATTGCAGTAAGATATCACTGCTGGGGACAAAGGGGACAAACTTTACTACGTAGTTAGTGCATTTTAGCTGTTGTTGTCCAAATTACACATCGGTAAGCAAAAGGAGCCATGAAAAACGACTTCAGAAGAAAATAAAATGACGTGGCAACATCTAGGTACAGCGTTTCCATTGCTGACATGTCACAATGCAAGTTCTGTACAAAAAATTTGATTAATATTAATTAATAGCAAAAACACTTCAATACAGTTCTGCCCAGGTGCGATATGGGATCTTGACCTACAGCACCCAGTGCTGCGACCTATATAACCCTAGTGATAATTTAGACGCAGACTGGCATCCACATCTGAGCAGCCTCTTTTTGGTTTCTTAAATCGCACAGGCTGCTGAGGCAAAAAAAGCGTTGGCGCTAAGTGGTATTAACAGGTACTGATGCTTCATAAATCAGGCTCTTAAGTTAATGTAGACTGAGATTCAACCAAAAGATAGATGTGTGGCCTTAGTAATAGCTGCAGTCATTAGAGACTTATAGCTTTCTGGAACAGACCAATCTTAATGTATATGAAAAGGCTCAGAAAACCATATTCCACTAATCAAATCCAAAATTGTACATCATTTCTTTTTGGTAAATAATCTGTAGCTTTTCATTGTTTTTGCTTACTTTTGCTGATTTAAGACTAGCGCCACGCATTGCAATTTGTGCGTCTATGTAGCTGCTCTCAGAGTGTCTGGAAGTGGGTGCTGCAAATGGGTGTGTGGCACTATAACGTAGCTTTGGCGCTGGACAAGTGACGCTGTAGTATCCTGTCCAGCAGTGATAAATGTGATGCCTGCAGGGCACTGTAGAAGTGCTCTCCCTGATTCACTGCAGAGCCAATCGAGAACGCTAGGTGATGCCCCAAGGGATGCCACAAATGACAACAGGACAATGCTGCAGCAAACCACAGGTAGCGGAAGCCTCAATTTCAATTTCAATTCAATTCAATTTATTGTTCGCCAAGTACATCGTGAGATGAACAAGGAATTCTTTTCGGCATATACACAGTGCAAAAAGAAAACAGTGCAGATAACTGCAGTTAAAGTTACAAAGGAAGGGGAACATGGAAGACAGAGATACGGAAGAGATAATTTCTTATAAAGTCAGAGTATGAGGACCCATCGATTCCCGCTTGATCCTGAGCCTATGATGCCTGGATATTGTTAAGGATGCGGACGGCCAAAGGAAAGAAACCCTTCCTGGACCTAGAAGTCCTGCAGGCTGGGACCGCAAGACGTCGCCCGGATGGTAAGTAGTGGAATAGGGTGTGTCCAGGGTGGGACGGATCCCGGAGTATCTTTCCAGCTCGCGTCTTGATTCTCTGATTGTGCAGTTCCTGTAGGGATGGTAAGGGGGCTCCGATTATTCTTTCTGCCGTCTTTATTGTTCTTTGGAGTCTACCCTTGTCCCTGCTTGTAGCTCCTTCGAACCAGACAGAGAAAGAAAAGCACAGAACAGAACCAATGACGGCATTGAAGAAGAGCACAAGCAACTTTTTCGACAGGCCTGCCTTCTTAAGTTGCCTCAGGAAGAAAAGTCTCTGATGTGCTTTCTTCAGTAGAGCCGTGGTGTTCCTTTCCCAGCAGAGGTTGTCGGAGATTGTCACACCTAAGTATTTCGTCTCCCTTTCTCTCTTGATTTCCACCCCCTTGATGGTCAGGGGTGACAGGGGTGCCGGGTTCTTTCTGAAGTCCACTACCATCTCTTGGGTTTTGGAAGGGTTTATGACCAGGTTGTGTATAGTGCACCAACTGACAAGTTCCTCCACTGATCTTCGGTAGATTTCCTCTTTGCCATTCTTGATCAAACCTATGATGGTTGTGTCATCGGCAAACTTCACAATCTTCACAGAGTTGTCCAAGGAGGTGCAGTCATTGGTGTAAATCGAGAACAGGAGAGGGGACAGAACGCAGCCTTGAGGGGCACCGGTGTTGGTGTGCCTGACACTGGACCGTACTGGACCAAGTCTAACTACTTGGGATCGCTCTGTTAAAAAGCTCCCTGTCCATGCACAGATGTTCTGAGGAATGTTGAGCTTAGACATCTTTTCTACCAGCAGGTTCGGACTTATGGTGTTGAATGCCGAACTGAAATCAACAAAGAGAACTCTGACGTAGGTGTCTGGTTTATCCAAATGCTCGTACGTATAGTGGAGGGCCATGTTCACCGCATCGTCTGAGGATCTGTTTGCCTTGTAGGCAAATTGCATGGGATCCATAAGGCTGCCGGTGGTTGTTTTTAGATATTCCAGCACAATCCTTTCGAATGACTTCATGACCACGGATGTGAGTGCAACTGGCCTGAAGTCATTCATCTCGGTGGCTAAGGGTTTCTTTGGCACTGGTACAATGGTCGATCTTTTGAGACAGTGTGGGACCACGCCCATTTCCAGGGAGGCATTGAAGATCCTTGAAAACACTGGCGATAGCTGGTCCGCACATGACCTGAGGCAGATTGCAGATATTCCATCTGGTCCTGGTGCCTTCTTTATGTTGAGGCCTTTGAGAAC
The DNA here is from genome assembly GCA_027917425.1 of Gastrophryne carolinensis. Classification (NCBI taxonomy): domain Eukaryota; kingdom Metazoa; phylum Chordata; class Amphibia; order Anura; family Microhylidae; genus Gastrophryne; species Gastrophryne carolinensis. The sequence continues at coordinate 57,578,372 of CM051237.1, forward strand.
TCGTGCAATTTTGTTCTCTGAGACCGAAAGAGTGTTTGTTTTATATTTAGCCTATATTTAATAATACAAAACACAACGCTAGCGTCGGCGCCGGACGTTATTAAGAAAAAAGTCAGTTCCTCACAATAAAAACCCCTGCCACAGAGCAAAAACACATGGAATGACATTGTTAACACACTGAAACACGGGCACAGCAATGGTGGAACACAAAATACTTATACTAATATTTATTTAATATATATAATTTTTACACACTGCGTCCGCCGTTCACCTGACGCTACATGGTACTATGTGGGGTTAGTGCTTCTTAAGGTTTGATTCCTGGCCATGGGTCATAACTGATGTGCTCTTGAGCAAGGCACCTAACCCCAGACTGCTCCCTGGGTGCAGACTCCACCAGCCATGTGCAGACTCACTGTACAGTGCACATATGTGTGCACAAGCATACAATTGTCTCAATCCGGTAGCCATGAAAGGGCATAAAAACCACAAGGGTATCTAAATCTGTTCTTTTATAGTGTAACTGGTACATGGGGTCTTGCACCTTGTGGTCCTTTGCACTGACTAGGATTTTTTCCATTACCTGTTACACTATTCTGTTTGGATATGTATTTATATTTTATAAAGGGTTTGCTGGGGGAAATGTACTCAGTATCCCTAGAACCCAGTAAGACCCCCCCATTAGAAAGAAAACAGAGATGTGTTATGATTTTTTTATGTATAAGGTTGTTGATCAAAGTCCCTGTTATGGCGCAGCCATCAGGTGGAGCACATGGGTAGCCTCTACTTGCTCACCCACTGTTAGAATAGCTTATGTGTGGATCTTAGAAACGTCATAAATTGCAAGAAAGGCAAGAAGAACAATCAGACGCAGACTGAGAATCAACATGTTATATGACCCAGATCCAAAAGATCTACTGTGTCTTAATAATATATATAATAATATGATGACTCATAGTCCGTGTTTGGCCCTTCTTAGTCCCTTCCTCCCTTGTATTTGCTTCTTGGGTATTTCTCTGTCTCTGTGTCTGTGTATTTGTGTCTCCTTTTCTCTACACCTGGATGTGTCTTGCCTATAAATGAATCAAGCTAACAATGTCTTCGTGCTGAAATATTGAGTAATGCTGCTGTCCAAAAAAATAGTCATTTGGTTCTTGCTCTATTTTGCTAGATCGTCTATTTTAGTCTTGTCATGATTCTTGGTCTATCTAGCCAAAACCTATACCCCTTTGGTATTTAGACCTTAAAGTGGACCAAAACCTGGCATTTCAGTCATTAGAAAGGTAAGAAAAGTGGTTGACTGGCAGGGCTACCTGCAGCGGGCATCTCAAATTGGGATGCTGCTGGGGGACATGACATACCGGTTTTAAACCATTTCAACTCTTACACCTCAGCTTCTATTGCTCAAATATTGGGGTTGAGCATCAGATATAGGTCAAAGTAAAATTTAACTTAACTAAATATGAATTTCAAGCAAAACACTTTCACCCATATTTGAAGCTCAACCCCTAAAGTTGGTAATCATGGGAAATAGAAACCAAGGATTAAAAGGTAAGGTAATTTGGCAAATTAGTTTAGTTCGACCAGACAAAATGTTGGCAATGGTTTCAAACTGTCATTATTTTTACAAATAAGCTGTTGTGCCCCTGCCCATCCTCATGCTACACCAGGCATCCCAAGTGAACAAAGACCTCTGACTGTGGTGGCATTAGAGCCCCAATGTCATTGGTCATGGTTCCAGTGCTTCTCGAGGGGTGTCCAAACTGTTATTCATGTGTTTGTTGCTCTACGTTAATTTGTTAATAGTTAATTGTTAATAGTAAACTAAGGGTCTATGAATCCTACCCAACAGAGTTTTCAGTAAAGACCAGATGGCTCTTGGACTCTATGAACTTTGTTAGGCTCTGTCTGTGTACCACATTCATTACCAGGTATTCAAGAGTTACATCGGAGAAGGTTAAAACCTCCACCAAGCCTCACTGATCAGCCCCCCCCCTCCGGTTTTAACCTAGGGCATCCTTTACTTACCTCACCAAGGGATCTGTCTTCTAGGTGTCAGGTCCCGTGGAACACCCGCCTTCTAAGTAAGTCTGCAACCCCCAATCTCCACTGCTAGCTTCACCTATAGACAAGCCCCCGTCTGCCGGGACGCTTTATACGCCTCACCGGGTTCGGTTGCCCCCAGGACTTCGTAGCACAAAGGATGCAGACATACTGGAAGAAAGGGGGATGAACCCGGAACGAGACTTGGCGAGGTTGGGAAAGCAGGGGTCATACACGAGAAATCAGTCCAAACATGCGTGGCACCAAAGGATGAGACGGAAGAGTAGTCAAAGTCAGAGCCAGGGGTCAGGCCGGAGGGTCACGGGTTCGCAGTGCAAGGGAGCAGGCAAATCGTAGTCAGAAACAGGTAGAGACCAAAAACTGTCCCTGCACCACTCTTTGATTAAAGGTACAATAGGATTAGTGTGCAAAAGAAATTTGGTGTAACAAAAGCAATAAAATTGCAAACAAGAATGGTGTGGGGCCCAGTACCCCACAGGAGCAGACACCAAAAATTTGCACCACCAATCTATATGTTTTAAAATTCAATCAAGGCATGTAACAATAATATATATTTCCAATTGTAAATTTATTATTTACATCATATTTAAAATAGAGCTCATCCAACAATTATTAAAAACCATAATTACTCAACGGAAAAGATCTCAAGCCATAAGAAAGTGTCATTGTGCATAAATAATACAATACAAAAATATATATATGTGAACCAGTGATATAATCAATGCAAAAAGACAACCTATATTCAAAAAATGTGAAAAACTACACAATATTAGTTAGAATAATATAAAATTACCACAACTATCATGTGGTAAAAAAATGTGCATCTAAACTGATCCAAATGGCCAAACCCAAAAATAATCCTAAAATGAGATAAATTGTGTATAAAGAAATCCTATCACCCAATAGTCTGGCTGGAGATCCCGCTGAGTCCTGGTGCCCCTTTACCCACGCGCTCCGTGGAAACTACCACTTTGCAAGGTGCCAGGAAAGAACCAGTAGTCAGAAACAGGCAATGGTCAGTCCAGGCAGCAAACACGGGATGGTCAATACACAGAAGATCAATAACGGGAAGGTTCAGATTCAGCAAAACACACCCAGCAGCACGCTATCACTGGCAAGGAACAAGTGTGAGGGAAACACCTTTATAGGATGTGGGCTGACATGATTGGTAGGAGAGAGGATATGATTGGTGCAACTCGGAATACCTGGGCTGATTGCCCAATTCAAACTATAGGGCGTTCTGCCCAGCACAACTTTGGGCTCATTGGCCCTTTAATGCAAGCCTCCGGCAGGCGCGCTGCTTGCAGCGCCACTGGAGGTCGTAAGACAGCCGTGCTTGCGCGCGCGAGCATGGGCTTTTAGAGAGGAGAGGCTGTGACGTGGAGAAGGGGCGGGCACACTTGGCCCCGCTCGATCCGACGCCGCCTGACGGAGACGTGGCCGCTGGGCGGGGAGGGAGCCTGAAGGGCGCCGAAGCCCGCGTTACCTTCAGACGCCGCGGGACCGGCGAGAAGGTGAGTTGTCCATGACACTAGGTCCCTTGGTTTCCGGATGACCTTCTGACGGGCAGCACCATCTCGCATCCCATAAGGCACTGCATGCAGCCCACGGTCTCGCGTTTGTGCAGTGGCCATGAATGGGATGCAATGGGGTCGGCCAAAATCTTGTGAGACTTCGCTGATCGGTGCGGAACGACAGTTGGTTAAGCCGGTGCAGGGGGCAGTGATCGGGCCCTGTAGCAGGCCGCAACGACATTTAAAGTGGACCAACACCCTGTCCCTTTTTTTTTTTTTTTGTATTTTAAAAATATACAAAATAAGCCCGAAGACCCGATTTAAATAGTTAAAAAAAAAAAACTTACCTTTTATAATCCGGCTCCGCGTCGCTAGCATTCAAACTTCGGGTCCCATCTTCAACTTTCTACAAACAGGAAGAGATCCTTTGACCTCTTCCTGTTGAAAATCTCGCGCATGCGCGGTAGATAGGTGAAGCGCCGCTTGCATCGGGAGCGAGCGGCGCTTCACCTGTCACTACCGCGCATGCGCGAGTCTCCCCCTGCCAGGGACGGGGAGACGTAGTGCGCGGTGGTGAAGCGGCAAGCGGCTACCGGCTGCTGTCGGGGGGGGGGGGGACTTTCACATGCTGCACCGCGCGGCGGGGCATAGCGGCGAGCGCTGCTGCTAAAGAAGAAGGCGGTTGGTGGCGCGCAGAATATTACCTCTTTATCCCCTTATCAGGATTGGCTAGAAAACAAAATAAAAACCCCAACTGATTTGTTTGTTAGCCCGACCAGTAAGATAATCAGACAGATCTGACAGATTTGCTAGACATTATGTGCAGTCCTAGTGCTCCCTACATTACATGGTTGTATTAAAGTATTTGTCAAACGTTTTACAGTCTATGGTCATCACACCCCTATTCAAAAGCACTGTCAGCATTGTAACCTCTGTCCTGTACACACTTCCTTCATTTTATATTCTGCAATGCTATATTCTGCAACTTACCACCCCCTAAAGATGTAACCCTAATGACAAATCCATATAACAATTTAGTGGTTGATTGTGATGCTAAGCAGTCATACGAACGTGTAAATCAGTAACATAAAATGTATATAAAATGTACTATTGCTGACTCCCCCCATAACATTTTCAGCAGTCAGAATCCCCCTATAACATTTTCAGCAGTCAGAATCCCCCCATAACATTTTCAGCAGTCAGAATCCCCCTATAACATTTTTAGCAGGCAGAATCCCCCTATAACATTTTCAGCAGTCAGAATCCCCCCATAACATTTTCAGCAGTCAGAATCCCCCCATAACATTTTCAGCAGTCAGAATCCCCCTATAACATTTTTAGCAGTCAGAATCCCCCCATAACATTGTCAGCAGTCAGAATCCCCCCATAACATTTTCAGCAGTCAGAATCCCCCTATAACATTTTTAGCAGTCAGAATCCCCCCATAACATTTTAAGCAGTCAGAATCCCCCCATAACATTTTCAGCAGTCAGAATCCCCCCATAACATTTTCAGCAGTCAGAATCCCCCTATAACATTTTCAGCAGTCAGAATCCCCCCATAACATTTTCAGCAGTCAGAATCCCCCCATAACATTGTCAGCAGGCAGAATCCCCCCATAACATTGTCAGCAGGCAGAATCCCCCCATAACATTGTCAGCAGGCAGAATCCCCCCATAACATTTTCAGCAGTCAGAATCCCCCCATAACATTTTCAGCAGTCAGAATCCCCCCATAACATTGTCAGCAGTCAGAATCCCCCCATAACATTTTCAGCAGTCAGAATCCCCCCATAACATTCTCAGCAGGCAGAATCCCCCCATAACATTTTCAGCAGTCAGAATCCCCCTATAACATTTTTAGCAGGCAGAATCCCCCTATAACATTTTCAGCAGTCAGAATCCCCCTATAACATTTCCAGCAGGTAGAATCCCCCCATAACATTTTCAACAGGCAGAATCCCCCCATAACATGTCCAGCAGGCAGAATCCCCCCATAACATTTTCAGCAGGTAGAATCCCCCCATAACATTTTCAACAGGCAGAATCCCCCCATAACATTTTCAGCAGTCAGAATCCCCCCATAACATTTTCAGCAGTCAGAATCCCCCTATAACATTTTTAGCAGTCAGAATCCCCCCATAACATTGTCAGCAGTCAGAATCCCCCCATAACATTTTCAGCAGTCAGAATCCCCCTATAACATTTTTAGCAGTCAGAATCCCCCCATAACATTTTAAGCAGTCAGAATCCCCCCATAACATTTTCAGCAGTCAGAATCCCCCCATAACATTTTCAGCAGTCAGAATCCCCCTATAACATTTTTAGCAGTCAGAATCCCCCCATAACATTTTAAGCAGTCAGAATCCCCCCATAACATTTTCAGCAGTCAGAATCCCCCCATAACATTTTCAGCAGTCAGAATCCCCCTATAACATTTTCAGCAGTCAGAATCCCCCCATAACATTTTCAGCAGTCAGAATCCCCCCATAACATTGTCAGCAGGCAGAATCCCCCCATAACATTGTCAGCAGGCAGAATCCCCCCATAACATTGTCAGCAGGCAGAATCCCCCCATAACATTTTCAGCAGTCAGAATCCCCCCATAACATTTTCAGCAGTCAGAATCCCCCCATAACATTGTCAGCAGTCAGAATCCCCCCATAACATTTTCAGCAGTCAGAATCCCCCCATAACATTCTCAGCAGGCAGAATCCCCCCATAACATGTCCAGCAGGCAGAATCCCCCTATAACATTTTTAGCAGGCAGAATCCCCCTATAACATTTTCAGCAGTCAGAATCCCCCTATAACATTTCCAGCAGGTAGAATCCCCCCATAACATTTTCAACAGGCAGAATCCCCCCATAACATGTCCAGCAGGCAGAATCCCCCCATAACATTTTCAGCAGGTAGAATCCCCCCATAACATTTTCAACAGGCAGAATCACCCCATAACATTTTCAGCAGGCAGAATCCCCCCATAACATGTCCAGCAGGTAGAATCCCCCCATAACATTTTCAGCAGGCAGAATCCCCCCATAACATGCTCAGCAGGTAGAATCCCCCTATAACATGTCCAGCAGGCAGAATCCCCCCATAACATTTTCAGTGGCAGAGTCCCCCCATAAGATTCACAGTGGCCGAGTCCCCCCATAAGATTCACAGTGGCGCAGTACATTACAGTGAATTAAACAGTAAACAAACACATTTGACCAAGACATTTATGAAACAAAAATAAACTTACCGCATCCAGCACGAGATGAGACGAGAGGAGAGCAGACGCTGAATGGAAGGAGGAGGGAGGGGGAGTGAGAGGAGGGGAGGCGGAGGCTCAGGTGCCTCCAGCCAATCATGGCTGAGCACAGCTCAACCAATCAGATAACCAGACTGACTGCTAGTATAGCTGGGAGGCAGACGTGCACGCGCCCGAGGCCAGAGAGAGGACACGCCACCTGCTAACAACGCGAGACAACAGAAGACCTGATCTCCACGGACAAAATATGCTAATGAGCGGAAAAGCGTGATTGACAGCGGACAAGACCTGGAGGGTGGGACTTCCTGTTTAGAAATATTAATATTTCAGGCGCTGCGAGGGACAGATGGCTCCAACAGTCGTCAAAAGGTAAGTGTCCTTTTATTTTATATATAATAAAGCTAAGTTGTTTTGGAGGGTGTTGGTCCACTTTAAACGGTAAGTAGGGGCCGGTGGGGGGGGGGGAAGCCCCTTTTTATTTTCGGTCTGATGTTCCTCTTTAAACCTGCCTTGTTTGAAAACCTGCTTGGGTTTTCCAATACCTGCCAATGGCTTCTGATTTACCTCCCAAATTGTCCCTCAAATACTTGCCAGTATCATTTAATTGATTTTCTTCTTCTTATTATTATTACATTATTATCAGATTATTATTATCTGTCAATGTTGTAGCCAATATAAAAGATCTGTTATATGTAACATTATACTGAGCACTGTTCTTTTATATTACACCTTGGCTTACACTTCTTCTATATGAAATGCGCTAAATTCATTTTACTTCACCAAATGCCATTATGCCAGGAGAGAAATCTGTCTTCTCGCTTCAGGAGTCACCCTTGATTGATTCACAAGCCAGTGCTTTCAAAATCAAATAACACACAGATTAAACCCGCAGATTAATCTGCACGGCGGCTCACGCAAAGGTTCATATATCTAGGCTTTCTGACATCTACATAGCGGTAATGACTACTTTTGTCATAGTGTTATGAGATCGTCATTGGGTGCATTTTATAGAACATTATTGGCTGACAGGTGAGTGATAACAAAAATTAAACATTTTTTATGCTCTACATTTGCGGAGGTACCTAACTTTAATGTAAGAATCTAACGAAAAACAAGTAATCTGCGTTTAGAGTTTAAGAACTCTACTTTTCTTTTATTAGAAAGAAAATCATATAGGCTCTTTCACATCCCACACAGTCCTACCTAGGAGCCATCTCATTTGTGTCTGGCTATGCAATAACCATTAATAATACTGCCCTCTACAAAAATAAAAAAAAATATTTTTTTTATAGACCCTTGCTGCAGGACTTAATAACGGGACAGAGCAAATAGAAATCTTATAGGCAAAGAGGCTGGAATTAGCCCAATTAGTAGTAGTAGAAAGTGGGTACTGATGAAAATTATAAGAAGGGTTTGCTAAACTGTCTTCAAATGCAGTGCATCAATGGGACAATGCTGGATGTATTAGGTAGTGCTTATAGAAGTTATAGGGTTGTTGTAGCCATTGGCATAAAATGCACATAGTTTACATCAACCTTTGGAACAGTTTCGTACTTGTTGATCAAATAAGGTTTTAGTAAATTTTGGGGTACGGGCCAGTCTACAACCTTGCCAAGAACAAACCTTGCCAAGTTGGGTGTTCAAACACCCAACTGGGAATGTAGCCAACGGCTACAACAAGGTGATGCATAACCTTTATTTGCCACTTTCTATAACTTATGTAGCCCCAGTTTTTTGGATGGCTATGAAACCACGTAACAATAGAGAGTGTTTTGCTAAAAGTTTAGCTTTAAATCACCTTTCAGCCAAATCATCAGTCAGTTCTCCAAACTAGACCTTAGAGGGGCCTATAACCTAATCCGCATTCGTCAGGGGGACGAATGGAAGACTGCGTTCAATGTAAAAGATGGGCACTACGAATATTTGGTGATGCCTTTTGGTTTATGTAATGCCCCTGCAGTGTTTCAGGATTTTGTAAATGACATATTCCGTGATTTCCTGGGTCGATTTCTAGTGGTTTACTTGGATGACATACTCATCTTTTCCCGTTCCCTGTCGGAACACCGTCAGCATGTCAAAGCGGTGTTGCAGAGGTTACGGGAGAATCATCTGTATGCTAAGATCTCCAAATGTGTGTTTGAAGTATCTGAAATTCCGTTCCTGGGTTATATAATCTCTAAGCGTGGGTTGGTTATGGATCCCTCCAAAGTGTCCGCTGTAATGGAGTGGGAGCAACCTAGAACCCTTAAGGCGCTCCAGAGATTTTTGGGGTTCGCGAATTTCTATAGACAATTTATAAGAGGATTGTCCGCTATTGTGAGTCCCTTAACTGATCTTACTCGGAAGGGCGCTTTTGTTGAGGAGTGGCCTCCCTCGGCAATAAACGCCTTCCGATTACTGAAGGAAACTTTTACTTCAGCTCCAGTTTTGGTACATCCCAATACTGAGCACCCTTTTTTGTTAGAAGTTGACGCATCTGAACTAGGGGTAGGGGCAGTCCTCTCCCAATATTCAGGCAATCCAGAGAAATTGCATCCCTGTGCGTTCTTTTCTCGTAAATTTTCTCCTGCCGAACGCAACTATGATGTTGGGAATAGGGAACTATTGGGTATTAAACTGGCTTTTGAAGAATGGCGTCATTGGTTAGAAGGCTCTCTACACCCCATTACTGTATATACTGATCATAAGAATCTTGAATATTTAGAGTCCGCCAAGAGGCTCAACTCCCGTCAGGCTCGCTGGGCACTCTTCTTCTCTCGCTTCAATTTCATTATTACCTATAAACCGGGGAAGAAGAATGCCAAAGCAGATGCCCTGTCTCGGAACTTTGGGGATTGTAAGGACCAAGTGGGTACTGCAGAACCTATTTTGCCCTTTGGATGTGTAGTAGGTGCTCTTCTCCCTGACTTGTCTCACTCGTTGACGCCATTCCAGGTTGATTCCCCTCCTGGTAAACCCCTTGAATGTTTATTTGTTCCGCCTCATCTACGTCTTGCCGTTTTACAGGAATTACATGATGCCAAATCCGCCGGTCATTTAGGTATTCGAAAAACCTTGGCTATCGCCAAACGCCATGTCTGGTGGCCTACCCTCAGACGCGATATCACCGCCTTTGTCGAAGCATGCCCTGTATGCGCCCGAAGTAAGACCACACATGGCTCGCCAGCGGGATTATTGGTTCCTCTAGAAATTCCCAGGGAGCCATGGTCACACATATCCATGGATTTTATTGTTGACCTACCCCCATCGCAGGGGAATACTGTAATCTGGGTTGTGGTGGACCGGTTCAGTAAAATGGCTCACTTTATCCCTCTTGCGAAACTTCCGTCGGCACCAGATTTAGTACAACTATTGTAGACATGTCACTGGAGAAGTGGTCGAGGGGGTGTACATTTCACCTAGGTTACTACGCAGGGTGAGATGGTAAGTCCAGGATTGATTTGTTTCTCAGCAGTGATATGCTGCTGAGTTGTTGTTTAATCTTGCCGGGCCTGGATTTATATGGAATGGCAGGTAGGTTTGGTAGAGGGACCTGTCATTCCACACTCCCCCGATCCAGTTTGGGTTTTGGATCAGGTGAGCTCTGATCCTAGTTAGCCTGGGAAGGTAAAAGCTCTGCAGAGCCTGCAGGTGATTGCTCTCAGCCAGGAATGAACAGCCTGTGGGTGTTTGGAGGAAGCTGCGAGCGCAGCCACTGCTGGAGCTGAAACTTACCCTGCGATATCCAGGCGAAAGCTGTGCTTTGAAAGTGTCAGATAGGTGAGAAGAACCTGTTAGTAAGCGCCCAGCCGGGCTAGGTCTTTTATTTTGATTGTATAAAAGAAGCACGTTGTTGCTGTATATTTTTGTTTGCTGGACTGTTTATGCCATGAATAAACACCAAGACCTGCTTTTATAAAATCTACGTCTGCTGTGAACTGTGTCCAAACACACCATCCCCCGGGAGGATCCCTACAATTGGTGCTGCGGAGCGGGCAAAAAACGGTTGCTAGGGGCAACGGTGTGGACAGATTTGGCTACAGCTGCTTATGTCCTGGGTGAAAGCTGCAACTACACTCCAAGAACAGCCGGGCAACATGGAGGAGATGTTGAAGCAGTTTATGCAAGTGAGTTTGCAACAACAACAGGCTCAGATAGAGGCCAATAGACGACATGAACAGACCATGGCTGCCCAACAACAACTTATTGAACACCTGATAGCAAAACAAGAGGCGCCTGTGGTTGCTAACCCCCAAACAGTGGTGCGAGCCGCTCCAGAGACTTTTGATGTGAGAAGAGCTGTGCAGCGAGCGCTGCAAAAGATGACTGCTGAGGACGATGTTGAGGCCTTCCTAACTGTGTTTGAGCGTGTGGCTGAGCGAGAGAAGTTACCAGTCGCTGAGTGGGCAGAGGTAATTGCGCCCTATTTAACAGGAGAACCTCAAAAGGCCTACTATGACCTCAGTGAGCAAGAGGTTAAGGACTATACTCGGCTAAAAGCGGAGATACTTGCCCGGCTAGGCGTTACTACTGCGGTTCGTGCCAGGAGGGTACGCAACTGGAGCTACAGTTTGGACAAATCAGCGAGGTCCCAGATGTATGACCTGATCCATTTGGCGAGAAAGTGGTTGGAGCCAGACTCTTCTTCTCCTGCACAGATCCTAGAGAGGGTTGTGATGGATCGCTACCTCCGAGCACTTCCTGCTGACCTGCAACGCTGGGTGGGACAAGGTGATCCTAAGAATGCAAACGAACTTGTCAACCTTGTGGAGAGGTTCCAGGCGACTGAGGACTACCTCCGTGATGTTCCTGCAGCATCTTCACCTCCCCGGAGTGCCAGATCTGTGCCATCAGCTGGTAAGAGACTTCCATCTATTGGGGGAGTGTGGAGGGGTGCTGAGGGAGGAAAAAGGGCTCAAGTGGTGTCTCAGGGGCAAAATACTGGGGATGGTCCCGGGTGGCTAAGTGGCCCTAAAAAGGACTCCTTGCCAAGGAGACCAGGCTCTATCCAGTGCTGGAGATGCCATGAGACGGGACACGTGTCTGCCCATTGCCCTCTTACCACTGAGCCCATGGAGTGTGAGGCTAGTCGGCGTCAGTCGCTATTTGCGGAACCATCTTGTGTTGCAGTTCCTGGACTAGAGACTGAACCGCAAATCTGCAACATTACAATTAATGACTTTCCTGTTAAGGCGTTGCTGGACTCAGGAAGCCTCGTAACCTTGGTGCATGCCAGCCTGGTGGCTGGGGACTTTGAGTGTAAAAAGCATGTGAGTGTTGTGTGTATACATGGGGATACAAAAGTGTACCCTATAGTGCTGGCTAAAGTCGGGACTGAACAAGGCACCGTACAATATGAAGTGGGTGTGGTTAAAAATCTCATGCATAATGTAATATTGGGGCGCGATTTTCCATTATTCTGGGCTCTCTGGGGAAAAAGAAAATCCCCCGAAAGGAGTGAGGATACTCCTAAGGTTGTTGCATTACCCACTGTAAATGATAAAAGTGTGCAGGATGAAAATGATTGTTTTCCTTTGCAGGTCCTGGCTGGAGAGGAGGAGGCTCCTCCCACTGAGCAAAATATACCAGACTTAGAGGTGTCTAGGGATAATTTTGGGACTGCACAGTTACAGGACCCCACTCTCAAAAATGCGAGAGAGCAGGTTGCTGTCATGAATGGGGTACCTCAGGAACCAGATGCTGAGAAAAGATTTCCTCATTTTTCTGTGACTAATGATCTTTTCTATAGAGTCACTAAGATTAAGGATGAGATTGTGGAACAGCTTCTGGTGCCTAAGCCGTACCGGCGTCAGGTGCTTGACATGGCACATAACCATGTTCTTGGGGGACACTTGGGGACTGATAAAACGCAGGAGAGGGTTCTCCAGAGGTTTTACTGGCCGGCGATACATGGTGATATTAAAAAGTACTGCGAGTCGTGCCCCACATGTCAGCTTAGTGCCCCAGTGTCACATTTTCGCAGTCCTTTGGTTTCGCTCCCTGTTATAGAGGTGCCTTTTGAGCGTATAGCCATGGATTTAGTGGGTCCCATTGTAAAATCAGCTAGAGGACACCAGTATATTTTGGTGGTCATGGATTATGCGACCCGCTATCCTGAGGCTGTGCCCTTAAGAAACACAGCATCTAAAACAATTGCACGTGAGTTGTTTTATATGTTCTCTAGGACTGGAATCCCCAAAGAAATCCTGACTGACCAAGGTACACCCTTTATGTCAAAGGTGATGAAGGAGTTATGCAAACTATTTAAAATCTCACCCATCCGTACCTCTGTATACCACCCCCAGACGGACGGATTGGTGGAGAGATTTAATAAAACTTTGAAACATATGTTGAAAAAAGTGGTGGAAAAAGATGGTCGTGACTGGGATCATTTGTTACCCTACCTCATGTTTGCTATTAGGGAAGTGCCCCAAGCGTCCACAGGGTTCTCACCATTCGAGTTGGTCTATGGTCGTCACCCTAGGGGTCTACTGGACATTGCAAAAGAGACATGGGAGAGCGAGTCCACCCCATACAAGAGTGTTATTGAGCATGTAGCACAAATGCAGGACCGTATAGCCACTGTAATGCCCCTAGTAAGGGAACACCTCCAGAGGGCGCAAGAGGCCCAAAGTAGAATTTACAACCGGTCTGCAAGAATCAGGACATTTAACCCAGGCAATAGGGTCCTTATACTAGTTCCCACTGTGGAGAGTAAATTCCTGGCGAAGTGGCAAGGTCCCTATGAAATTGTTGAAAAGGTCAGTGAGGTGAACTACAAGGTGCACCAACCAGGTAGAAGGAAGCCTTTCCAAGTTTACCACATAAACTTGATTAAGCCCTGGAAAGACAGGGAATCCTTGGGGGCGACAAATACTGTTAATAATTTGTCACAACCAATCCCTCCAGTCAAGGTTGGTGATACCCTATCAGTGTCACAGAAACAGGAGGCTCAGAAATTTTTACAGAAAAACAAAGACAAGTTTTCTGACCTTCCAGGGCGTACACACCTCATCTATCATCACGTTGAAACTGAGCCTAGAAGCAGAGTAAACCTCAAGCCCTATAGGATACCGGAAGCACGTAGGGAAGCCGTATCTGCCGAGGTAAAACGTATGCTTGATCTGGGGGTAATTGAGGTGTCGCAGAGTGAATGGTCCAGCTCGATTGTATTAATCCCAAAGCCTAATGGAACTTGGAGGTTCTGTAACGATTTCAGAAAGTTGAATGAGATCTCAAAATTCGATGCTTATCCTATGCCCAGGGCAGATGAGTTGATTGAGAAGTTCGGTAATGCCAGGTACATAACCACCCTCGATCTCACAAAGGGCTACTGGCAGATTCCACTTACTGATGAGGCTAAAGAGAAAACTGCATTCTCCACCCCTGATGGGCTATTCCAGTATGTAGTGATGCCGTTCGGGTTACATGGAGCACCTGCGACTTTCCAGAGGTTGATGGACTTGATTTTGCGACCACATTGTGATTACTCAGCTGCCTACCTCGATGATGTGGTCATTTTTAGCCCTGATTGGGAAAGTCACCTCTGTAAGGTACAGGCCGTATTGGATACCATAAGTGGTGCAGGGTTGACCATAAATGCCGAGAAGTGTGCAATAGCCCTAGAAGAGGCCAAGTATCTGGGCTACATTATTGGAAGAGGGTTGATTAAGCCACAGCTAAATAAAATTGAGGCAATACAGAATTGGCCTAGACCCCTGACAAAGAAACAGGTCAGAGCTTTCCTTGGTATTACGGGCTATTACCGTAGATTTGTGCCGAACTTTGCCTCAGTTGCTGCTCCACTAACTGACTTGACAAAGGGCGGAAAGAGAGCAATGATCACGTGGACTCCAGAGGCCGAGAAGGCTTTCCAAAGCCTTAAATCTGCCTTGTGCCAACAACCTGTGTTAGTTACCCCCGATTTCAGGCGAGAATTTCTGGTCCAGACAGATGCTTCTAACACAGGCTTAGGTGCAGTACTCTCACAAGTAGTGAATGGTGAGGAGCATCCGGTGATGTACTTGAGTAGGAAGCTAACCCCGGCCGAGAAAAATTATGCCATTGTGGAGCGAGAATGTTTGGCAGTGAAGTGGGCCCTCGAATCCCTAAAATATTACTTGCTAGGCAGGAAATTCAAGTTAGTAACAGACCATGCCCCCCTAACAGTTAAACAAGGAGAGAAATGCAAGAGTGACTAGATGGTTTCTTTCCCTACAAAACTTTAATTTCACTGTGGAACACAGGCCAGGGAAATTACAGGCAAATGCTGACGCATTGTCGAGGGTACATTGTCTGTGGGGACAAAATGCTCAGCCCTCCGGTCTGAAAAAGAGGGGGGGGATATGTAGACATGTCACTGGAGAAGTGGTCGAGGGGGTGTACATTTCACCTAGGTTACTACGCAGGGTGAGATGGTAAGTCCAGGATTGATTTGTTTCTCAGCAGTGATATGCTGCTGAGTTGTTGTTTAATCTTGCCGGGCCTGGATTTATATGGAATGGCAGGTAGGTTTGGTAGAGGGACCTGTCATTCCACACCCTCCCGATCCAGTTTGGGTTTTGGATCAGGTGAGCTCTGATCCTAATTAGCCTGGGAAGGTAAAAGCTCTGCAGAGCCTGCAGGTGATTGCTCTCAGCCAGGAATGAACAGCCTGTGGGTGTTTGGAGGAAGCTGCGAGCGCAGCCACTGCTGGAGCTGAAACTTACCCTGCGATATCCAGGCGAAAGCTGTGCTTTGAAAGTGTCAGATAGGTGAGAAGAACCTGTTAGTAAGCGCCCAGCCGGGCTAGGTCTTTTATTTTGATTGTATAAAAGAAGCACGTTGTTGCTGTATATTTTTGTTTGCTGGACTGTTTATGCCATGAATAAACACCAAGACCTGCTTTTATAAAATCTACGTCTGCTGTGAACTGTGTCCAAACACACCATCCCCCGGGAGGATCCCTACACTATTTATCAACCATATTTTTCGCCTCCACGGTGTTAGGACGAGCGCTGCACGCCCGTCTCACAGCAAGTCACTTACCTCCATGGCTGCATGCAGCCGTCATCCATCTTGCAGCACTTCCTCATGGCTGCATTCAGCTGCCGCCCTTCCCCCCCATGCTTCCTGCTCACATGCTCAGGTGCACGCACATCTCTGTCCACTAGAGGGCGAGCGCACTGGATTCCTGAGATTTAAAGAGCCTGTACAGCACTGATTGGTGCCTGCTCATCCAATCCTGCATCCACTTCCCCTATTTAAAGAGGCACTTCCTTTCCTTCAGTGCCAGATCTTGGTCTCTCCATGCTTGTTGAAAGTCAGACATTCTTGGATTGCTCACCCGTGTACCGACCTCTGCCTGTCCCCGACTCTGAACCTTTGCTGCCTGCCCCGACCTCGGCTACTCACCTTTACCGCGAACCTGTGCTGCCAGCCCCGATCTCTGCCTGTACTTACTACGCCTTTTTGCCTGCCACTTGTGTACCTCACTGAACCTCGGCTGACTGTGAGACTGGGCCGCTGTTAGGGGGTAGCGACCTGGGGGTCACTCGCCGCACAAGACCAACCTGCCTTGCGGTGGGCTCTGGTGAATACCGGTGGCCTCTTAGACTCCGCTCCCCTGACACGGTACCCGCCATCGGTCCCACAGTTAAAGCGGATCCACACCCGAGTCCGCTCCATCCGGTCCGTGACAGTAAGATCTGGCCATGGATCCCGCTGAGGTGCCACTGCCTAACGCCTCAGAATTGCTCACTGTAGTGGCTATGCAGACTCGCCAAATCAACCAGCTCGCCACCATGGTTCAGCAATTACTAACAATCCTGCAGCAGCAATTGCCACCTTCCGCTCCGGTGTCGCCGCCACCTGTACCACCTCCAGCTAGAGTTTGTCTCTCCTTGCCGGCTAAATTTGATGGGGATGCCAAGTCATGCCGAGGTTTCCTTGCCCAGTGTTCTCTGCATCTGGAGATGTTGGCGGACCAGTTTCCCACTGAACGAGCCAAAGTGGCCTTTATTATTAGTCTGCTTACAGGAAAGGCCCTGGCCTGGGCTACTCCTTTATGGGATCGCAACGAACCAGTGACTTCCAACTTACATGCCTTTGTTTCTGAGTTTCGCCATGTCTTTGAGGAACCAGCCCGGGCCTCATCGGCAGAAGCAGCCCTGCTTAACTTGGTCCAGGGCGACCGGTCTGTTGGCGAATATGCCGTACAGTTCCTCACCCTGGCGTCAGAATTATCCTGGAATAATGAGGCCTTGTGTGCCTCCTTTAAGAAAGGACTTTCTAGCCATATTAAAGATGCCCTAGCGGCACGTGATTTGCCTTCGTCTTTGACTGATCTTATTCGCTTGGCCACACGCATCGATGTGCGTTTTTCTGAAAGGCGAGAGGAACTCCGCCTGGGAAAGAAATTTGAGTGCCCTAGGAGGGCTTCACGTCTGGCCACTGTTTTCCAACATCCACCTTTGCCCGCACATGCGCCTTCCACTGAGGCTATGCAGGTGGACCGATCTCGCCTAACTCCGTTGGAGAGAACTCGTCGAAGAAACGAGAACCTTTGTTTGTACTGTGCCAGCTCCGAGCACTTCTTGAAAGACTGTCCTGTTCGCCCGCCACGGGCGCACCTAGTAAGGGTGGGAGAGGCATCCCTGGTTGGGTGTGCTACCTCTTCACGCCTTACGGTTCCAGTGCAACTCTCCATTTCTGCTAACGTCTCTGTGAATTTGTCGGCTTTTCTGGATTCGGGCTCCGCAGAAAACTTCATCGGGGCCTCTTTGATTGACAAGTATAATATCTCTGTGAATCGCCTCGCAAGGCCTCTAGTTATTGCTTCAGTCAATGAAGATAGACTTGATTGCATCGTGCGATATCGCACAGTACCGCTCCTTTTGAAGGTTGGACCCGACCATCAGGAGAGTATTGAGTTCTTCGTCCTCCCCAGTAGCACTTCTCCAATTCTTCTCGGCCTACCTTGGCTTCAACGTCATGACCCCACACTTGACTGGAATACTGGCGATATTAAGTCATGGGGCCCAGCCTGCCCCAAGAGGTGTTTTGGACCCATTCCCGCCAAGCCTGCTCCTGTCACTGCTCCCTCCGCCCTGGTACAGGCACCAGCCGGAGAGGCCTTTTTATCTCCTCGCCAATACAGCAAAGTCTTGAAATTAGAACCTGAAGAGAACATTCCGGTTCATAGTCTCATCCCTGACTTTCTGGGTCCCAAGAAGAGGGGGAGACCCAAGGGGGGGGGTACTGTTAGGACGAGCGCTGCACGCCCGTCTCACAGCAAGTCACTTACCTCCATGGCTGCATGCAGCCGTCATCCATCTTGCAGCACTTCCTCATGGCTGCATTCAGCTGCCGCCCTTCCCCCCCATGCTTCCTGCTCACATGCTCAGGTGCACGCACATCTCTGTCCACTAGAGGGCGAGCGCACTGGATTCCTGAGATTTAAAGAGCCTGTACAGCACTGATTGGTGCCTGCTCATCCAATCCTGCATCCACTTCCCCTATTTAAAGAGGCACTTCCTTTCCTTCAGTGCCAGATCTTGGTCTCTCCATGCTTGTTGAAAGTCAGACATTCTTGGATTGCTCACCCGTGTACCGACCTCTGCCTGTCCCCGACTCTGAACCTTTGCTGCCTGCCCCGACCTCGGCTACTCACCTTTACCGCGAACCTGTGCTGTCAGCCCCGATCTCTGCCTGTACTTACTACGCCTTTTTGCCTGCCACTTGTGTACCTCACTGAACCTCGGCTGACTGTGGGACTGGGCCGCTGTTAGGGGGTAGCGACCTGGGGGTCACTCGCCGCACAAGACCAACCTGCCTTGCGGTGGGCTCTGGTGAATACCGGTGGCCTCTTAGACTCCGCTCCCCTGACACGGTACCCGCCTTCGGTCCCACAGTTAAAGCGGATCCACACCCGAGTCCGCTCCATCCAGTCCGTGACACACGGTTTACCACAAAATATTGTTTCTGATCGGGGGGTCCAATTTGTATCTCGTTTCTGGAAAGCCTTCTGTAATCGTTTAGGTATTAAAGTTTCGCTTTCTACAGCTTATCACCCCCAGTCTAACGGACAGACTGAACGGGTGAATCAGAGTTTAGAGCAATACTTGCGCTGTTTTGTGTCCGACCGCCAAGAGCAATGGGCGGAATTTATCGACTTTGCAGAATTCGCCTTTAACAATGCGCCCAGCGGGTCGACTAAGTTTTCGCAGTTTTTCTGTAATTATGGTAAGAATCCTAAGGCAACATCCTTCTCTGGTCCTTCCTCCAACTTGCCGGCCTTGGAGGAATGGCTACGTGAAAGGAATAAGGTATGGTCTGAGATACAGACAAACCTTAAGAAGGCCTCCAGAAGTTATAAGAATTTTGCAGATCGACATAGGTCGCAAGAACCACCATTTCAGGTGGGTGACTGGGTTTGGGTATCTACAAGAAATATTGCCCTTAGACAACCTTCGTCTAAGTTAGACCCTAAGTACATCGGTCCTTTCCCCATTACTAACAAACTGAGCAATGTTACTTTTAAAGTCAAGTTACCTTTATCCATGAAAATTCCGTCGACCTTCCATGTTTCTTTGTTAAAATCTGCCAAAAATATTCAGGTGTCGTCTCCCCCTCCGGTCATAGTGGGAAATGAGCCTGAGTATGAAATTAATAGAATACTCGATGCCCGGGTAGTTCAAAATTCATTACAGTATTTAATCGATTGGAAGGGATTTGGTCCTGAGGAGAGGTGTTGGGTACCAGCTAGAGATGTCCATGCCAGAACCTTAGTAAATAGATTCCATCGTGAGAATCCGGATAAACCGGGTAAGGGTCCTGAGGCCCCTCATGAAGGGGGGGGTAGTGTCACAAACCCCTTACACTCACCTGTCCTCCGGTCCCACGTCGGCGGCTCCCGCTCGGCCAGCGTGCGGGTTGGGCGGCGTCTCTGCCAGGCGGCGGCTCGGCGTCTCCTCTCCCCGGCCGCCGCTCGGCTCTTTCCGCCACGAGCAGCCGCTCGGCTCTTTCCGTCGCGAGCGGCTGCTCGGGCGGTCTCCTCTCTGGCGGCGTCGGGAGCAGCCGCGCCACGGCCATCTCGGCGCGCTCCCGGCGCGCAACCCCTTACACGCGCGCGCGCGTCAGCTGCTGCTATTTATGCCCTCCGGCGGCGCTGCACACAGGGCGCCCGCCGGAGGTAATTAGATCCGGGCCAATGAGCCCAAGCTTGGTAATTTGAATGGGGCAATCAGCCTCAGGTTCCTAAAGTTGCACCAATCAATTCCCCCTTCCTGTTCCATCACTCCTATAAAGCTGCTCACTCTGCACTTGTTCCTTGCCCGTGATAGCGTGCTGCTGGGTGTGATTTTGATTGCTATTTTTCCTTACGATTCCTGCTGTGTATGACCATTCCTGATTGCCGCCTGGACCGACCTTGCCTGTTTTGACCACGATTCCTGCCTGCTCCTCTGTACCGCGTATCTCTGACCTCCTGGTGTGACCTTTGGCTAGCCCTGACCATTCTTCTATCTAAATCCTTCTGTACCGTGCATCCTTGGACTGATCTCCCGTGTATGACCTCTGCCCGATTGTCTTTACCCAGTCTTGTTCCTGGTTCGTCCACCTTCCCCTGCATAATTCAGCATCCTTTGTGCTAACAAGTCCTGGGGGCAACCGTGTCCGGTGAGGCGTATTCTGCGTCCCGGCAAACGGGGGCTTGGCTATAGGCGAAGAAAGCAGCGGAGATTGGGGGTTGCTGACTTGTTGGAAGGAAGACGTCCCACGGGACCTGACACCCAAGTTCCCTCAAGCAGTCAATACAGTCTGGCAGATTGTTTTCTTATATGGATCCTCAATGTGTGTCAGTAATACATCTAAATGTGGGGTGGGCCCCCATATTCAGATCTACTGGTGGGCCCCATGCATCCCAGTCTGACTCTTACTAGACTAGTAATACCCCTTTGCATACAGCCCACCTCACCCACAGCTTAGGTCAGAATTCACTCATTCCTCTTCTGACACCCTCTCCACTCCCTGTCTCCTAAGGCTTCCCCCAACCCCTCTGTCACCCATCCCCACTCTACCATCACAGCCAAGACATTCCAACTCCATGCCCTGCCCTTGCACCCCAGCCAATGCTCATCCCTGTTGCATTATCTGCCCCTATAATATTAAAGCTTCAGTACCATCATCTTAGGAGTGGCCATATCTACTCCTGCCTCTTGTCTGTCCCCCGAGAACCATCTGGTGAATACACTTGACTGGCTGAAAAGCACATTTGTGGAGCTCAGCAGTTCATGGGCTGGCCGGGAGTAGTAAGACCTTGGGTAAGACCTAAGATAAGGGTAGACATATCTGTACATCACACTATTGTCACTTTCAGAGGGAAATAAGAGCATGGGAGACAAAGATGCCTGGAATTTATTTAAAACACGGATTTCCAACCATTTATCATTAAGTACAGCAAGTGCCACCTGGGTTGTACGTGTCTGTTGCCAGTCACTTAAAACTGCATTTAAAAGGTCAGAACAGCCATTTCAACTGCATAAAATGCACATAAATAGTACATCAACTTTTGGAGCAGTTTTGTACTCATTGATCAAATCAGGTTTTAGTAAAGTATAGATACTGCAGTTCGGGTTGGGGTAGAGGCCAGTCTACAACCTTGCTGAGAACCAATGTTTGTCAACTACTGATCTAAAAGCAACTTTATGTTCAAACACCCAACTGAGAATGTAGCCAATGACTACCACAAGGTGGCGCATAACCTTTATTTTACTAGTATCTATAACTTATGTGGCTCCCTTTTTTGGATGGCTATGAAACCACTTAACCAACAGTTAGTGTTAGTTTTGCTAAAAGTTTAGCTTTAAATCTCCTTTTCAGCCAAATCAGTAAACTCATCAGTCAGTTTAGCCAAGAGAAGTTAATATGAGTGTGAATTATGTAGAAGGTGTAGCAAAGCGGAGAGTGATGATTAATGATGTGATCTGAATTGTTTATGGTGAGAGCATATTAGCGGTTGCTGCCCAGTGCAGCGGAAGGTAACTGTTTAAGCGTCTCAGTTTGGTGCCAAGCTGGAGCCCGCTGTGTGCCTGCAGCGATATTCCTATCTCCACACTATCACTACACATCTGCCGCTACACCACCCCTTTGCAGCTATTAAAATGTGTTTGGTCAGCCAACCTTATGGCAAGGATTGTGTTGACAAAGATGGTATTATTAAAGTGGACCAACATCCAGGGGTGATCGGCCCGGGAATCTATAAGATTCCCGGGCCGATCACCTCCCTCACCGCGGGACATCCCAAAAACTTACCTTATCCTCTAGACGTGCGCGCGCCCGCGCCGGCCGTTTGGGAATGGCCGCCGTGGGCGCGCGCCCTGTAAGAGTGACGTGCGGGAGGCGTGTCACGTGGGAGAGTGGTGAGGTGAGTTTTTGGGGCTTTCTGGGGGGTTTCACACAGCGGGGCACCCCCAATTGGGGTGCCCCCTCGAAGTGGACCAAAACCCAGGATAGTCAAAATCCTGGGTGTTGGTCCACTTTAAGATTGAAAATGTAAAGACATCTCATAAGCTTCTAACTTTTGAGGTATCGATACCTACAGCTAAAACATTTTCTTATGACTTTGACGGGCAAAATGGACTTGGGTTGGCTAACCCAGTTTGAGTCTAAATGTCTATCAAAAACTAGAGGCCCAGGTACATTGAGGTTTATTCCACTACTGCATAATCTACAACAGTAGCACCTACATAATGCATGACAAAAATGGGGAATGAATCTCAATTTGACACATTGAGGAGAAAGACTGGTTGGCTATGTGGAAGGGAGTGGTAAAAAACTCCATCTGTTGTAAGTATTAGTAAAAAACAATGTTTGATGACTAGGTATGTTGATGACTAGGTGGTACCAGGTCCCTGCTAAGGGCATTGGGGGATACTTCTCTTTTTTAGGGTTTTTTGTCCTTTGGATCTTTTATGGTCACTATGCTCACTTCGGCAAACAAGTTATAGCCAAACTTTGGAAATCCTCATCTCGCTCCATGAATTCAAACAGAGGATTTTGTAATGTGGCATGAAAAGATGGTGGCAATATTTAATGGGTCAATGGCTACTTATTAAAGGTATGGTTGCAGTGGCTGGATACTTATGCAACGTCAGATTTTAATAGGACATTAGTTATGCTTTGAGTAAAAAAGGCAAGGAGCTCTGGGTTGCACTTATATTATTATTTATTTATATAACGCCACCATCTTTACCTTTACTATTCCCCTCTCTTTTTTGTTTTAGATATCATTATTATTTATATTTATATTATTTTTGGTAATTTTGTTTTGTGATTAATAATTAAGATTTTAAATTAAAAAAAAATATTAAATAATATAGGCCTTTAAGTGGACCAAAACCCAAGACGATTGGCCCAGGAATCTATACGCATCCAAAATCGGGATACCCCACTGTGTAAAAGCCCCTGGTTTCCCCATACACTTATCTTATGTCCCGGTCCGAATGCACATGTGCGAACCGTGGCCGCATCTCAGCTATCCATCTAGCAGGGCGCATGCCCGCACCAGGCATTTGTGAATGGCGCAGGCACGCTCCCTGTTAGAGGAAAGCGGAGGATGCAGTCGTCAGCGCGCTCGTGGGCCGCTGCTCTACGACGTGCCATAGGACCGGTAAGAGGTGAGCTGGTCTCCGCGTCCTGGGGGGTTTCACGCAGTGGGGCACCCGATCGGGGGAAAGGACCAAAAAACCAGCATAGTCAAAATCCTGGGTTTTGTTCCACTTTAAAATCTTTTTTAGGGATTTTCTTTTCTAAAAGGATGAAGGTGTTCTATAATCTGCACCAAGAAGTCCTAGGTGTAACTTTGACATATACTTAGCTTCACAAAATCAGCTGCCAGCCTAGACTTGGGCTGCTCTTGCAACTGGCCCATCCTTATTCAAGCTTTGTACAATTTTTTTTTTGTAACCCCATGGGTTACCAGGGGACCTATGTATTTTATGGCTGCCAAGATGGTACGACTATACTCCTGTAATCCAAAATAAACATTTATTGAAAAGGTAAAAATATGATGTTTTTCGCATGTACACACCTAAAGCCTAAAGTCCAGTCTCTAGGTACCCCCTCCAGCCCTGCCAACCTCCCCTGGCACTGAGGCAGGATGGGAAGGTTACAAATATAAACCCCTTACCTTGCCCGAGGTCCAGCGCAATTCTCCCAGTGCTCCAGGTCCTAGATGCTGCCATTTTGGGAGATTGCACAGAGTAGCATAGCTAGAGAATAGCTCCATGCATGCTCCTGCCTGCCCATTCAAGTGAATAGGTGCATAGTGCGGTGGCCACATGGACCCACTAGAACGGCACTGGACCACAAATGAGATAAGGGTTTAATTTCTTTGTAACCCCACGTCCAGCCTCAGGACCAGGGTAGGGTGGCAGGGCGAGGGGTTACCTAGAAACTGGACCATTTTAAAAAGATTTAAAAACATTAAAGCCGGTTAATTTTTGTTCTTCACTCATATTACTTCTGAGATTATTAGCCTTTCCATTTATTTAAAGTTTAGCAAACATGTAACATTCTAGCCAGCCTGCATGGATACGTTTTCCTGAGGTAAGCACTCGTCCAGCAGATGCCTCACCAAGAAAGACAGGTGGTGGGACATCTGTCTTACCTCGAGTGTGTCTCTGCAACCCGCTAAGATCTCTTTCATGACTTGATTGATTGAGGTTAATGCGGTGCACAGAAATTGAAACAATTAGCTCCAACACAGAAAATAAATTAGCACATTATGCAGGATTTAGGGAAAAGCTGTATTTAAAATATATTCATACTCCATGTTTCACATGAAGAACTTAACACCTACCTTTAAGTGAATACAAACTCGCACAGATTTTAATATAACTATATATGGTAGTTGGGTTGGTCTTGGGTTCCAGAGAAAGCAGTTGTAAAAGTTACTCTGGTCTACTTTTAGAGGCCCTTTGAGCTGGCTTTACATGGACCTACCCTGGGTTTGGGGGACACATAAAACATGTTTGGGAAGATCTTGTATCTTGCTGATGAGGTCTACATTGTGACCATCAGATGCTTGGATGATTGGTTGGAGCTAATGCAACTCATTACATTCAACCAGTCAGACTGATTTTACTAAACCCTAGCCAACGATGTTAGACATTGGGGACGATTCAAAGCCTGGAGAGAAAACAAAGAAGGAATTGCTCCTGCCAGACAAACCTAATTAGCTTTTATGAGGAGGTAAGTTCAAGCTTGGATCAGGCGGAGCCATTGACTTTTCTTGACTTTTCTAAAGCATTTGCCATACTGTGCCGCATAAAAGACTAGTATAAAAGCTGAGCATACTTGGACTGGGGAAAACATGTGTAGATGGGTGAGAAATTGGCTTAATGATTGGAAGCAGTGGGTAGTTATCAATGGTACTCACTCAGACTGGGTCACCGTTACCACAAGGGTCAGTTCTGGGACCAGTTCTATTCAATATATATTAATGACATTGGGTACGGATTAAACAGTAAAGTCTCAATTTTTGCAGATTATACTAAGCTGTGTAAAGTAATTAAAAAAGAGGACAGCAGGCAGCTACAACAAACAAATGTATATAAATTGGAAGCATGGGCAGTTAAATGACAAATGAAGTTTAACACAGATAGGAAGGAGAAATCTGTGCCATGATTACACACTAAATAAAGAAACACTTGGTAAAACAACAATGGAAAAGGACCTAGGGGTTTTAGTTAACAATATACTTAACTGTAGTAATCAGGCAGCAGCTGCCAAAGCAAACAGGATCATGGGGTGCATCAAGAGGGGCATAGGTGCTCATGAGCAGAACATCATTTTACCCCTGTACAAGTCACTGGTCAGACCCCATATGGAGTATTGTGTACAGTTCTGGGCACCTGTGCTTGAAAAGGACATATCAGAACTGGAGCGCGTTCAAAGGAGGGCAACTAAGTTAATAAAAGGAGTGCAGGGACTAGAGTACCCTGAAAGATTGTCAAAGTTCTATTTAGTTTTAAAAAAAGACGCCTGAGGGGTGAGGAAAGGTGTTTTCCCCACCGACATATGAGGGGATTCTTCTCTGTAAGAGCAGTGAGACTATGGAACTCGCTGCCAAAGGAGGTAGAAATGAAGGATACAGTAAAAATGTTCAAAAGTGGCCTGGATGCCTTCCTGGCATGTAATAACATTTCCAGCTATGGCTA
The DNA here is from genome assembly GCA_027917425.1 of Gastrophryne carolinensis. Taxonomy (NCBI): domain Eukaryota; kingdom Metazoa; phylum Chordata; class Amphibia; order Anura; family Microhylidae; genus Gastrophryne; species Gastrophryne carolinensis. Next base: position 57,604,382 of record CM051237.1, read on the forward strand.
CTAGACCACTGGAAGGAGATAAACAGGCTGAACTGGATGGACTAAAGTCTTTATTCAGCATATGTTACTATGTAACTTTGGCTACCTTGGAGCTGATTCAGAGCAAGGTGAAAGTGGTTGACAATGAAAGTGTGGTGCCTTGTGTCCCTGACATACACCATAGAGATTTTGTCTGCCCACCTACCAACGCAACATGGTGCAGAATAGCGTACATAGTAAATCAGGCTCTAAGCTCCTTTGCCAGTACTTCAGATGCATTCCATCAGCCTGCTTTACAGTAATTACTATTTTCCATCTCCATCATCACACATTAATAATAGATGAAGATATTTTTCAATAAATGTAGCGATCCAACAACATTTTTTTTATATCGGCAGCGAGCGTCAGAAGCGGATAACTCTGGGTGTCTCTGTTTCGTCTAATTAACTGTTTACTTGATTATGACTTAATAAGGCATTCTACACGAGACTGGAAAGGAAAACGTGCAGATGGGTGAGAAATTGGCTTAATGATCGGAAGCAGTGGGTGGTTATCAATGGTACACACTCAGACTGGGTCACGATTACTAGTGGAGTACCACAAGGATCAGTTCTGGGAACAATTCACTTCAATATATATATATTAATGATATTGAGTACGGATTAAACAATAAAGTCTCAATCTTTGCAAATGACACTAAGCTGTGTAAAGTAATTAAAACAAAGGAGGACAGCAGGCAGCTACAAACAAATGTATATAAATTGGAGGCATGGGTAGTTAAATGGCAAATAAAGTTTAACACAGATAAATGTAAGGTTATGCACACTGGGAAGGAGAAATCTATGCCATGATTACACACTAAATTAAGAAACACTTGGTAAAACAACAATGAAAAAGGACCTAGGGGTTTTAGTTAACAATAAGTTTAACTGTAGTAATCAATGCCAGGCAGCTGCTGCCAAAGCAAACAGGATCATGGGGTGCATCAGGAGGGACATAGGTGCTCATGACCAGAGCATCATTTTACCCCTGTACAAGTCTCTGTTCAGACCCCATATGGAGTACTTTGTACAGTTCTGGGCACCTGTATTTAAGAAGGACATATCAGAACTGGAGTACGTTCAAAGGAGCAACTAAGTTAATAAAAGGAGTTCGGGGACTAGAGTACCCTGAAATATTGTCAAAGTTAGGTTTATTTAGTTTAGAAAAAAGATGCCTGAGGGGTGATCTAATAACTATGAATAAATATATTCGGGATCAACACAAAGATCTGTCCCACAATCTTTTTATACCCCGAAGTGTAACCATAACCCGAGGGCATCCACTAGGGTTAGAGGAAAGGTGCTTTCTCCACCGACATAGGAGGGGATTCTTCTCTGTAAGAGCAGTGACACTACAGAACTCGCCGCCAGAAATGTAGTAATGAAGGATACAGTAAAATTGTTCAGAAGTGGCCTGGATGCCTTCCTGGCATGTAATAACATTTCCAACTATGGCTACTAGACCACTGGAAGGAGATAAACAGGCTGAACTGGATGGACAGAAGTCTTTATTCAGCCTTACATACTATGTTACTATGTAATTGAAAACTGCCATTAACTTTTATTGTCTACCTTGGGGCTGATTCAGAGCAAGGTGAAAGTGGTTGACAACGAAAGTGTGGTGGCTTGTGCCCCTGACATACACCATAGAGATTTTGTCTGCCCACCTACCAACGCAAAATGGTGCAGAATAGTGCACATAGTAAATCAGGCCCTAAGCTCTTTTCCAATACTTCAGATGCATTCCATCAGCATGCTTTACAGTAATTACTATTTTCCATCTCTATAATCACACATTAATAATAGATGAAGATAATTTTAATAAATTTAGCGACCCAACAACATTTATTCATCTGCAGCGAGCGTCAGAAGCAGGTAACTCTGGGTGTCTCTGTTTCGTCTAATTAACTGTTTACTTGATTATGACTTAATAAGGCATTCTACACGAGAGAGAAGCAGGGTGTTCAAAGCAAAAGATGAAACAGGTGAAATCTATTTTATGTCACCTCTCAATACTCATCAAAAGTTGAGATCAAAATCTGAATGTCAGGGTAGATAGGCTTTATATCTAACCTCAAAGAGATAAACTGGCCATTCCTGATTTTGAAACGCTGCACGCTCTACGAGGCGAGAATGAAAAGGTTGGTTAATTTCATGGAAAGGCTGCCAACCAGTGATTAGATTTTACTGGTTTTCAAGTTCTACTTCATAAGTTCAGTTTAGCGCATAGAGTCATAATTAACTGGTGAGTTTCTGAACCTTACAATTTAGCCCTGCCGTAATAAGGCTTATGGCTATATCATAATGTTCCGCCTTAAAGCGGACCTTCAGCATCAATTAATGAAAAGCCCAAACCCTTAAAAAACTATTCCCCAGCATCTAAAATTAATATATTTAATGTTTTACTCATTTATTTTTATTATTTCCCTCACTGGGCTGCAACTCTGTTCAGCAATCTAGGATACGGGCGCCGCCATCTTGGCTCAGTAGCATCACATACTGAGGAGAGGAGAGAGGTCAAAAGTGCAGGGGAGCGTGGATATAACTGTGCTTTGCAGAGACAGAGCAGAGCTGGGGTCAGGAAAAGGTCAGCAATCCCAGAATGCAGAGCGACACAGTCAGAAGACACTTCCTGTTTGCAGGCAGCCTGCACCTCCATGGGCCGCCATCTTGGATGTTTAAAGTCTAAGAAAATGCAATAGATGCAGGTAGGATAATTTTTAATGTGACCAATCTGTATGTACAGCATGGGGGAAAACATATAAGATATGCTTTTATTTAGAGTGAAGGTCGCTTTAAGGGTGTGCAAACTGGGCACCATACAAATCTCTCTGTAAGGGGGACACACCATTCAGAAACCCTTTAAAGAGGACCAACACCTACAAAAATGAAATTTAGTCCATGTCCAAGCCATGGTTAAGGGCCTTATTTATGTGCTTCTTTAGCATCTTTTTTTGTGGCTATAGCGCCAGTTCTGGAGCGCCAGCATTCCCGTCTTATCTGGTGCTGTGCTGTACATTACATTGGCACTAGCAGTTGCTTCTCAGAACTCTGCTAATTAGCTTTGATTGTTGCACTAGGCATTGGCCGGCCTATGTAAGTGGTTGATGGACCTGGCTGCTGATTTTCACCCACACCAGTGAGCGCCACTTTGGACCACCATTTTTCAGGCGCTCAACAGCATATATTTTTTTTATCACCTTGAAATCTTTGGCGTTGTACTTTTTCAGCAGTGACAGGTTTCATCATTACAATTACAAAATATTACTGCTGAGGACAAAGGGGACAAACGTTACAGTGTATTTAGGCTGCGTTTTAGTGGTTGGTGTCAAAATTACATGTTGTTAAACAAAAGGAACCATTTAAATCAATTGTAATAACCTCCCAAAAATCATTTTGTGACATCTCAGACCCGAGTTTCCATTATTGACAAGTCACAATGCAAGTTCTGAACAAATAAATGTGTTTAATATTAATTATAAACACAAAACACTTCAATCCAGTTCTGCCAATTGGGCCCTATGGGATGTTGACCTACAACCTTGCACTGCTTGAAAAAGAGAAGCCGGTGCTGCAAGATTTCAACGCTATTGTTAAATAAGATGCTAGCTGGCGACCACATTGACACTGCCATTTCATATTTCTTAAATCGGACAAAAACATGGCACTGTGTGGTGCTGACAAATCTTAAATAAGACTCTTAATAAGCCTCTTAACATGCAGGTCCCCTGCCTGTAGCACTGTCAAATTCAGTGTTAGCTTTCACCTTCAGCCAGAGGATTACTCTATTCTGGGCTCTGTTTGGCAACCCCCTCCCTCTGGGCATCATCCATCAATTAAGGTGATCATCCTCCACGATGGACTAGCCCCTCTTCTTACAATGTATGCCTTTGCCCCCCCCCCCCCCCCGGCCTACTGGCTGCTAACCAATCGCTCCTTTCCCCTTTCTTTTTTGAGTTCTGCTTCTCTCTCTCTGCACTCTGAGGGAAAGCCTCATACTAATACAGGCAATACACCCAGATAAAGGACACACTCACTGCCCAGGAAATGTAGAAATCAACATAAAACATGAAATAAGTTTTCTCTGCATTGCCAATGTTGTTAAATAAAAAACTATGAACATGATGGCATATATGAATACTTTTTTAGGTTAACAGCACTGCCTGTCAAATGATTTTAGGGTTTATTTCCTGTTTGACCATATTGCTTTGCTCCCTCTGAATCACATAGGGGTTCTGGCAATTCATTTATTTTTTGTTGTTACTTGATGGACATATATGTGTCTACTGTACATCACACTACATTTAACCAAAAGACCACCTGGTAGCAGCTCTTGCAGAAGAATGTCATACAGTCCTGAAAATCCAACAGTGAAGACGCCTGAAGATTAAATCTCCTATTTTGCTGATGGCAGGGGGTTTCTTTGAGCCTTCTAGATGTTCCTAACCCAAACCATTACTGACGTTATTTTACGAATATCATTTTTTTCCAGTTCTAAGGTTAAGGTTATCTTAGCCTTAAGAAAAATAAAAAATAGGCTATAAAATGAAATGGAATATTATTCTGGAAATATCTCTTCAATCCAACCATTAAACATGGACATTTATGATTTAGGACAGATATCCTTCTCTCTGTGAAATGGAAATCTTCTTCACATGAAAGTGAGGCACGTGTATTTAAAGAAGCCTTTGATGCTTGTGTGCCCTATAATGTGTGTCAGTAGCACTACCACTGCCATCAAACTGCCCGTACAGAGGTTAAATCTTATTGCGAGTCGGCACATGCATTATACATATACAGGGTGATATCAGTAATGAATGTCTTTTGCTTGAAAGAGGAGACTTCAAAAGGGCAATCATTTATCAAATACCTTTCTATCTTTCATATCAGTATTTGGCTATTCATATAAATAATTTGCCATTGTTTAATTGTACTGTAGATGGAGCCTATTTTTAACTAGTCTCTTTTTAACTAGTTTTAAAAAATCTTGGAATTTCTTCCCATCACCAAGCCTATTCCTCAAAGCCAAAATCTAGGTTTGTCTGAAGTTTGTACAGAAGTGAGCAAAAAAACCTTCTAGACAAAGCCAAACCAAACCTCTAACCTCCTAACTATCCTAGTTAAATAGAAAATACTTTCAAAAGGTCCAAACATTTCCCTCCATTAGCATGAGGCAGCTCCAGACACTCAGAGAAAAGTGTAGAGCTGGATTAGCTGCGGGGGGAAAAGGTGTTTTTTCTTGGGTGGTCAATCCCTTTAATTTTTAGCCAGTGAACTCTTTGAGAAGAGTAGAGATGGAGAAATGGTTTCACAATTAGACATCCCTTGGATTCCGGCACCATCTTGCATCCCATCAGGCACTGCATGTGGCCCCCGATCTCGTGCCTACGCAGTGCCCATGAATGGGATGCAATGGAGCTGCCCAAAATCCCTCGAGACTTTACGGAGCCCTCCTCCCCACAGAACCTCATAACAGGCAGTGTGCAGAATCCCCCCAGAACCCCATAACAGACAGTGTACAGGCGCTGTAGGACCGGGGAAGGGTAAGTCAGATTAGGCAAACTGTGGGTTTTCACACAGCGGGGCACCAAAACCAAGAACCAAAACCCAGGTTAGTCAGAATCCTGGGTTTTGGTCCACTTTAATTGGATGTAGGTCTGCACTGTGACTGGGTCTTTCCACACAAATCTGTTTTTACTTACCGTAAATCATTCCATTGTAGCTTTGGCCGTGTGTTGTTGTACTGATAGAAGGTGAACCTACACCCCAGTATCAAGTCTTTTTGTAGCCTCTAACAGGTTTTCCCCCAGCATTCCCCTGTAATTATTGTTGCAGAGTGTGAGTGCTGGGTGCAGCGGATTTGTAATCCAGATAGACAATAGTGGTATAACAGGAAATGGCTTTACTGGAACATGAGTGCAGTAAGAGAATGTCTCATAGTGGCTAACCCAGAAAGGAAAAAGTTGGAAGTACCATAGAGCAACTGAATGCACAGGAAATAACACAACTGAAAAATGCCGTGAAGCTACATTTAAAGTGGACCAACACCCACCGGTGATCGGCCCGGGAATCTATAAGATTCCCGGGCCGATCACCTCCCTCCCCGCGGGACATCCGAGATCGGGATGTCCCGCGGGGTGAAACCCCCCCAAACACCCCAAACTCCTTACCTTAGTTTCCCTCGCGCCCCTCTAGACGTGCGCGCGCCCGCGCCGGCCGTCTGTGAATGGCCGGCGCGGGCACACGCGCGTCAACAGGGACGCGCGGGAGGCGGCGGCGGAGGAGCCGCTTGTCCGCAGCTTGTCCGTCGCCGCGGACAGAGGTGAGTTCGGGGGGTTCGGGGGGGTTTCACACAGCGGGGCACCCCGATCGGGGGTGCCCCACCGAAGTGGACCAAGACCCAGGATAGTCAAAATCCTGGGTGTTGGTCCACTTTAAGCATTGGTCACAGCGCCATCTAGTGCCATTACTTGTCATAACTGTAAATTGCAGTAAATCTAGCAAGTTCATATTTAAAGACAAGCAGAAGCTGTTGCAAAGTATTGTATCTCCAACATGTATTCCATCCATCTTTCCATCAACTCTGAGCAGTATCCCAGTCCTTGCTGAGGAAAAGCCTCTCCCCAGCATGATGCTGCTGCCGCCATGTTTAACAGTGGGAGATGGGTTGTTTGGTGTGATGTGCAGTGTTTGCTAACTGTATTTCTTCATACATATTATTTGATATTTAGGCCAAAAAGTGAAGCTAAGGTCTCATCTGAGCAGAGCAACTTCCCCCATGTGCCTTCTGTGCCCCTACATAGCTTGAGGCAAACTGCGCACTTCTTACAGCTTGTTTTAGAAAATGCCACCCCTGCCACTTTTCCATAAAGACCAGATTTGTGTAGTACACGACGAATAAGTGTCCTGTGGACAGTTCTCCCATCTGAGCTGTGGATCTCTGCAACTCTTCCAGAGTGACCCTGGCCTCTTGGCTGCTTCTCACATTAGTGCTCTCCTTGCCTGGGCTGTCAGCTTAGGAGATTAGATGCCTGTTATGGGGTTATGGGGGGGGGGCTGTACACTGCTTTTTTTGGGGTTCTGGGAGGGGGGTTCTGTACACTGCCTGTTATGGAGTTCTGGGCAGGGAACTGTACACTGCTTGTTATGGGGTTCTGGGGGGCTCTGCACACTGCCTGTTATGGGATTTGGGGGCGGGGTATTCTGTACATTGCCTGTTGTGGGGTTCTGGGGGGGATTGTGCACACTGCCTGTTATGGGGTTCTGGGGTGGGGGGGGGGGATCTGCACACTGCCTGTTTGAGGGTTCTGAGGGGGGGGGTCTACGGTGGCTATTATGGTGGGGGATTCTGCACTCTGTCTGTTCTGGGGTTCTGGGCGGGGAAACTGCCCGCTGCTTGTTATGGGGTTCTAGGGGGTTATGTACACTGCCTGTTATGGGGTTCGGGGGGGTGGAATCTGTACACTGTCTGTTATGGGGTTCTGGGGGGATTCTGTAAATTGCCTGTTATGAGATTCTGTGGGGGGCTCTGCATGGTGCCTGTTATGGGGTTCTGAGGGAAGGGGGATACTGTATACCACCTGATTTGGGGTTCTGAGGGGGTCTAAGATGCCTAGTTCTGGGTTCTCTGTCTGTCTGTTACGTGGTGATTGAGGGAATTTTGCACACTGTCATATGTGATTGTGGGGGGTTCTGCACACTGCCTATTATCAAATTCTGCTACTAGGTTGGGGGGGTATATTTTCTTATTTTTCTCATATACGAAAAAGGAACTGTAATAACGGTAATATTCCACAAATATTGATCTCAAGAAACAAAGTATGCAAAGTGATTAGCCTGGAAGCCTCTCAGCCTCCAGCCTCAGCTTTGGAGTCGCTCAGCCTCCTAACAGCCACTTTCTTCAATAGGTTCTTAATGTCATGATGTTATAAACATGTTATAACACTAAATGTTTAGTACATAAGATAATGCAATGATAACTGAAATACCTGATCCAGAGAAGGAACTCCAGTAGGTAATATCCCACCAAAACATCCCAGAACCAGTTGGCATTGGAAGATGGAGGCTGCAAGAAATAGAAAAAGGAAAAGAATAAAAATTCCCTTTTCCATAAAGAAATGAATGTCTGTCCTGAAGTAAATCACGCTGTAATGGGCAATAAAGGGTCTAGAAAATGATTCAGCGCTGCCATCCATCATCTATAGGGGAGTGCAGTTAATTCTGCGTATTGAAGACAATGAGGCTGCCAGGCGGCAAGCATTTGTAAAGCAAAGACATTAGCAATTCCAATTCTCATTAATCTGCAAGAAACCCTTTATACTTTATATGTTCCAGGGAAATTAGGAGCATATTTTACTTCTGATAAGTACTGCAATAGTTGGTACACGTCTATTGACGAGGATAACATATAGGCTTTGATTCTGTAAACTATCTTTAAAGTGGACCAAAACCCAGGATTTTTGAATATACTGGGTTTTGGTCCTTGACTCCAGGGCACCCCAATCGCCGTTGGACCGGGAACGAAGGTGAGTTTATGGGAGACCTGGGGGGTTTAACACAGTTGGACATCCCAATTTTGGATGCCCCAGGGGGAGGGAATCAATCAGCCCAGGAATCCTATAGATTCCCAATTCAGGATTCCCCAAGGAGTGGAATTCGGGTGGTCTTTTAGACCCCAAGGCCTCTGATGTTCTTCTTTAAAGTTTGTGTTTAACACCGGCTCCGTGTTGGATCATTATGTAGCTTTGACTAAGTGTCTATGTGCTCACTATAGCACTTCCACCTCCTGTCCTGCTAGTCTTCCTATGGTCTTCCATTTAGTATAGAGGGCCCTATGTCTCTGTTTTCCCTTTTAAGTTTTCAGTTCTGCAGTATGTTGTGCTGTTTGTGTCCTGTCACCTCTCTGCCTCTGTTTCCCCTCCTCAACTCTGCAACCAGGCTTACTTATGGCATCCCAAGTGCACAGACAGAGACTATACAGTCTTGCATAATGTTTCTTTGCATGGGCCCTGAATGTAAGGTGGAAATACTTGCATCTCAATGTGGGGTGGGCCCCCAGAGTCAATTCTACTTGTGGGTCCCAGACATCCCAGTCCGACACTATCTGCAACCACCACAGGACTGCTCAAGGCCTTGTGCAACCTCCATCAACAGGAGCTTAGCCAAAGAAGCGGGATGGTTATGTGCTCTCCATGAAGAAGCCTCCCATGCCCCAGGTGGTCAATGGCTTGCCTCTGATGGCATAAATGGATAGTCCGCCTTTGTGAGTTTATTTTCAGAGTTCGTAACACTGCCCATGTGCTCCCAGTCCATGACTATCTGCTCTCATATGTGATTCAGCCCTCCTGTTCCCACCCTGTGACTCTCGTCACCTGTTCCCAACCCAGATCTAACCTTAAGTTTGAGTCTATTCAGGGCCGTATTTGGGGTTCATTGTGCCCTAGGCACTTTAAGTGCTTGCGCCCCCGTTTTTTCTAAGTTAGGTCACGTTCCATGAAAAAAAAAGTGTGTAGGGGGGAAAGGGTGCGATGACCGATTTGGAGCAACTGTCCCGCTTTTGAGCCCATGTCCCCCTGTCCCTCATTGTTCTCATTTGAAGTGTAACATGCAGATCTGAAGCAAGAAATGATTAATTTGCCTATTCAAGAGTTTATAGTGTTGTAACTGTTACAATGCATCTCCTTGTCCATCCCTCAATGAGGGGACGTGGCCTAATTTACAAATTGTCCCTCTTTCCCACCCTGAAATGTTGGGAGGCATGCAATGGGCTACATGCAGAGTATGTGTGTAGAGGAGGGAGAGGGCACAAAGGGGGAAATGAAAAGAGGCAGGCAAGCATGTTCCATCTTTTTCTGATATACAGGGGTCACATGACCACACCAGGGGGAGGAGAGATGCTCTGGCCTGTGTTCAACCCATTGCACACCCCCCTCACACAACAGGTCATGTCCATTTCCACTCAAACAGAAGTAATTATTGCAGCAGCAGAGTTATAGAGCTAGTATGTGGAGATCCACAAAAAGTGACCAGAAGGGTTGGGGAACACATGTATGGCTATAAGTGGAAAATATATGATTGAATTAATATTTGCTGCACATTAATCTCTCATTTTTCTGTTAGAGATTACTATTATAAATATTGCAAATACTAATAATCATATCAGTCTAATGGCCATCAATCTGATACAAACCAATGGTCGCCAGGGCTGTCCTCACAAATCCAGTGAAATGTCCTAAGAAGAATTAATTCCTTGCACATACAGTCTATTGTGTGAGAAATTATCCACCACGCACACAGTAAGATGTATAAATGGAAATGGGTTTAGTTCACCAGCACAGTAAATAACCTTCACTAAGCCAATACGTTCCAGAAGTTTCCCCAGGTCACCTTAAATGTTACAGTACAGTTATCACATTAAGTTATAAGTTAGTTACAGTACAATAATGTTATAATGGAGAGAGAGAAATACCTAGCAATTATGCTTCAGGTAGGAAGGCCTGTCCATCAACTAAATACCCCTGCAACCAGCCTCCAAATCTGCTAACACTAGGGGGTGTGGCCAGCATTCCCAACCTCCTGAGTGTGTGCATTGTACTGCCCACAACCCACCTGTTAAATACTTTATGAAGTAATATAACTCCCACAATATGCATATCATATTGTAAATAAGAAATTTGCAATCCCCATTCATTTCTTAGTTAAATGAACCCAAACACATACAGAGTCTGATACTATGTGGATTATCAGTCTATGGCCAATACATATATGCCATGTTTAATATCAAATGAAAGGTCTTATAATCCTGTATAAGACACTCTCATTAAATTAGCCATAACTGTCTTTCAAGAGTTACATCGCTCTTCATAAATATCAGCTAATGCATGTGAATTTGAATTTCTGAGTCGGGGCCCAGCCTAGGAATTCAAGGATGCCTTTTCAAGAGGAAATGACCTGGAACTCAGAGAACACCTCAGCTTTTGAGGCACCTGGCAGCTAGGTGTCAATATAGTCTATTGTATTCATAGGGCATGGTCTGTTTACTATAGACAAATAGCAGAATCTCAGGCTCACATCCTATATGAATTCAGGGGACCTCTGTCACTTCCTTTCACTTCCTTTCCCCTTTAACAATGGTACAACAGAAAGAGATGGGGGTGCCCCACAGCCCCTATAGGATGATCACCATGCATAAAAAGATCTAGATTTCATTATAAATACAATTAATTAATTGTATTTATAATAAAATCTAGATCTTTTTATGCATTAAGTGTGTGCAGTAGTAAATCCTTGGTGATCATCCTATGGGGCTGTGGGGCACCCCCATCTCTTTCTGTTGTACCATTGTTAAAGGGGAAAGGAAGTGAAAGGAAGTGACAGAGGTCCCCTGAATTCATATAGGATGTGAGCCTGAGATTCTGCCATTTGTCTCTTTCTGTTGTACATATATGGTCAGTATCACCTAGGTTTCTGGAACCACGCATTAACTTGGGATTGTTTGGTGCCACCTCTTTTCTCCCCCTTTTTGGGGTTTCTATACCCTTTAACAATGGCACACAATTTATTGATTTGAACTCTTTTTTATATTTTTATATGAAGCTAAAATTCGAAACATGGATTTACCTTGGCCAGACTCTATGGAAATGTTTCTCACAGCGTCTGTTGCACGTCTCTTGAACATGAAAGTTTTATGATAATTCAAGCTATTGCCTGTGGCCTATCAGAAGTGCATCCAGACAACAGACATGGCTGAGGAGATATTAGTGCTCTATCACCAGGAAACATATACTTGATTTCATGATGATGTCATACCTTGTCTGTAGGATCTTGATAGAAGATACTGACATTTTCTGTGTGTGGAAACCAGAAGAAGCGAAAGTATTCTGAAGACTTTAAATGGCTGTCAAGGTTGTCCAGTACCTGCAAGACACAAAAACAAAGGGCCCTTTGAAGAAAGGTGGGTGGACATGTGCATTGACCAGCCATCCCTGAAGCTGCTACAGTATGTCAGGTTGTTAGCAAACATAAACATGCACACAAGCTACAGATCTGTATTATGCCTGAAGAAGAAGCTTACATTTTTTGAAAGCTCACATTTTCACATGTATTGAGCTAGCCAATTAGTGGTATTATCTTAACCTTGCATTTCCTGCTTACATCGATTGCTTATACAATACAAAAACTTACACTAACTTTAGGAAGTGAAAAATATAGGCTGGAGTCGGAGTTGGAAGAAATGGAACAAGTTGGAAGAAAAGCGAAAAAGAAAATCTCTCACCGATATTGTATCATTAATGGAAGTTTCATAAGAAGTATAGAAACATTAATCATCAAGCTATTTTATGTTCTCTCAATTTAAGCCCCTTACTTCTAAAATAATCAGTAGCAGCAGGGTGTTCTAGTGGTGACAATGAGTGATAATAAGTTCTGCAATCTCCCTTGTGCCTTATACTCGGAGTCTTCATGCAGCCCCAATGCCCTTTAACAGAAATGTAAAGATATTGCCCCTGCAGTAACAAAAAAGGTCTATACTCACCTACAGCTCCTCCGTGCAGGTCTGGTATTCCCCCAAAGCTTCTCCATGCAGGTCTGACGTGCCTCCACAGCTCCTCCATGCAGTGCCGGTGTCCTCATTCTTACCAATGGTAGAGAGCCAGGAATTCTTTCTTGTGTGTCTCATAGAGACATACATGGAGCCTTGTTTATGACAAGCCTACTCTATTCACTGCAATAGAGGGGGTGTTCCAAAGCAGGTTCAGCACACCTGGCCTCGGTACACCCCCTTTATTGCAATAAATGAAACAGGACTATCAGAGGACATTCTCCCTCATTGGTAAATATGAAGATGTCCACAACGCACTGAGGAGCACTGTGGGTGACATAGGTAAAGTATAGACTTTTATGTTATTGCTTGGACAGGAACTTTAAAGGCACATTCCAGGCAAAAGGTTAAATGAGCTCATTTAATTCTCTCTCCATGCAGAATGTTAGGGGCTGCATCTTTTTTTCGGCTTGCTTTCTATTTCTTGAGGACCGAGTGGACTCCCTCCCTTTTGCTGGGCCTTCTTAGCAGCAGAGGAAAGTGCTGATGAATGAAAGAACCCATCTCTGACCACCAGGATGGAGCAAGCAGAAAGCCGCTAATTTAACCCTTTGCTTGGAATGTTCCTTTAAGTTATTTGTTTAAAAATTGTACTCCAATAAATATGCTTTATGTTCTATATAAGTCGCCCTATTGCTTATTTAATAGTGATACAAAGCCCAATGTTACCATTTTACTAGAGGAAATGTATTAATAATAATTGGTCATTTAGGAAGGAGTCAGAGCTGGAGTTGGAGCCTGATAAAATTGAGGAGTGAGAGTCGAGCTTTGGCTTACTGACTCCACAGCCCTGGTTACAATTATGGATCCATCTTCTTGATGGCTATGTTTTTGAAGAACCAGACCCCAATCTAGCTGCTTCAGGGGAGAAAAGGTGAGCAACGGCCTTCTATAATAATATTAATCAGATATGTGTAGCATAAAAGAAAAGGGAAGGTATTTTTAGTTAGATTCTCGTAGGACTAAATAAGAGGGATGGGACTAACCAAGAGGAAATAGTCCAGATCAGCTATTCTTACCCAGGGAAGTTCTTGGTGGATAAAGAGTTGTGAGAGTAAGTTATACAAAGAGACAATAGTTTCAAGACCCCATAAGTGATAGTCAGATCTGCCTAAAAAATAAATTAGGGTTGCTACTTATACACTAGTTTGCGTAAGACATTAAGTTGGCCAAAAAATATTTAGGCTATTTGGAGTATTTTGGGGTAATGGAGAACCCTACCACTCTGTAATGAGTTTGTAGTTTCAGCCAGTGTGAGCCAGAACCAGATTATTCTGATTCTGTCTATAAGTCTCTAGGACCAGTGGTCTCTCTTCGTGGGGCATCCTGATTTTGGATGCTCCATTATGTGAAATCCCCCCACCTGTATATACAACTCGCTAGCAATCCCACGCTGCATGCTTCCACCATGGCTGCAGCCTGCTGACCTGAACCTGAGACACGTATTGTAACCATCCCAGGCATTTCTGAATAGCATCATAGTTAAGCAGAGAAGCAGGGGTGCAGCCAACGTCTTGCACTCCATTGAGCTTTTACTAGCTGCTCTGAGTTTAGAGCAGCATTGTAAAAGCTGAATGTTGTGCTATTGGCTGGGGGCCCACACATGCATTGTGGTATGGCTGGAGTGGTGAGTTGGGCGATATAGAAGATTTCACACAGCAGGGCATCCCGAACCAAGAGGATGAAAAAGATATTCATGCAAAACAATACAATATAATATGATGCAATACAAATTACTAACAGAAAACCCTTTTATTCCTATGAGACACCATTAAAAAAGTTATGTTTATCTTTAAAGAGTTAAAGTACTATAGTTCTCCATGATTATTCCCAGAAAAAGTCTGATCTGAGCTATATAGAAAGATGCTGAAAGCTGCAGTGAGCAGAACTGTCATGCTGGGGAGATGGTGACATCTACAGCATCTTCTTTCCCCGGGCATCCATCTCCCGCTCCCGCAGAAACATCTGTGCAGAGCAGCGTAATGATTCTATATATTGGCCGGGCATATGTCACCCCAGCACGCAGCCCAGCGCAGTATAGTGAGCGCAGTCAGAATATATGGGGATTTATCACAGGCATTCAGGAGGATACTGACACATGTCAATGCCATTATAAAATTGCAATATAGCTTCTGAACCCAAACTGACTCAAAGGTTTACTAACATCACTGTGGCTTTTCAAATAAAATCTTAAATTGAAAAAGAGCAAATTATAGCATCTATATGTCAATATGACAATTTAAATCAGTTCAACACAAATGTACTATATACAGGGGGAGGCCGATTCATTAATAGCGCCAGGTAGCGACAGATGAGCGACTGTAGCGTGATTTTTACAGCGCCAGCCAGTATTCGCTGTGCTTGGCCGGCGTTTGCTTGATGACAGCGACTCAGTCGGTGTGCGGTAATGTTGAATACGGGCTTAGGGGTCGCTGTTTCACAGGTTCAGCGTTGTATGTGAGCGCCTGACAACGAATGGCCAGAGCGAACGGCTTGCTTCATATTCATTAAAAAATCAAGCTCCGAATTTTCTGGCGCTGTCCATTCCTTGTTTAAACCCCAGTGCGCTGGCGGCGATGGGTGTTAACTAGTTTTAAACCCCTAAACAACCATATTTTTGGATTGTAACATTATACATGTTTTTTGAATCATTTTGTAATATGAATACATTAATATCAGACCTGTAAGATCAATTCTGCACAAATTTTTATTTTTTATTTTTTTTACTTTAAAAAAAAAAACCCAACATTGCAGAAGTGGTCTCAGAATTTTTGACATTAAAAAAAAAAAAAAAAATTATTACCAATTAATTATGATTAATTAAACATTGCTCCATTGAAATGCATTGGACAATGCCAGGGAGCGACAGGTCATACCTGGCGCTGTGAAGGAATTTGCAGCGGCGCTGTTCGTTCCAGGCGGCTACATGATGAATCCCGCGCTAGCTGTCGCTCTCGCCGGCGCTAGCCTCATTTAGCGTGATAAATGCGTCATTGTGACCGCCACCGGGCGTACTTGAGTCGGTAGCTGCCGTTAGCTGGCGGTACATGGCGCTTGTCAGACACTACCTGGCGCTAGCCCGTGATAAATAAGGCCCTAAGTCTAAAAACCATGCAAACGGTATAAAGCTAAACCATAAATAAGGCCCAGAAGTGTACTCCACCAGTCCCCACTAGCACTTCAGCTCCCAGCAGGGGGGACTGGCCATAGGGAGACTGGCTTGTTGGGCTGCTGCTTTTAACACTCACATTCAATCCCCACCCCCTTAGTTTCCCTCTCAGCCAACTGTACCCTTCCCCACTGTATCCACAAGCCAATAAACCCCAGAGCTTTGGCCCCGGCATCTTGGTTGCGGGGGCCTCAGCAAGGATGACTCTAGACAGCCAGCGGCTGGTAAAATCCAGGGCTAAGTTTTGGTCCTAGTTCTCCACACAGTGGTCCATATTAAAGTTGACCTGGCAACTCTATGCCAGGTTGGACAAGGATCCAAACCAACTTACTCTCTTTACCTTGAGCCCTGAGTTTAGGAGAAAAGTATTGTTTACTAATAGATAGAGATCAGCTTTGGATTCGGTTTAATGCAAATTTGATTGGAAAGACAAATTATGTAATCCACATCAAAGGCGGGACGTAGAAATGTGGGACCAAAAAAGACCCCAACAGGGAATGCATAACTGTGTTTTGTCGCCATACCACCACTATTGAAGAGGTTAGGGAGGCTCCTGTGTGACCATCTTATCTAGGAGAAAAGTGCACCATTATGTCATATTCAGCCCAGTAAAGCCAGACTCCCAGGCAATGATGCAGCTGTAGTCAGAAAGCCTGGTGAAGACACGCCCGCTGCCATCACCCACAGCTCAGCCAAGGGAAACACATGACCAAAACACATGACCAAAAGGGGCATGGCCAGCAGGCCCTGTGCTGTGTGCAGATGGTGACATATAGGGGCATTAAAATAGGATTGATGCCACAGTCTAAATATTTAAGGTTAGTATCTGGATAGTTAAGGTGGACCAAAACCCAGGATTTTGACTATGAAACACCCCAGATCTCCCACATCAAGGCACCTCACCGCGGACCTACGGCGCATGCGCGGCCGCTCGTCCAATCAGCACACTTGGAGCCGCTGAGCTATGCACATCTGAGCGACGTCTTAGCTCAGTGGCTCCCAGCGCGCTGGCGGTTGCATCTCGCGCCTCCCTCTAACAGGAAGCGTGTCCGAGCCATTCACAAATGCCAGTTCTAACTACCCCACTTACACAACAACGGCACAGTTACTTCCTTCTATCTAGTCTTCGATCCTCTTTTACTTCCTCCCAGCCATGCTGTCCACTGTTTAATCTCACAGGCCACATTAGAGCGCTTCAGGAACCACATGTGGCCTATGGGTCAGGAGTTGAACCTGCCTGTCTTAGTACATGATTCAATAAAATAGATTAAAACCCTGCTTCAACCTTTTACAAAAAGTGTAATACGTTACAAAGGCAGCAGTGCTGTGGTATAAAACCTATGCAGCTGCCTCCCTCCCTTGCTCTGTATAATGTAATAGGTAGGACAGAGTCCTGCTGTGTTACATTGTAACAGAGGGGCAAGCCCTGTTGTTACATGGTAAAGGCACCCATGTATCCGCTCTTCCAATGTAATCAGCTCACAGCTAGTTGCAATGTGCTAGGGATCCCTGTAAAAAATAGCAGATCTGTAGATTCACTTTAATGCTATTTTTTCTCTCTCTGACCCCATATGTGAGCTCTAGGCTTGGGCCCTGATTCAATAGAGACAGGAAGTGTTATTTAATAGAATGTATTCTTGGAAAAAAATATGAGGTTACTCTGGTAATCCTCTTAGGACTGGCTCTAATATTATGTGGGCCCTTTGTGACTATTTACATCACATGCCATGTAAATCTTCAGCTTTGCTTCTCCTGATGGGTCCTCCCCTTCTTCATAGTCCACAAGTCCCAACTGCATTCTCCACTGCCATCAATTTTCTACTAGTCCTTGTCCGCCTCTTGTCTTCTGGTCCTTGACACCTTTTCCAGTGCTAACAAACATCCTTCGGTTCTCACTGCCTTTTACACTGCCACTGAAGAGTCCACCATTGCTGCTAATCGTCCTCTGGTCCTTAATCCCTCCTCGGCTGCTGCTGAATAGCCCATCATTACTGCCACTTCTGACTTCTGTGGGTGTAGCCGAATGGAAAATCCGCCCGATTTTAAGCAATAAATAGTAAATTCTAGACATAGAGAAGTGAATTAGCAGGGATGGTATATTTAAGTCCTGGAGTCTCTGGCAGCCACAAGGTAGTGCAAATAACCCTTCACATTAAGCAGCAATTAAATTTATATTCTCCTTCCTCACACCTTGCCTGAGTGGATGGGATAAATGTTAGGAGTATGGGTGGAGTAGAGCATAGGATGTAGTGTCGTCCGCCCCCGCATTGTTTCCTTTCATGACAAAAGAAAATGAATGTTCAGAACACAGCGGAGATGGAAAGGAATAGAAAATGAATTAACGTGCAGAACTTCTCAATATTTATTTCCAAAAACAGATGTGCTGAATAAAGCCATTGTCTAGGCAGCTGAAGAGTATGCTTTTTATTTTCACTAATTAAAGCTCCACATTTTGTAGGACAATCTTGTACTCAGAGAGAGAGACAAGTACATGTTACAGCTTTGGCATGCTTGAGTATTCCCATGGCATGTAGACAAAGCCACTTACAGGTTTTAAGAAAGGTGAATATGAGCTTTGATTGTTGGGCTTCATCATTACATCAAGGGAGGTTTTGGGTTTAGATAAGCTGGTGACCATGAATAGGCATTGTGGAAATTTAGGGTGGTTTAAGAATTTGTGTGTGACTTTTTTTTTTGCTTCTGACAATAACTACACATGTTCCAATACCATTTCTTTCATTTAGACTTTATTTATTTAGCAGTTCCTTATCTGTCTTTCATGGCATCAACAGGGCATGTTCAGTTCTGAAATGTTTAATAGGTTTGTTAAATACATATCTATATGTACTTGTCCCCTCCTATTGCCTCCCTGGCTGGCTGCACTATTAGTTCATTGAAGCAGACCAAAAATAATTTCCCCAAGACTCCAGGTCCAGATGAAAGACCTTCCTTGAGGTAAACTGATTTGGGCCGGCCTGCTGTATAGACCGCCTAGGTTCCCCATATACTCACGTTGGGATTCGATCCCAGGGCATATTCATGGGCCTCCAGCAGCATCTCCAGTGCTCCTCTATCTGATGGTGCACCCTCCAGCTTATCCGAACCTGGGGGTGGGGGGAATGGGTTGAACATTATCCTACTTATCCTAGTCAACGTTTTGGAGCCTTATTTCAGAATAGCACCTATGTCAACAGCATAGGAGAAAATATCAAGTTGGTGAACAACATTCTCTTCCTCCCTTAGCTATATTTGCCACCTAATAATATACCTAATAGTTAAGGTTGGTTAGTGGATGGGCAAGTATAGCCATGTGCAAGAATAAATAAAGGAATGGGACCTGAGCTGGTCCCTAACCCAGATGATTTCCACTACCATGCTATATTAATTTAAATTGATGACCTTTAATTGATTTAAGATTTAACTTGCAATTCATTCATCTAGGAGGAGGAATAAATATATAGAGAAGGCTAGACCCTTAGACTTTATTTAATGTGCAGTTCCTTATCTGTGTTTCACTGCATCAACGGGGCATGTTACGGACAGATCTGAAATGTCTAAGAGGTTTGTTAAAGAAACCCTAAAATACCTAAATGCTTTGCCCCCTCTCATTACCCTCTTGGCTAAAAACATGAATAGGGCATTGAAGTGAACCAAAAATTATTCCCCCTGGAACTAGCATCTACAAGACTCCAAGGCCAGATGAAAGCCCTCTCCTTTGGGATGGCTTGCTGTGTAAAACCCCCTGGTCCCCAAATCCCACACTGGGATTTGGTCCTGCGGCATGTTCATAGGCCTCCGGTGGCATCTTCAGCGCTGCTCCATCCTCCAACCTGGGGGGGCTACTGGGGTTTTGTCCTCTTTAAAACAAGAAAACAACAACATATACCCTGGGCACGGAGTGGGGTTGAATATTAACCGAGTCTTTCAAGTCAAAGTTTTGGTACTTTCAGAATAGGACCTATTATTGAAAGCTGCCCCCCTCTCCCCCGCCAAGAGAAACTGGTATAGCCATTACAAACATTCAGTGAATTGTTTGTAAATGGTTAATCCCAGTTGCATATATTCTCTGGGAGTTCTGACTTTCTTTCAGAGATTTCTCACAGTAGTTTTCAGCGTGTTAACAAAGTTTGTTAGATGATCCAAAGAGTCTAAGAGATAATGTGTTCCTATCAGGATATTCTGGAGTACAAGGGGTAATAGGATTAACCTTTTGTCAGGTTTCAAACACTCTGCATTAGCTCGATTCGCCGCGTCCTTTCATCATCCTGCTGCGTGTTGAGCTTTGTTGCTTTGTGATGCCTAAACCTGACAATCACACAGAAATGCTGATACACAAGAGTATAAATCGGCTAAACCTATTCTTGTTAACGCTGAGTCTCCTGCTGTGTGCCAAAAAGGTTGGGTTATTGTGATCATTTATATAATAATCAAATGTTCATGTTTTTTTATCCAAATTGTAATGATAAAAAAGCAAGTGGCCAACAGAGAATTGTGCATGTAGGACCTGAATCTTGAATAGTCTTCCACAATTACTTTAACTTTCCCACCCATTAGGTATTAATTCTACCCAAACACAGAACCTACTGTATGGCTTCGTATTATTGACAGCCATGTTCAGGGTTTCCATCAAGGCCACAGCTACCAGCCTACTGTCTGGGTCCCTTTGTAGCTAAAATTATGATCATGATGATACTTGTACCATCATAATGGTACCATGATCACCCTCCCCCAATACTTTTCTCATTTTATTTCCTTTTCCTACCCTTCTTCTGCCTCGTCTTCAGTCTCCATTTCACCATCTTCACCATCTTCAATCTCCAATTCATTCTCCTACAACAATTCTGTTTTTCCTTTCATTCCTTCTCCGCACTACTGTTTATTCTTCACATATTTCCCTTCATCCTTTATCTCCATCTGATCATCTGATCATCTATGACTTCTCTCCTTATTTCTCCCATTTTTCTGTATCCACAGTCCCTTACCTTCGGATACCCTTCTGATTTCCTTTCATCTTTAATTTTTCCATCGTTTGTTCCATTCTCCTACTTACCTTATCTTCCTAATTCACCTTCCTTACCATCTCTTCTTTCCATACATCTTTCTTTTCTTTGAGGATTTGCTTTCCTTCCTTTACGATATGTCTTCTGTACCAGTACCAATTTTTCTCTAGCGGTAGCGACTGGTGAGCGGCCGGTAATGACGGGCCCCGCCACACATTTATCAAGCCAATTCTGCTTAGCGACTGAGATAGCGCCATATAGCGACTCATTCATCATTATTCCAGCCTCAGCCCACAGCGCCAGCGTCCGACCTTGAACAGCGACAGGTATGACCTCTCGCTACCTGGCACTCTCCAATGCATTTCAATGGAACAATCTTTAAATATTAATAATTAATTGTTATTAATGTTTTTTTTTTTTTTTTTTTTTAATGTGAAAAATTCTGTGACCACTTCTGCCATTTTAGATAATTTTTTTAAGGGAAAAAAAAATTAAAAAAAAAAAAATTGTACAGAATTGATATTACAGGTCTAATATTAATGTATTCATATTACTAAATTATTTTAAAAACTTTTTTTTTTGTTTTCCAAAAACATGGTGGTTTGGGGGTTAAAAAACTACTTTTAACCCATCGCCCCCATCGCCCCCCATGCATTTTACAGCGCGATAATTTTTTGAGCGTGATTTTTTAATGAATATGGTGGGAGCCGGTCGCTAGGGCCAGTCGCTATCATGCGCTCCCATACAGCGCGGAACCTGTCAAATAGCAACTCCTCACCTAATATTCAACATTACGGCAAACCGACTGAGTCGCTATCAACTAACGAACAAAGGCCAAGCACAGCGACTACTAGCGGGCGCTCTAAAAATGCCGCTACAGTTGCTCAACTGTCGCTATCTGCCGCTATTAATGAATCGGCCTCCCTGTTTCTTCCAGTAATTATTGTTCCTATTTCTCCCCAGTTTTCATTACTTCTCTCCTCTGCCTTCTTTCTGTTATTTATTTAGTCTATACATCCTTTCCATTAGGACGATCCCAATGTTTTCAAGTTGTCTTCTCCATTTTAGTTACTTCTAACCATTCGCAGTTATTCTTCTATTTCTCCAACTTCCCTAGCTTCAATTAGTGTGTTTATCCTTTTATGTATCTATATATTTGTACCTCCTCTTTCCATCAGTTACTATCTGTCTATTTCATCCAAGATTTTCTTTCTATATTTGCCAACCCACTTTCCTTGCAATTCAAGACTAATCCAATCTAGCCAACTACCATATACTTCCCTATAGATTATTCAGTCTTTGCATTCTCTTGCTTCTGTCCAACATCCTTTCCTCGCTAGCTTTCCTTGACTTTCTTTTACTATTTATCCTACCACTACTTACTTAAACCGGACCTTCAGCATAATTAAATGATAAGCCCAAACCCTTAAAAAAACTAGCATCTAAAATGAATATATTTTAAGTTTTTAGTCGCTTACTTATTATTTCCCCCACTGGGCTTCAACTCTGTTCAGGACTCCTGGATAATGGTGCCACCATCTTGCCTCAGGTGCATCACATATTGAGGAGAGGGGTAAAAAGTACAGGGGGATGAGGCTATAGCTGTGCTTTGTACAGACAGGTCAGGAAAAGGACAGCAATCACAGAATGCAGAGCGGCATATTCAGAAGACACTTCCTGTCTGCAGACAGCCTGAGACTCCTGTCCTTTCCTATCCTTTCTTGTCGTGCTTCTTTTCCTTCTTTTCCCTTCCCTTTATTCCTCCCTCTGGCTAACCACCAACTCTTTCAGTATCTTCCCTTCTTTATTTATTTTTTTCTTTACTTCTTGACCCTTTATTTTAATGAGATTTAAATAGGCAATCTGGTGATATTTACATGATAAGTTCGCTGATTTATGTCTTGCCTTCCATTCTGTATTGCTCAAGGCTGTGGGATTTCAGTTGAGGACATAGTACATACTTTTCTCCTGAAACGTATGACACTTATGACTCCTTTTGCTAAAAGCAATAAAAAAAATTAACAAAAAAACAGCTCTCGGGAAAATTCAGCTGCACAAACAAAAGTATTAATGAAAATTAATTAGGGATGCACGCTTTTGACCTTGGTAAAGGCTACCAGCGTTCTCTGCCCAGATCTAATTCTCTAATCACACAGAAATTACTTTCACTTAGTACCACCAGCAGAGTTATAGTTATAACCAGAGTTATAATATTCCCCGAAATGATGCACACAAGTTAAATGTATGTATTGAACCAGGTGAAAGCTTACAGCGGGCCAACACCCATTCGAGGGGGAGACCATGGCAACCGGGATGTTACTAAATGTTTCATCTTGACAAGACGGTATGACCACTGGTCAACAGAAATATTAAAAATGGAGATCTTTTTTTAACCTCCTGCTCTGCTTCAGCAACGGTGGCCAGGATGCATCAATAAGAGACTATAAAGTTTACCGATCCTTAGTTAAAAAGTGGGTGCTTTATGACTGGCACTGGAATTCCGCATATCCAGCATGTGCATGATGCCCGACTGGTGGCTGGCATTATTTATCGCCCCAACTGCAGTTCCGTCAGCCACCAAGGGGTGTCAGCAGAACCCTGGCTGCTCGCTCTCCCCATCTTCTGCTGCACCAGGTGTGAGGGCTATTTAAGTGGATCCGCCCTCCACCTGGTGCAGAAGGATTTTGTTTTGTTTGTGGGTCTGCTTTGGTCACCCATCTGTGGCTGTTCATGCTGGCACTCTGTACCTGAACCTAAACCTCTGTGGAGTCTAGTGGCAAGCAGGCCTCTCCCTGGCTTCCCTGAGGCTGCTTGGCCATTTGCAATCCTTGCAGCAGGCCTCCTATCGGCTTCTGGAGACTGCTGGCCCCTGTCCTAGGTCCTTGGGTGAGTGCGCCAGCACCTTAGGGTTTCCGGTGTTTTCCTTATTAGTTATCTTGTTAGTTAACCTTGTTTCTTGTTGCCCGTAATGTCGGCCTGCACTGTGAGCGGTGGCGACGCCCTCAGGTCACCCCCCAGATCACACACACCCAGTGCGCTTGCTTGCTGGGTATACAGCATCCCCCGCCTGTATGGCAGGTGTAGAACGCCGCGCGCACCGGCCACAAGTGGCGCCCCCCACCTCTTCCTGTCCTTGAAGCGCACGCTCAATTTCCGGGACTCGCTCGGGAGCCGATTTGCCCCAGGCTTGGTTCTGGAGTCTAAAGCTTGCCTCAGCTGTGCAATAAATATTTTGATTTATTTCCGGAACCTGATAGCTGCTTTTATTCATAATGCAGCGATTTAATTTAATATAATTTATATATTATGTCTATGGGCCGATTTTGGGCCCCTCCCCTTCTGGGGATATTCTCTCCCTGATTGGGCAATTTTTGCACAGCTGATAGGAAGTGTTAGAGCTGACAGGAAGTGTTAGAACAAGGAAGGAAGCACGTGGTTTTACAGCCCTGATCAGATTGGACCAAACTTCACACAAACAGGTATTTAGGTTAGAGCCGGGGGGCAATTACCGATAGCATCCTGACAAAGTGGTTCTCCACCTTGATAAAGTGGCCTGTGAGCAGGGGGCCACGAAACGCGTTGGGGGATCATTACTTGACCTGGGCATTCCTGGAGAACACTTTCGAGTTATACACTCAGGTGATGTGCGTTTTTCAATTGGTTTGTTGTATTTGATATTTTTAGTCTGTTTGTCTCCATTTTCTTGCCACATTTGGTATTATCAATGTTATATTTGCACAGATTAGCATTTATGCACTTTATGGATTGTTTTTATGAACACTTGGGTTAGATCGGGATGCCCTTGGAAATGTACGGTCTAGTCTTATATGTTTTTTAATTGTCTGTCATGTAATTTTTGTGGGTATATTAATAAATTATTTATGAATTCATGACTAGAGATGAGCGAGTAGTGAAATATTCGAAATTTCGAATTTCGATTCGAATAGACCGCGTTACTCGACTACTCGACCGATTATCGAATCCCATTATAGTCTATGGGAAAAAAATGCTCGTCACTTGGAAATCTCAATTCGACCACTTGGAGGTCACCAAGTCCACCCTGAAACATCAGAAAATGATGCCAACACTGCTGGAATGCAACTGGGACAGCAGGGGAAGCATGTCTGGGTGCATATAACGCGCCCAAGTCGCACTATTACGCCACTATCACAGCCACTCAACAATACACTCCAAACACAATATAACTTCTACGTAAAGTGAGACAAGACAAGGAAACCTTCTTTCCTCTACATTGCCATGGACCCCAAGCCAAACTGTACAAAAAAGAAGAACAAAATTCTGCACCCCTTAAAATCACGTTGCCTAATGACAACCACAGATGGCATAGGCAAGGGGGAAAATAAATAGACCCCACCCCTAATTGTCATTGTGTGTGTGTGTGTGTGTGTGAGATGTGGTCAGACATGTCCTCTTGTGTCATTGTGTCACCCCAGCAGTAAGGGAAGCTTAAAGGAGGAGGTATGTTACAGTGTGTTACCCCAGCAGTAAGGGAAGCTTACAGGAGGAGGTTTGTTACAGTGTGTCACCCCAGCAGTAAGGGAAGCTTACAGGAGGAGGTTTGTTACAGTGTGTCACCCCAGCAGTCAGGGAAGCTTACAGGAGGAGGTTTGTTACAGTGTGTCACCGCAGCAGTCGGGGAAGCTTACAGGAGGAGGTTTGTTACAGTGTGTCACCCCAGCAGTCAGGGAAGCTTACAGGAGGAGGTTTGTTACAGTGTGTTACGCCAGCAGTAAGGGAAGCTTAAAGGAGGAGGTTTGTTACATTGTGTCACCCCAGCAGTCAGGGAAGCTTACAGGAGGAGGTTTGTTACATTGTGTCACCCCAGCAGTAAGGGAAGCTTACAGGAGGAGGTTTGTTACATTGTGTCACCCCAGCAGTCAGGGAAGCTTACAGGAGGAGGTTTGTTACAGTGTGTCACCCCAGCAGTCAGGGAAGCTTACAGGAGGAGGTTTGTTACAGTGTGTTACCCCAGCAGTAAGGGAAGCTTAAAGGAGGAGGTTTGTTACATTGTGTCACCCCAGCAGTCAGGGAAGCTTACAGGAGGAGGTTTGTTACAGTGTGTCACCCCAGCAGTAAGGGAAGCTTAGAGCTGAGACCTCTTAAAAATTGTGTGGAGTCCCAAGAGCTGAGACCTCTTAAAAATTGTGTGGAGGCCCAAGAGCTGAGACCTCTTAAAAATTGTGTGGAGTCCCAAGAGCTGAGACCTCTTAAAAATTGTGTGGAGGCCCAAGAGCTGAGACCTCTTAAAAATTGTGTGGAGTCCCAAGAGCTGAGACCTCTTAAAAATTGTGTGGAGGACCAAGAGCTGAGACCTTTTAAAAATTGTGTGGAGTCCCAAGAGCTGAGACCTCTCAAACATTGTGTGGAGGCCCAAGAGCTGAGACCTCTTGAAAATGGTGTGGAGTCCCAAGAGCTGAGACCTCGTAAAAATTTTGTGGAGTCCCAAGAGCTGAGACCTCTTAAAAATTGTGTGGAGGCCCAAGAGCTGAGACCTCTTAAAAATTGTGTGGAGTCCCAAGAGCTGAGACCTCTTAAAAATTGTGTGGAGGCCCAAGAGCTGAGACCTTTTAAAAATTGTGTGGAGTCCCAAGAGCTGAGACCTCTTAAAAATTGTGTGGAGGCCCAAGAGCTGAGACCTTTTAAAAATTGTGTGGAGTCCCAAGAGCTGAGACCTCTCAAACATTGTGTGGAGGCCCAAGAGCTGAGACCTCTTAAACATTGTGTGGAGTCCCAAGAGCTGAGACCTCTTAAAAATTGTGTGGAGGCCCAAGAGCTGAGACCTCTTAAAAATTGTGTGGAGGCCCAAGAGCTGAGACCTCTTAAAAATTGTGTGGAGTCCCAAGAGCTGAGACCTCTCAAACATTGTGTGGAGGCCCAAGAGCTGAGACCTCTTAAAAATTGATTGTATTAAGCCCAAGAGGTTATTAATACAGCAATTCTACGGCGGTTAAGGAGGAGGATGAGGAGGAGGAGGAAATGGCACTTCATACAGATGGCACTTCACTCTTGGCTGCTTTCCACTGTTGTACAAGCAAAGTCCGGGTCAATCCACTTGCTGTTCATTTTGATTAGCGTCAGCCTGTCGGCACTGTCGGTTGACAGGCGGCTGCGCTTATCGGTTATAATGCCTCCGGCTGCGCTGAACACCCTTTCTGATAGCACGCTGGCGGCAGGGCAGGCAAGCACCTCCAAGGCGTACAGGGACAGTTCCAGCCACGTGTCCAACTTGGAGACCCAGTAAGTGTAGGGCGCCGAGGGATCGGGGAGGACAGGGGTGTGGTCTGCCAGGTAGTCCCGCAACATCCGCCGATACTTGTCCCTCCTGCTGATAGCGGGCCCCGCAGTGATGGAAGTTGCACGAGGGGGTGACATGAACGTGTCCCACACCTTGGAGAGTGTTCCCCTGGTGGCTGTGGGCCTTATCGATGTTGTCAGACTCTGGGAGACGCTCTCCTCTCGGCCGCCAGCGATGCTGGGTGGGAAAATCTGCATCATGTTCTGCAAGAGTTCCCTCTGGTATTCCAGTAATCGATTCGTCCTCTCCTCTACCGGAATAAAAGAGGAGAAGTTATCTTTATACCGGGGGTCCAGGAGTGCGAAGACCCAGTATAGTTTGTTCTCCAATATCCGGACAACACGTATGTCCCGGGAAAAGCAGCCCAGCATGAAGTCAGCCATGTGTGCCAGACTCTGAGTAGGCATGACGTCACTGCCCCCACCAGAAGGATCATTTTCCATTTCCTCCTCTTCCTCCTCCTCTCCGCCCCATCCGCGCTGAACCAATGGGACGCACACAGCCTGACTGCTACCCTCGCCGCCAGCATCCTCTTCCACAGCCACCTCCACGTTGTCCTCCTCCTCCTCATCCTCCTCCTCCTGCAACTGCCACCGAGCAGCAGACAAAAGTGTGGTCTGACTGTCTACCTGCGTTGCGTCTCCTCCTACCCCCGTCTCCTCTGTGTGCAATGCGTTCTCCCTTATTGCGATGAGCGATTCTTTAAGGACGCATAGGAGCGGGATGGTTACGCTCACTATAGCGTCCTCGCTGCTGACCTTCTTAGTGGACTCCTCAAAGATACGCAATACATCGCATATGTCTGTCATCCATGGCCACTCGTGGTTGGCAAACTGAGGGAGCTGAGTTGGATGCACGCGTGGATGCATCATCTGGTACTCCATCAATGCTCTCTGCTGCTCACACACCCTGGCCAACATGCAATAGGTGGAATTCCAGCGAGTGGGCAGGTCACACAACAGCCGATGTTGAGGCAAATGGAGGCGTTGCTGGATTTTTTTTAAGCTAGCAGCAGCTACAGTTGACTTCCGAAAGTGAGCGCACAAGCGCCGCACTTTGACCAATAGCTCTGCCAGGTTGGGGTAAGTCTTTAGAAACTTTTGTACTACCAAATTAAAAATGTGGGCCAGGCATGGTACGTGATTGAGTTCTGCAAGCTCCAGAGCCGCCACCAGGTTACGGCCGTTATCGCACATGACCATGCCTGGTCCTAGCTGCAGCGGCGACAGCCACATCTCTGTCTGCTGCAATATGGCGTGCCTCACCTCTGCGGCGCTGTGCTTCCTGTCGCCCAAGCTGATGAGCTTAAGCACCGCCTGCTGACGTCTCCCCGCGCCAGTGCTGCAACGTATCCAGCTAGGGGCTGAGGGCGATGTTAAGGCAGAGGAGGAGGAGGAGGAAGAAGAGGAGGGGGGTCTATCAGAACCCGTGCTGGCAATCTTGGGCGGGGGTGGTATGTAGGCCGTCCCTGTTTGCGACCCCGTCCCCGCTTCCACAACATTCACCCAGTGTGCCGTCAAAGAGATGTAGCGTCCTTGGCCGCAAGCGCTTGTCCACGAGTCGGTGGTCAAGTGGACCTTTGCGCTGACTGCGTACCTCAGGGCCCGCCTGATGTTACGCGACACGTGCTGGTGCAGGGCGGGGACGCCACACCGGGAAAAATAGTGGCGGCTAGGGACGGAATAGCGAGGTGCGGCAGCCGCCATCAGGTCGCGGAAGGCCTGCGTCTCCACAAGCCTAAACGGCAACATCTCCAGGGCCAGCAGTTTGGAGATGAGGCAGGTTAAGGCTTGGGCTTGGGGGTGACTGGAGGCGTACTTCCGCCTGCGGTTGAACGCCTGTGAGATGGACAGTTGATGGGACGAGGAGATGGAAGGTGCAGACGAAGATGCGGGAGAAGGGGGGGCTGAAGGAGAAAGCCCCAAAGTAGCCGAGGCAGAGGCAGATGTGGAGGTGTCCTGTCTGGAGGTCTGGACCGCAGTGGCAGCACACAACAAAGGGGAAGAGGCAGTGGCAGCAAGACCGGGCGCAGGTTGTATTGCGTTTGCTCTCTCCCACTCAGCCCAGTGCTTGACTTCCAAGTGACGGCGCATGCCTGAGGTGGTCAGATTGCTCTTCTCAGAGCCCCTACTCAGTTTTGAGTGGCAGATTGCGCAAACCGCGCTCAGTTTGTCGTCCACGCAAACATTAAAAAATCTCCACACCACAAAAGTACGAGGCCTCGATGGGGGAGCTTCGCGCGACTGCCTGCTGCCGGGAAGAGCTTCGGCCCTGCTGGCTGTAGCCTGCCTTCTCTGTCTGGACTGTCCTCTGCCTCTGGACTGTCCTCTGCCTCTTGCTGCCTTATTCGGTGATGCGCAGACCGCATCTCCACTGCTTTCCCCGCTGGACATCACCCCTGTCCAAGTGGGGTCGGTCATTTCGTCGTCCACCACCTCCTCTTCCACTTCCTCTCTCTGCTCCTCCTCCTGCCCACTGGACATTCCAACAGCCTCCCTTGATGGCAACTGCGTCTCATCATCATCGCTCATGATAGCAGATGCTGGTTCCGGGTCCACATCACTAGGAGATGGCGGATACTCAAGTGTTTGAGCATCACTACAAACAAATTCCTCTGCTAGCTCCTGGGATTCTTGCAGCACATCTGGAAAAGGACCCGAAAAGAGGTCCTGGGAGGGGTAAAGGGTGGGCTGACTCTGTTGGCCAGGTTGGGAGGAAGGAGGGTCAGAGTGAGACTGTGTGGATGACTGGTTGGTGGACAAGTGACTGGAAGCGTTATCGGCCATCCATTGCACCACCTGTTCACGCTGCTCAGGCCTCAACAGAGGTGTACCCCGCCCCCCGCATAACTGTCCCATAAAGGCAGGGAAGCTGGATGAGCGTAATGCTGGCTGCCCCTCACCAGCACGCATTGTATCCCCACTGGCTTCAATGCGGTTTGTGCCCCCACCAGCATTTCCGCGCCCCCGTCCTCGTCCACGTCCCTTTGCGCTAGCCCTCCGCATTTCAGACGTTTTACTTTTTTGGCCACGCGTTATGCCAAATATAAATATATTTTTTAGGAGAACACCTGGCTATACAGCCGTATACTGCCAGAAGGTGAAATGGTGCCTATACGCACCGGGTATATAACAGTCTTTTGTTGGCACAGAGGACACAAAACAGTAGAGCCAAATATAAATATATTTTTAAGGAGAACACCTGGCTACAGCCGTATACTGCCAGAAGGTGAAATGGTGCCTAATACGCACTGGGTATATAACAGGGTTTTGTTGGCACAGAGGACACAAAACAGTAGAGCCAAATATAAATATATTGTTTAGGAGAACACCTGGCTATACAGCCGTATACTGCCAGAAGGTGAAATGGTGCCTAATACGCACTGGGTATATAACAGGGTTTTGTTGGTAAAGAGGACACAAAACAATAGTGCCAAATATAAATATATTTTTTAGGAGAACACCTGGCTATACAGCCGTATACTGCCAGAAGGTGAAATGGTGCCTATACGCAACGGGGTATATAACAGGGTTTTGTTGGTAAAGAGGACACAAAACAGTAGTGCCAAATATAAATATATTGTTTAGGAGAACACCTGGCTATACAGCCGTATACTGCCAGAAGGTGAAATGGTGCCTATACGCAACGGGGTATATAACAGGGTTTTGTTGGTAAAGAGGACACAAAACAGTAGTGCCAAATATAAATATATTGTTTAGGAGAACACCTGGCTATACAGCCGTATACTGCCAGAAGGTGAAATGGTGCCTATACGCAACAGGGTATATAACAGGGTTTTGTTGGTAAAGAGGACACAAAACAGTAGTGCAAAATATAGTTTTGTATATAGTTGCTAATACACCACTGAAGTCTTTCTGTCCCTATTCCAGCAGCAGCAGCTACCCCTCACTAAAGCAGCCGTTTTGTGCAGAGTGTATATAGTTTTGTATATAGGTGCTAATACACCACTGAAGTCTTTCTGTCCCTATTCCAGCAGCAGCTACCCCTCACTAAAGCAGCCGTTGTGTGCAGTGTGTATATAGCTAGAATGAGCTATATACCGTTCAGCATAGTAGCCCTAATAAGGACTCTCAATGACTCTCTTGTCTTCTGGTAGCTGGTATATATGGTGGTAAATGCGATATTCTGAGCTTCTGGGGCCCTGCCTGCCTACATATGAGCTATATACTGTTCAGCATAGTAGCCCTAATAAGGGCTTTCAATGACTCTCTTGTCTTCTGGTAGCTGGTATATATGGTGGTAAAAGGGATATTCTGAGCTTCTGGGGCCCTGCCTGCCTACATATGAGCTATATACTGTTCAGCATAGTAGCCCTAATAAGGGCTCTCAATGACTCTCTTGTCTTCTGGTAGCTGGTATATATGGTGGTAAAAGCGATATTCTGAGCTTCTGGGGCCCTGCCTGCCTACATATGAGCTATATACTGTTCAGCATAGTAGCCCTAATAATAAGGACTCTCAATGACTCTCTTGTCTTCTGGTAGCTGGTATATATGGTGGTAAAAGCGATATTCTGAGCTTCTGGGGCCCTGCCTGCCTACATATGGGCTATATACTGTTCAGCATAGTAGCCCTAATAATAAGGACTCTCAATGACTCTCTTGTCTTCTGGTAGCTGGTATATATGGTGGTAAAAGCGATATTCTGAGCTTCTGGGGCCCTGCCTGCCTACATATGAGCTATATACTGTTCAGCATAGTAGCCCTAATAAGGGCTCTCAATGACTCTCTTGTCTTCTGGTAGCTGGTATATATGGTGGTAAAAGCGATATTCTGAGCTTCTGGGGCCCTGCCTGCCTACATATGAGCTATATACTGTTCAGCATAGTAGCCCTAATAATAAGGACTCTCAATGACTCTCTTGTCTTCTGGTAGCTGGTATATATGGTGGTAAAAGCGATATTCTGAGCTTCTGGGGCCCTGCCTGCCTACATATGGGCTATATACTGTTCAGCATAGTAGCCCTAATAATAAGGACTCTCAATGACTCTCTTGTCTTCTGGTAGCTGGTATATATGGTGGTAAAAGCGATATTCTGAGCTTCTGGGGCCCTGCCTGCCTACATATGAGCTATATACTGTTCAGCATAGTAGCCCTAATAAGGGCTCTCAATGACTCTCTTGTCTTCTGGTAGCTGGTATATATGGTGGTAAAAGCGATATTCTGAGCTTCTGGGGCCCTGCCTGCCTACATATGAGCTATATACTGTTTAGCATAGTAGCCCTAATAAGGGCTCTCAATTACTCTCTTGTCTTCTGGTAGCTGGTATATATGGTGGTAAAAGCGATATTCTGAGCTTCTGGGGCCCTGCCTGCCTACATATGAGCTATATACCGTTCAGCATAGTAGCCCTAATAAGGGCTCTCAATGACTCTCTTGTCTTCTGGTAGCTGGTATATATGGTGGTAAATGCGATATTCCGAGCTTCTGGGGCCCTGCCTGCCTACATATGGGCTATATACTGTTCAGCATAGTAGCCCTAATAATAAGGACTCTCAATGACTCTCTTGTCTTCTGGTAGCTGGTATATATGGTGGTAAAAGCGATATTCTGAGCTTCTGGGGCCCTGCCTGCCTACGTATGAGCTATATACTGTTCAGCATAGTAGCCCTAATAAGGGCTCTCAATGACTCTCTTGTCTTCTGGTAGCTGGTATATATGGTGGTAAAAGCGATATTCTGAGCTTCTGGGGCCCTGCCTGCCTACATATGAGCTATATACTGTTCAGCATAGTAGCCCTAATAAGGACTCTCAATGACTCTCTTGTCTTCTGGTAGCTGGTATATATGGTGGTAAAAGCGATATTCTGAGGTTCTGGGGCCCTGCCTGCCTACATATGAGCTATATACCGTTCAGCATAGTAGCCCTAATAAGGGCTCTCAATGACTCTTCGTCTTCTGGTAGCTGGTATATATGGTGGTAAATGCGATATTCTGAGCTTCTGGGGCCCTGCCTGCCTACATATGGGCTATATACTGTTCAGCATAGTAGCCCTAATAATAAGGACTCTCAATGACTCTCTTGTCTTCTGGTAGCTGGTATATATGGTGGTAAAAGCGATATTCTGAGCTTCTGGGGCCCTGCCTGCCTACGTATGAGCTATATACTGTTCAGCATAGTAGCCCTAATAAGGGCTCTCAATGACTCTCTTGTCTTCTGGTAGCTGGTATATATGGTGGTAAAAACGATATTCTGAGCTTCTGGGGCCCTGCCTGCCTACATAAGAGCTATATACTGTTCAACATAGTAGCCCTAATAGGGCTCTCAATGACTCTCTTGTCTTCTGGTAGCTGGTATATATGGTGGTAAAAGCGATATTCTAAGCTTCTGGGGCCCTGCCTGCCTACATATGAGCTATATACTGTTCAGCATAGTAGCCCTAATAAGGGCTCTCAATGACTCTCTTGTCTTCTGGTAGCTGGTATATATGGTGGTAAAAGCGATATTCTGAGCTTCTGGGGCCCTGCCTGCTTACATAAGAGCTATATACTATTCAACATAGTAGCCCTAATAAGGGCTCTCAATGACTCTCTTGTCTTCTGGTAGCTGGTATATATGGTGGTAAAAGCGATATTCTGAGCTTCTGGGGCCCTGCCTGCCTACATATGAGCTATATACTGTTCAGCATAGTAGCCCTAATAATAAGGACTCTCAATGACTCTCTTGTCTTCTGGTAGCTGGTATATATGGTGGTAAAAGCGATATTCTGAGCTTCTGGGGCCCTGCCTGCCTACATATGGGCTATATACTGTTCAGCATAGTAGCCCTAATAATAAGGACTCTCAATGACTCTCTTGTCTTCTGGTAGCTGGTATATATGGTGGTAAAAGCGATATTCTGAGCTTCTGGGGCCCTGCCTGCCTACATATGAGCTATATACTGTTCAGCATAGTAGCCCTAATAAGGGCTCTCAATGACTCTCTTGTCTTCTGGTAGCTGGTATATATGGTGGTAAAAGCGATATTCTGAGCTTCTGGGGCCCTGCCTGCCTACATATGAGCTATATACCGTTCAGCATAGTAGCCCTAATAAGGGCTCTCAATGACTCTCTTGTCTTCTGGTAGCTGGTATATATGGTGGTAAATGCGATATTCTGAGCTTCTGGGGCCCTGCCTGCCTACATATGGGCTATATACTGTTCAGCATAGTAGCCCTAATAATAAGGACTCTCAATGACTCTCTTGTCTTCTGGTAGCTGGTATATATGGTGGTAAAAGCGATATTCTGAGCTTCTGGGGCCCTGCCTGCCTACGTATGAGCTATATACTGTTCAGCATAGTAGCCATAATAAGGGCTCTCAATGACTCTCTTGTCTTCTGGTAGCTGGTATATATGGTGGTAAAAACGATATTCTGAGCTTCTGGGGCCCTGCCTGCCTACATAAGAGCTATATACTGTTCAACAAAGTAGCCCTAATAGGGCTCTCAATGACTCTCTTGTCTTCTGGTAGCTGGTATATATGGTGGTAAAAGCGATATTCTGAGCTTCTGGGGCCCTGCCTGCCTACATATGAGCTATATACTGTTCAGCATAGTAGCCCTAATAAGGGCTCTCAATGACTCTCTTGTCTTCTGGTAGCTGGTATATATGGTGGTAAAAGCGATATTCTGAGCTTCTGGGGCCCTGCCTGCCTACATAAGAGCTATATACTATTCAACATAGTAGCCGTAATAAGGGCTCTCAATGACTCTCTTGTCTTCTGGTAGCTGGTATATATGGTGGTAAAAGCGATATTCTGAGCTTCTGGGGCCCTGCCTGCCTACATATGAGCTATATACTGTTCAGCATAGTAGCCCTAATAAGGGCTCTCAATGACTCTCTTGTCTTCTGGTAGCTGGTATATATGGTGGTAAAAGCGATATTCTGAGCTTCTGGGGCCCTGCCTGCCTACATATGAGCTATATACTGTTCAGCATAGTAGCCCTAATAATAAGGACTCTCAATGACTCTCTTGTCTTCTGGTAGCTGGTATATATGGTGGTAAAAGCGATATTCTGAGCTTCTGGGGCCCTGCCTGCCTACATATGAGCTATATACTGTTCAGCATAGTAGCCCTAATAAGGGCTCTCAATGACTCTCTTGTCTTCTGGTAGCTGGTATATATGGTGGTAAAAGCGATATTCTGAGCTTCTGGGGCCCTGCCTGCCTACATATGAGCTATATACTGTTCAGCATAGTAGCCCTAATAAGGGCTCTCAATGACTCTCTTGTCTTCTGGTAGCTGGTATATATGGTGGTAAAAGCGATATTCTGAGCTTCTGGGGCCCTGCCTGCCTACATATGAGCTATATACTGTTCAGCATAGTAGCCCTAATAAGGGCTCTCAATGACTCTCTTGTCTTCTGGTAGCTGGTATATATGGTGGTAAAAGCGATATTCTGAGCTTCTGGGGCCCTGCCTGCCTACATATGAGCTATATACTGTTCAGCATAGTAGCCCTAATAATAAGGACTCTCAATGACTCTCTTGTCTTCTGGTAGCTGGTATATATGGTGGTAAAAGCGATATTCTGAGCTTCTGGGGCCCTGCCTGCCTACATATGAGCTATATACTGTTCAGCATAGTAGCCCTAATAAGGGCTCTCAATGACTCTCTTGTCTTCTGGTAGCTGGTATATATGGTGGTAAAAGCGATATTCTGAGCTTCTGGGGCCCTGCCTGCCTACATATGAGCTATATACTGTTCAGCATAGTAGCCCTAATAATAAGGACTCTCAATGACTCTCTTGTCTTCTGGTAGCTGGTATATATGGTGGTAAAAGCGATATTCTGAGCTTCTGGGGCCCTGCCTGCCTACATATGAGCTATATACTGTTCAGCATAGTAGCCCTAATAAGGGCTCTCAATGACTCTCTTGTCTTCTGGTAGCTGGTATATATGGTGGTAAAAGCGATATTCTGAGCTTCTGGGGCCCTGCCTGCCTACATATGAGCTATATACTGTTCAGCATAGTAGCCCTAATAAGGGCTCTCAATGACTCTCTTGTCTTCTGGTAGCTGGTATATATGGTGGTAAAAGCGATATTCTGAGCTTCTGGGGCCCTGCCTACATAGGAGCTATATACCGTTCAGCATAGTAGCCCTAATAAGGGCTCTTAATGACTCTCTTGTCTTCTGGTAGCTGGTATATATGGTGGTAAATGCGATATTCCGAGCTTCTGGGGCCCTGCCTGCCTACATAGGAGCTATATACCGTTCAGCATAGTAGCCCTAATAAGGGCTCTTAATGACTCTCTTGTCTTCTGGTAGCTGGTATATATGGTGGTAAATGCGATATCCCGAGCTTCTGGGGCCCTGCCAGCTACAGCCTGTCTTTACCTGCTGTGAGCGTCTATCCCTCACTAAGTTCAAGCTGCTAATGCTGACGAAGAGGAAGGGCTGAGTTTTGTGGATTCGAGGTCACATGGTTTTTCCAGCCAATGCGTGTAGACGCCGTTCTCGCGATGCCAGCGTCCTCCCAGGACCTGTCCCACCCCCCCTGCATGGTGATTGGTGTAAAAAACGCGCCAGGGAAGGTGGGAGGGGAAACGAATTGTGAGTGCGCCATCGCCGCTGTACTCAATCGAAATCGAGTATGACGAATAGCGTAGTATTCGATCGAATACCGACTCGGTCGAATACTACTCGCTCATCTCTATTCATGACGTATATTTAGTTTATTCATTGATTACTGTGGAGGAGGTGCGCTGGTTTGGAGCTATACTAGGTGAATTGCTGGATTCACCATTATAATATTTTAATTCTAATCTTGGAGAGAAATAGTCTCCCACCACCGCACGGCCACAGGTATTAAATTTAAATTTGGTCTTATATTGTGGTGCGGAATTTACATACATACTTTAGTTTGGTTCTCCACGCAACGCGTTGGTGTCGGTAAATGTGTGTTCTAAGCTGGACCTGGACTCGTCCTTTGGTGACAAAATTATTGCCATGTTTGATTTTGTTATGCTTTAACTACTTGTATGCCCTTGTATACTGGTATCGCTGCTAGCATTTTCCTCTGGCACTTCCTGCACTTTGCACTTTTTGCACAATCAGCACTTTATTAGGGGCACTCTATACGATACATGGGTAATTCTTTATTAGCATTTTTTGCACACACAGCTTCACTGTACTCATAGCTACTGTTTTTTTTTAAACATATGTTATTTAGCATATGGTTCACACTGTTGCCTTGCTAAATAACACAGTGTCCCCTTTATACTTGCCATACTTTTGTATTTCTTAAATATATTGACTATATTGATAATCCTTAATAGTCCATAAAGGTCCACTTACACCTCCCGTCCAATGGGTTTTGGTAACCTTTTTTAACCATGTCTTAGTGTCATTGATTGTTATGTGTCCATGTTAACATTGCAATAAAATTCAGTTATTAGTATAGATACTGTGTGCGGATTTAATTCCATGGTGAGAATATAGCGGCCTATACCGGCAGACCGCAGCCTTAGACATTGTGTATGTGGGCCCTTTCCAGGACTTCATTCTCACCTAGCCTGCACCAGTGGTGTTATTCTTAGCTGTGCTGTCCTCCTCCTATAAATTGTTTCTTGTCCCTTTGTTTTTGTATCTGATTCGAAGATTATTATTATCATTATTGTTTATTTATATAGCGCCATCATCTTCCATAGCGCTATACAAGGTATGATTACAGACAAGGTAAAACATATAGTACAGAGAACAATACACAATTAGATGCCACAAGGTTAAAACCAAGTGTTGTGAGTACAGGAGACAATAGGGAGGAGTGCCCTGCCCTTGCGAGCTTAGAAGAAGTCTAAAGATTCCTTTACCTTTATTAATAAAATTATTGTTAGAGCATTTCCACTGTTCCAGTGTCTCTGCGCTGGCCAAACAATCTGCTCCCTGGCGGAGAGTTCATATTGGGGAACTCTCCGGCCTGACAGCAGCAATTTTCAAAATGAGATTAGTTATAGCGGAGAAGGAAACAAGGACCAGAGGTAGATCGGAAGTAGCAGAGACAATTCTGATTAGTGGCAGTGGGGAGAGCAGTGAGAATGGCAGGGCAATCCATGGCACTAGAGTACCAATCAAGTGGCAGTGGAACTCACGGATGATGTGGCAAGACATGATATGTGACGCGACAAGCCAAAAAGGAACCCATTGAGCTTTCTCGGTCAGGGACCCGCATAAAGTAGGAGCAAGCCTTTTCTGGTTTCATTGCTATTATGCCCACTACATACTAGGTTATAGAGAATGAGTCAGTTTCTTGCTTGCCAAATACAACAAAGCCTTTTGTATATTTTTGACTGTGAAAGTCTGTATAGTAACATACACGCTTCTGGCAACAGCACCATAATGCCACAAGCTATCACAGTGGTTTGTCTATATCACAATTTCATGACTATCCAAGTAATGTCGAGATTTGACATTTAAAGATCTTTTTGATATGACTGTAATATATCTCTTTTTGCCATGTGTTGGTCCTTCACAGGCTTGTTAAAATATGTTGTTTTACAGTAGTTGGAGAACAGCTTTCTCTATTGCTGTAGATAAATGTCTGCAAACATTGAAGGAACAAGGTGCCGGAAGGCCCAGGAGGTACAGAAACTCATTAGGTTTTCATTTATAGCTTCATTGGCGCGTGAGGCAATAAAAATGGAGTCAAATTTAGAAATAGGGACCCCTGACACCTGACATTGCCTAATATCACCCAATCTTTCACAGAGCTCTAGAGCAATACACTGGGGGCCTGGTGCTGTTTCCTAAAGAGGCTTGGTGTTCCTAGAGAAACATGAATTCCATTCAAAGGCCAATGTCAGTTTAATAAAAATACCCCAATCAGCTTCTGCAGTTCTAATATACCCAAAATATTGCATATACACTGAATTTATTATCTTGATTTATCAAAAAGAAGTGGAAGTAGTAAACAGTGAGTAGTGGAAGAGGTGCTACGAAGTACTTTATAGACCTGTTCAGGGTGATTTATGGACCTTCCATCTGTCCTGTATCTACTGCTTTTCGTTTGGTTCTCACAATGTTATGGCTCACTGCCATTTTACTTTAGCTAACTTTTTAGACAAGCTTACATTTCACCCGAATTCTTAAGTCTTTATCCCAGCAAATATCTACTCTTGTTGTTGCTCATCAGTTGCTGAGATGTGTGTGGCAATTGATCTCTGTATTTTCCAGTCATACTCCCTTTTTTGGAGCACTGTGGTCTATTTGTATTTTAGCACTGTTATTACAGTGTTTCCCCAAAAATAAAACAGGCCTTAAATACATTTTTGCTCCAAAAATAGGTGCTCGAGTTTATTTTCATGGGATGTCTTATACATACCCACCAAGTGCCCCAATTTTTCGTGGGACATTCCCGCTTTGGGACCTTTGTCCCACTGTCCCGAGACACAGTGTTGCGTCCTGGGGCGTTTGGAGGTGTGTATAGTCCCTTTAATGTAGTTGCTTATTTGGTATGGTGGCACCGCTTTAAATGGTCCCGAGCATAGTGGCGCCGCTTTTAGAAGCCAGTAGCTGGATGGAAGATGGAGGAGCCACAACATTTGTGGATGGCAGAACTCTAAAGATGGGCCTGTGAACAGGTAGGGCGGTGAGTGAGGAGTGCTGCATTGTGTGTGGCTAGTGAGGTGATGTCTCTCGAGAGATAAGGAAACCTGTGAGGGGTGTGGGGCTTGGCTGTGTGTGGGGAGCTTGGCTGCATGTGTGTGAGGGGGGGCTTGGCTGTGTGTGGTGGGGCTTGGCTGTGTGTGGGGGGCTTGGCTTTCTGTGTGTCCAGGGGGCTTGGCTGCGTGTGTGCAGGGGGGGCTTGGCTGTGTGTGCAGGGGGGGCTTGGTTGTGTGTGTGGGGGGCTTGGCTGTGTGTGTGGGGGGCTTGGCAGTGTGTGTGGGGGGGGGACTTGGCTCTGTGGGGCAGGGGCTTGCCTGTAATTTATTTATTAGTAATACTGGCTGGGGACGTGTCTTGACAAATGACAAAAAATGTCTCACTGTTCTGTTTTCAAAAGTTGGGAGGTATGCTTATAGCCAGCTG
The DNA here is from genome assembly GCA_027917425.1 of Gastrophryne carolinensis. Classification (NCBI taxonomy): domain Eukaryota; kingdom Metazoa; phylum Chordata; class Amphibia; order Anura; family Microhylidae; genus Gastrophryne; species Gastrophryne carolinensis. The sequence continues at coordinate 57,644,510 of CM051237.1, forward strand.
ACAGTACAGCAGCTCCAGTGCAGTACATGAACAGAGCCAGCTGGTAGGGGGGAATTTGGCTGTGTGATCGACATGGCAGCGGGCTGGGGTAGAGCCAGCAAGATCAGACATTTAACTCCCGACAGACAAGCTTACCTTTGTTACTTGATGTGTTCTCACCCTCCTTTACAGCCACTTCTGTCCCTCTGCTGAAGCCCAGCAGCTGAATTATGAATTGTAACTAGGGCTTATTTTCAGGTTAGGGTTTATATTTCACACATTAGAAAAAAATGCTAAAAAATCTTACTAGGGTAGGTCTCATTTTTGGGGGAAACAAGGTAGTACAGAATGGCGCTGCAGGTCCATTGGTAAATAATCATCTTGGATTAAGGCACTGGGTATTGTTTGGGCTGTATCAGTGCCTGTTGGATCCTTTTATAACAGTACTAGTGAGTGCCACTCTGTACCACCGTCATTTAGGAACTGCACTGTATTTATTAATTTTTGGCATGCTGAAAGGATTGGCACTGTATATAACAGGATATAACAGAATATCACTGCTGGAGTCAAAGGGGACAAACCTTACATTTGGCGACATCTAGGTCCTGCACTTACATTATTGACAAGTCCCAATGCAAGTTCTGTACAAATAAATGTGTTTAATATTATTTATAAACATTTAACACATCAATACATTTCTGCCCATTGTCGTCTATAGGATCTTATAAACTGGCGCAGCTGAAACAAGAACGCCCAAGCACTGCAACCAATTAGACGCAGGCCCCCTGTCCCTGGGCAAACCTGCAGCCAAAGCCACCACAGGGCAGGACGAAGAGTCTAGAGCAGCAAAGCCACTGTCAGCAACGCTACAGTGATGGATGCGTGCAAAGCTGGCAATCAGCGATCTAATTGTAGATAAGCCACCAAGCACAGCCGCTGGCAGCTCAATGCAGGGAACTGTTTTCTGCTGGACCAGCTGGGTGACTACACTATAAACACAAAGTATTCAGAAAACCACCTCATATATAAACAGTGCATGTAAAAACAGTTTGCAAACACCTATGCATACCTAAAGTGCTGATATAAGGTGCAAATGCCTCATACAGAAAGAGAAATGCTTTAAAATGCCCAAGAAGATTTAACATAAAAGAGTATCACCCTGTGGCTGTGGCACTTTTTGGCCTTATGATCCCTACTGTTTGGAATGTTTTTAGATAATTGTTGTAAGTCTTTGTCTTTTTAATAAATCCATGATTATGATATGATGTAAATGTTTGATCAGTGAAATTACTGGGTTGGTGGTGCCGCCGTGGGTCTTCCTTGTGGTTGCTGGGGCCACAAACTGTTATATTATTTCAAATTGGCTATTTGCTTGGGGCTTTCCACATTGGCACACCCCTTTTGAATTGCGTGTTTTTGATACTTGGGGTGGTGCAGGGTGGTTTTTTTTTTTGTCCTTTTTAATAGAGTATATGATATTGATTACATATAGCCTCTAAAAAACATTCCCTCCCAGCTCCTCAGTCGGAGGTTCAAATTATATGTAGGAGTCAAAAAAGATATCATGATCCTGTCTAATAAACAGAATACCACTTTAATGAAATGCACTTACAAAAAAATCCTGGGTTCACAATACTACACTCTCCATGGACTCTTCACAAAATTCAATTTCTCTTTTGTCCTCACTTTCCCCGCAGCCCTCAGGTATTAAGAGGTTGGGTGCAATTCCAGCCCAACATAGTGGCAGCACATTTTGCGCTATAAAAGCACTTTATACAGACTACTGGTGCCCAAAATCGTGTTCAATAATAAATGTACCTACTACCCGATTCCAGGTGAATCTACAAGAGCACATGTCCAACCTGTTTGTCTTAATTTCGCTGCTACAGCGAGCCGAGACAGTTCTTGGAGTGCGTGCATCCACAACAGCGCTGACATATGCTAAAGCCATGCTGTCATGCTGTTACAGACGGCTAAGCCAGCGGTGATACCCAAAAGGTAAGTCAAAGGGGGGGAACGGCCCATTTTTATTTTAGATCTGATGTTCCTCTTTAAAAAGTTGGGATACGGGATAGGGGAAGCCTAAAAAGTAAAAAGTGAGCATCAGTAAATCCATTTCCATGATTAGTGATGAGCCAGAGTGGGGACAATCCACCCTCTGGCCAGATAGTCCCCAAAATCTGGCATTGGGTACTATTGAATGCTGAATACAATAGCTCTGGCCACCACAATGTGTGAACTGGTATAGGGGTCCCTTGTTAATTAGTCAAATGAGGGTATTCTACAGAGACTCCTGCTCTGTGGTATAAATGCATCCTGCCCTAGTGGCCCGGCATAAGGACCAAAACCCCAGATAGTCAAAATTCTGGGTTTTGGTCCACTTTAACTCTTTGTGAACTGTTAAGAGGTACAAGTTACCCCTATATGGGGCAAACGCTAACGAATCGTCGAGATCTGGGTCGAATCTAGCTTTGACCTGGAGCCCATCACTATCGATGATTTAAAGAGTACTAATGTGTGTGGGATAGAACTCACCATTTTAGTTCCATTCAATGCACATTAAAATGAAAAATCATTTTTTATCAGGTTTGTATCGGCCTAAAACACAATCAAATGGGGTGATTAAAAAAATGTTTGCACTTTATTGTGTGCTGTCAACAGTGGCGGACTGGGGCCAGAAACCAGCCCTGGATTTTAACAGCCTCTGGCCAGCCCGGAACATCCCTGCCGAGGCCCCCCTTCCCCAACCATTATGCTGGGGCTATAGCATGGGGGGCTGGGGTTCCTTGGCTTGTGGGTACAGTGGGACTGGGTACAAGGGTCTGAGAGGGGGAATAAGGGGGCAGGGATTTAATGTGGGAATTAAAAGCATCAGCCCACCTGGCCCCAAAGCAATGTGGCCCACCGGGCATTGCCCCGGGTCTCTATTGTCAGTCCACCCCTGGTTGTCAGTCTGTTAGTCAGTCTTCGACTGTGGACTTTGCATAGAAAGGCCCTTACAGTGGACCAGAACCCACAGCCAACAACCCTGGAATCTATAAGATTCCATGGCTGACTGCGCCCCTCCACACCCCGTGTGTGAATTCCCCCCCGAGTCCCCTAAAACACTTATGAATGCCGTCAGCTATACCTTTAGTAAGGTGCACAGCTGTGCCAAGCATTTGCGAATGACTGGCATGAGCCTGCCCCCTTTTAGAGGGTAGCGGGAATGTGGCTGCTGGCACGCTGGGCTCCCTTTGGCTAGACTTGGCCCAATTTTGCCTAGTGTAGCCGAGCGTGCTGATTGGAGGAAAACATGTGCATGTTCTGTAGGAAAGTGGAAAGGTGAGTTTTACTGGGTGGCCTGGGGGGGGTTTCACAGAGTGGGTCATCTCAAACCGGGGTGCCCTTGGGGCAAAGAACAAAACTCTGGATGGTCAAAATGCTGGTTTTTGGTCCACTTTAAATATAGAAAGCCTCTCATTTTAATTAATAACACAGTATGGGCCTGATTTATCAAGCACTATCTGCCAGCCTGGGCCACAATGGTGCAAATTAGAGTGGTGCAAAAAATAATTTACACTGCAATGCAAAAAACTTTACTTTACTTTACTTTCAATTGACTTAAACACTAGAAACATAGAAACATAGAAGGCTGACGGCAGAAGGAGACCATACGGCCCATCTAGTCTGCCCTTATGTGTATACTGTATGTACTCTTTATCTTAGGATAGATGTGTGCTTATCCCAGGCATGTTTAACAGTGACTGTTGATTTTTCAACTACCTCTGCTGGAAGTTTGTTTCAAGCATCTACTACTCTTTATGTAAAATAATATTTTCTAACATTGCTCCTGATCTTCCCCCCGACTAGCTTCAGGTTGTGCCCCCTTGTTGTATCATTAAGATTCTTCTTAAAAACACTTCCCTCCTGAACCTTATTCAATCCTTTCAAATATTTAAAGGTCTCAATCATGTCCCCCCTCTCCCTTCTTTCCTCCAGACTGTACAAATTAAGTTATTTAAACCATTTTCGTTGCCCGCCTTTAGACACGTTCTATTTGAATAATGTCTTTTTGCAGGTAAGGTCTCCAGAACTGCACACAGTATTCTAGCTGTGGCCTTACCAGGGCTCTATACAGCGGCATAACAACCTCCCTCTTCCTACTGGTGATGCCTCGAGCTATGCAGCCGAGCATCCTGCTTGCTTTTCCCACTGCCTGGCTACACTGTCCACTCATCTTGCAGCTATCAGTAATCAGTATCCCTAAATCTCTCTCCTCCGAGGTCCTGGCTAACACAGTGCTGCCCATACGGTGCTCAGAGCAGGGATTCCTTCTACCCAAGTGCAGGATTTTACATTTAGAGACATTAAACTCTAGTTTCCACAGTTTTGACCATCTATCCAGTAAAGCTAAATCATTTTCCATGTTGCAGACACCTCCAGGAATATCCACCTATTACTAACCTTTGTATCATCAGCAAACAGACAAACTTTTCCTACCAAGCCTTCTCCTATGTCACTTACAAATATATTAAAAAGAATGGGGCCAGAGCCCTGCGGCACACCACTTGTAACTCGCCTTTGTTCAGATTGCGCGCCATTAACAACAACGCTCTGATACCGATCCCTCAGCCAACTGGAAATCCACTGAACTATCCAGGGATTGAGTCCTACCTTCAATAACTTATCTATGAGCTCCTTATGTGGTACAGTGTCAAAGGCTTTGCTAAAATCCAGATAGGCGATATCCACAGCACCACCTTCATCTAACACTTTAGTGACATTGTCAAAGAAATCAATAAGATTGGTCTGACATGATCTGCCCTCAGTAAAGCCGTGCTGTTTTGGATCCAATAGGTCATTAATTTTTAGATGGGAAATTATCTGTGTTTCCATTAATTTGACCACTATAGATGTTAAACTAACTGGCCTATAATTACTGGCTTCTTCTCTACTCCCCTTTTTATGGATTGGTACGGCATTGGCCATTCTCCAATCATCTGGAACCTCACCAGTTGAAAGGGAATGGTTAAGTAAATCAGTCAGAGGGGCTGCAATCACAAACCTAAGTTCCCTTAGAACTCTGGGGTGGATTCCATCTGGACCCATCGCCTTACTTACCTTTAGATGTGCCAGCTCGGATAGGACATCAGCCTCCAGAAACTCCGGAGCAGTGCCCTCCCAGCGGGATGCTGTGCTATGGCCATGCCTGCTACTATCTGAAAATACCGAACAAAAGTAGCTATTCAGATGGTCAGCCACAGCCTTATCTCCGTCAATATATTTATTTTCCCTATTTCTAATTTTTGAGACTGCATTGTTTTTCTTCTTTCTGTCACCAATATATCGGAAAAAGGTTTTATCTCCCCTCTTCATAGATTTGGCCATTTCTTCCTCTTTTTGCCCTTTAGCAGTCCTTATATTCAGTTTTGCTTCCCTCTGTTTAATTTTATATGCCTCTCTGTCAGCTACACTTCCACTTACTTTATACTTCTTATAGGCAGACTTCTTATCTTTTATGATAGTGCTGACTTCCCTAGTAAACCATAATGTTTTCTTCTTCCTTTTATTCTTGCTAGTTCGTTTCACATATTGCTTAGTTGCCTTTAAGATGGCCATTTTTAATAGTGACCACTGGGCACTCACTTCTGCTACTCTGTTCCACTCACCTAATTTTCTTTCTACATACTCCGCCATTTCCTTGAAGTTTGTCTTCCTAAAGTCTAGCACTTTGGTTCTGGTGTGTGATTGCACAATGTCTATTTTTATTCTGAACCATAAGCATTGATGGTCACTGGAACCCAGATTTTCTTCAACCCTGACCTCGGACACCAGATCCCCATTGGTCAGAACTAAGTCCAGAATGTTATCTCCTCTAGTTGGCAATGTCACAAGTTGTTTTAGAGACACTCCATTAAGTGCCTCTAATATAGTCCTGCTCTTATATGTCGATGCACTTGGGATAATCCAGTCCACATCAGGCATGTTGAAGTCACCTGTAATTACAATGTCCCCCTTCTCTGCCATTCCACTGATTTCATCTATTAACAGGTTATCTAGATCCTCAGATTGTCCAGGGGCCAATATATCACACCAATTCTGACCACAGCTCCCTCCTTAGTCTGCATGGTAACCCAGAGAGTTTCTAGTTCATTATGTGTATGCTGAATTATTGTTGATTGAAGTGTAGTCTTGACATAAATGGCTACTACTATGTGACATAAATGGCTTGACATTTACTTGACATAAATGGCTACTACTACGGCATTAACCATATAGCAAGACATTCTAATTTGCACTGATATGGTGTATTCTGGCAGATAGGCCTCATATGATGTTATCCTCTATGTGCTGAGAATGTGTGCATGGAATAAAAATGTCAGTCAATTAATCCATGTGAGGTATTTTAATTGTCACACACAGCAGATTCTCAGCACATTTACCTAAATATTGTGCATCTGTTGTGCTTGAAAAACACATTTGTTAAGATGTGTGATTAGAAAATACACATACCATTTGATAGAAAGTAATTACATGCCGGAGCTTATAGAAGAGTATGTGTAACTTCAGAATGGCATAGTCATTATGGCAGGGTTGAGGGGTCAATTCAAGGTTGGAAGGAGCAAATGAAAAGCCAGAGATGAATTATGGAGGCTGTAGGATAATTCAGGGCACAACCCTGCTAAATTACATGTAGATTGAACTGAGGGAAAAAGGAAGATGATTGGGACACCGAGAAACGCTCAACACCATGTCAGGATTGAGGAAAAATAAGAAGTCAAAAAGATTGACATGCTGAAAGTAAGTTCCTTGAAATCTCAGCTATAGAAACTCATTTTGGCGATTTGCTCGTAAAAAAGTAGGTCTCTCTATCAGGGTATTGCAATATCCTGGTGTAACATAGCCCTCAATTCAAGTGCTATGTCCCAATTGTGCTTGGCCTATAGCCAAATCTATTCAATGATTCTGGAGGCACAGTAAGTATCTAACCTTTATTGTCCTCTAGGTTTAACAAGGAGCCTTCAAATGACCATTGATTGGGAAGATAAGAAAAGCTTGATATTATGCAGTTGCCATTAGCAGACCAATGGGAACCTAATTCTGCTACACCATATGAGCACACATGTCAATATGGGTCCTGTCTGGATTACATGTGGAGGAGGGTGCGCATAGACTCGAGGAACGCAACCGGCATATGGAGATGAACACCGCCCAGACACTGAAGCTACAGTATGTGGATTAGGCCACCAAGGACAGTTGACTATAAACTACATGGAGTAATATGGGGCCTACTACTATCATCTCCAGGTTGATATTTAAAAAAAAAAACCTCCCTCAACATTTGAGCTTACATTCCACACCCCATAAGTATATCTGATCTCTAAATATAGACAATACATATGGAGAACAGCAGCTGATTCCACAGGAAGTCTGAGGAGAAGAGGTCTCCATTTGATCTCTTTGACCAAATTATAGTTCTGGTAAAGATGAAACAAAGATGAGCCCACAGACATGAGATGATTCTCCTAATCATGATTTGTTTGTAATTACCTAGGCTATCAGTGGGCGTGCAATCATTGTTTTGTCTGGGGATACAATTTGTTAGTCGCCATCAGGACAGAACAGCCAAAACTCCAGATTTGCCCGACAGTGTGGGAAGGTCCAGACCCTGGTCAGGCAATCCAGATGGTAGCACTACCCTGATGGTGCATCTCTCCCTGCCACACTATTGCTGCTGCTGGTTGATGATAAATACCATGAGGGTGCTCTGATACTGTGGAGCATATTTCATTGCCCACTGGCAGCACCTATGGTGCTGAGCCTCCTCCATATATAGCAAATTGAAGTTTAATATAATCAGGGGATGGGAGGCCCAGGCACAATGATTGCTATATAGAGTCTGGGCCCTTACATAGCCTACATGTAAAGGCTGGGACTAGGGATGAGCGAACCGGTTCGGACGGACCGGAATTCGCTCCGAATTTCAGGGAAAATTCGATTCGGCACGAACCCGAATTTTTTTTGGTTCGTGCCGATCGAATTTTCCCTGAAATAACAAAAAAAATGCCGGCATGGTGGGAGCGGGCAGGCCGGCTACGCTGTCAGCGGGCGGCGGAAGCAAAAAAGCAAACACTTACCTGCATGGTCGGAGCGTGGAGGCCGGCGCCGCTCTCAGGCGCCCTCTGATGACGCGCCCTCTGATGACGCGTCCTCTGATGACAGCTGAGAGCGGCGGCCCGCTGACAGACGTAGCCGGCCTGCCCGCTCCCACCATGCCGGCATTTTTTTTTTCAGATAAGCGATTCGTGAAAGTTCGATTCGGGCGAACCCGAATTTCTTGGGGAAATTCGGCGAATCGCCCGAATCGAACTTTCAAGAAGTTCGCTCATCTCTAGCTGGGACCCTAGTTTAAATTGGGTACAAGCAGCTGCCTCGTTTTCTATATAAATCAATATTGTAGGTAGTAAATACCTCTGGCAGCGTGGAGGAGAACTGGATTTCCTGCAGTCGGAAGGCTGATCTGCACTGTATAGTAACAGTAAGAATGACCCCCAGGGAGCCCAGGTGCAGACGGGCTGCTTGAAAGATTTCAGCGTTTAATGTCTCAGAACACTCCAGAATGTCTCCTGATGCCGTCATTATGGTCAGCGAGATCACCTGCAACAAAGGGAAAAAGAAGTGAAATATCACACAATATTTCCTAAACTCAACCAACATTTCATCTAATTTGCTTTGGCCGTTTCAGGCAAAACCATACCAACTTTATAAATAAGATATGCTTAAAATTAAAAATTAATGGTTAAAGGGTATTTCCACTTTTGATGGCTTTTTCAAAAGTTTCCAATATTGCGTGCCAAACTGATGTAACCAATGCCCTAAGCTAATCTGATTTTCTTTCTCTTCGATTTGTTTGCAACTTAGAGGCCGATTCATTAATAGCGCCAGGTAGCGACAGATGAGCGCCAGTAGCGTTATTTTCACAGCGCACGCTAGTATTCGCTGTGCTTGGCCGTTGTTCGGCTGTTGACAGCGACTCAGTCGGTGTGCGGTAATGTTGAATACGGGGTTAGGAGTCGCTGTTTGACAGGTTCCGCGCTGTATGGGAGCGCATGACAGCGAATGGCCATAGCGAACGGCTCCCAGCATATTCATTAACAAATCACGCTCAAAAAATTCTCGCGCTGTGAAATGCTTGTTTAAACCCCAGAGCGCTGGCGGCGATGGGTTAAAGGTAGTTTTTTAACCCCCAAACAACCATATTTTTGGAAAAAAAAAAAAAAACAAGTTTTTCAAAACATTTTGTAATATGAATACATTAATATCAGACCTGATATTAACTTAAAAAAAATATCTAACATTGCAGAAGTGGTCACAGATTTTTTGCCATTTAAAAAAAAAAAAAAAAAAAAAAAAAAACATTAATAGCAATTAATTAAGAATATTTAAAGATTGCTCCATTGAAATGCATTGGAGAGCGCCAGGTAGCGAGAGGTCATACCTGTCACTGTTCAAGGTCGCTCGCTGGCGCTGTGGGGTGAGGCTGGAATAATGATGAATGAGTGGCTATCTGGCGCTCTGTCAGTCGCTAAGCAGGATCGGCTTGATAAATGTGTGATTGCAGAGGGGAGCCGGCGTTCTCGTGGCGGTGAGCGTCATTACCGTTCGCTCACCATTCGCTACCTGCCGCTATCCCTTGTTAAAAAAGAAAACAGTTTTCCCTAGCAACAACGTGTTCACCATAGCAATGTACTGTTTAAAGTACAGATCAGAGATTTCCTGGATCTAGCTTGCTAATCATCTGATTGGAAAAAAGAAATTCAACCCTCTGCACACTCATACTATTGAAAAACCTAGCTAACACTTGTTAAGAACATGGTCTGTTAGTTAACATATTTTGCAATGTATGTAAAAGTGAGGTAGCCACGTCAAGGCCGTCCAATTTTTACCTCGTCCCTAACATTACGGGCAGGCTGATTCATCAATAACGGCAGGTAGCGACAGAAGAGCGTCTGTAGCAGGCATTTTCAGAGAGCCCGCTAGTAGTCGCAGTGCTCGGCTGTGAGTCGCTAGTTTATAGCAACTCAGTCACTGTGCAGTAATGTTGAATACATTGTGACGAGTCGCTATTTGACCAGTACAGCGCTGTATGGGAGCGCATGGTAGCGACTGCTCATAGCGACCGACTCACAACATATTCAAGAAAAAAACAGCCTCACACAACTTTGGCGCAGAAACATGATTATCTGAAGCCCAGAGCTCAGGAGGCGGTGTGTTTAAAGTCTTTTTTTTAGCATCTATCAACTACTAACAAAGCGAAAACATTGTAAAATGAACACTTTAATGCCAGACCTGGAATGTCATTTCTGAAGAAATATATAAAAAATGAAAAAATTGTGAAAAAACTGCTTTTTCAATGCCAGAAGAGGTCACAGAATTTTGCGTGCCGTGTCCGGCGTTCACCAGTCGCTACCTGTCGCTACCTCTCATTAACCAGCCACTACGTGACGCTATCCCTTCTTAAATAAGGGCCTTAGTTTAAAAGTTAAAGGGGTTAAAGGGGTTACATTTCTTTCTTGCTTAGTGTGTGGTTCACACCCCTCTAGCACCTCTTGACTGCTATATATTGACTGGATGAGCACATCCTACCTTTCTTTTTACTGTTGCATTTGCAGGTCAGTGGCCAGATCTGCTGGATTGTAGCTCTCCCAATGTAACAGGGAGTCCAATTAGCTATCTGATTGGCTAAGCATTAACTCTGCTCTAATTTAACCTATTCAGATGGGAGGGAAACAATCTTGTATTCCAGTAAAGGGTTACTAGCAGCATTATCAATTGAGACTGCATGTTTTGTTTAGCCAAAGCTGCTAGTAAATTAACCTATTACAGAGCAAGCACTTCTGCCGGACAGTGTCACATCAGTGCAAATTAGAGTAGTAAAAAATAATAAAATATATAGCTTTATATATATTTTTTTCACACTTGTGCATATTGCTGCAATACAAGAAGGGTATTTACTGAAACATTAGCAGTACAGCAACATGCTGAAAAATGTATAAATCATATTTTGCACTACTCTAATTTGCACTGAAGTGTCATTGCCTGGCAGAAGTGCTTAATATATCAGGCCCATAGATACAGGGGTACATTAGAAGAGAGGGCCCTGCCCTTGCGAGCTTGTGACCTATAGATAATAAGATTTACTGTATAGTTTTTACAGATAGTAATGTCATTAGTATGTACATTTTTACAGGTTCATATGTTAATTCATATATTAATAGCATTAGCAATAGTATAATAGTATAAGCATAATAGTAATATAAATATCAGTTTTAAACTTGTACACACTATAATGGTCTTCAGCGTTCCCTTAGAAAGTTCTCTAGGTGTATCATTGCACATCAGGAGACATGTGCTCATAATAGATACGAGTTGGGTTTAGGCATCAGGACCATGACAGTGGATAGCTTTGAAGACAGAGCCAAACCTCCTGCATGTAGCAAGCAGGGGCTTAACAACAAGATTTTTAAGAGTTAAACCGGACCTTCACCATGATTTAATGAAAAGCCCAAACTCTTAAAAAACAATTCCCCAGCATCTAAAATTAATATATTTTACATTTTTAGTCACTAACTTATTATTCTTTCCCCCACTGGGCTGCAACTCTGTTCAGGAATTTAGGATACGGGCGCCGCCATCTTGACTCAGAAGCATCACACTTACTGAGGAGAGGAGAGTGGGATAAGGTACAGGGGTGCAGGTTATAGCTGTGCTTTGCTCAGACAGAGCAGAGCTGGGGTCAGGGAAAGGTCAGCAGTCCCAGAATGCAGAGCAGCACAGTCACTTCCTGTTTGCAGGCACTTCCTGTTTGCAGGCTGCCTGATAAAATGGCGGCTTCCATAAGCCGCCATCTTGGATGTTTAAAGGCTCATAACATGCAGTACATGCAGGTAGGATGATTTTTAATGTGAGCAATCTGTATGTACAGTGTGGGGGAAACATATAAGATAGACTCTTATTCAGAGTGAAGGTCCGCTTTAAATATTCTAGTACTAAATGGTTGATTTAGCACTTTACTTTTTAAAAAAAAAACAGTTTTTATTGTAAGAGACAAGATCATACATCATGAGGCAACATCCAATACATCAAAAACAAAAATCCTCCATGAAATAACCGATGCATATAATCAAAAGGATCCCACTCCGACCACCGGCCCCCAGCCTCCCTCTCCCAGATTGCCCTCCCGCCCATTCAGACCCCAGGGACGAGACCCAGGACTTTATTTTTTACTCACTTTTTTGGTGATTAAAAACTTTTTCCCATGAGTTTTTTCCTTGGTGCAATTCATATTTTCCTTGGTGCACTATATTTAGCTGTGAATTTTTTTTTAACTTTTGCACAGCTAAATATGATGCTGAATTGCACCAAGGAAAAAAGAATCATTCCTCCCTGTGTCACTTGCATTCCTGTAACTTTTATGTGGCCTGTCACCAAACCCCACCCTTCCTGTAACTCCTCACAAAGACTGTTTGTTTGAAATGTCAATTTGTATCTTTCTGTATAAAAGTTTGCAAAATGCACTTCCTAAAGCAGAATGCGGACTAAAACACCAAACTCGGTGTGCTGACCCCTTTCTCTCAGCTGAGACCCCTTTTCATTTAATCAGGCAATAGAGAAATGGATATATTCTTTTAATTAAGAAGAATTTAACTCAGTATCCTTCCCAAATTAGGCATTATTTAGCTTTTGGTGAAACGTCTAACAATCGTCCATATTTACATGACCTGATGTGGCAAAAAATATACTTTTTCCATCCCTGTTATCTTCCAGAGATAGCTATTCTCCTCTGTTTAATTGGAAACCTTCTGAATCACATGTAGAATATCAGCAAATACTTTTAATATAGAACAAAACCCTTCCTGGGCCCCCCATGCCCTCCCACCGAGCCTTGAGCGCTGCTGCCAGGGGGGTTTCCACTGCCGAAGCTACAACATCTGGCACTTTTGAGATCACTGATTGGCTGATCTCAGGCGTGGTGGATGATGTGGCTCTCTAGCTGTGTGCTCATGCTCCAGTGCCCAGCCTATTTTAATGGCTGGGAGCAGGAGCATGTACAGCTGGATACAGGGAGTGAACACAGTGTCGTGGGAGCCACCAGTATATGTGAGATTACTGGCGACCCAATTTAGGATGTCCCAGGGAGAGGCTAGCGGCCAGCCCTGAGTATTTTAGATTACAGATGTGGGAGCTGGGAATGTACGTTTTTTTTGGCCATTCGCCTGATAAGACGCACTGGCATTTCCCCCCGCTTTGGGGGAAAATAAGTGCATCTTATGGGGTGAAAACATGGTATGCTTCTTGCTGCCTGCTTACAACAGTTGCCTGGATTCTGAATTCTTCCACCTGCCCGTGACCTTTGCTATGGACTTCGACCACAATTGCAGCCTGCTGCCTGCCTATGAACTTACATCTTTTGCTGTCTCCACCACCCTGCTGTTATCAGTTAATTGGTGCCAAGAACTCACTACTTGCATCCCCAGACTCTCAATTACCCAGTAGAATAATCTTGGACTTCTCACGCAGCCTAGCCTATCCTCTCTTTTGGGGAGCTCTAATGAAGATCCTCCTCCCTTTTGGGGAGCTCTAATAAAGGTCTAAGGGTTGGCCTTAGATTTTGAGCCACCAGGTCCTGAGTGATAGTCCCTGGTGTCCACATTGTCAGAAGTGAGGTCCCCCGAAGTCAGGCCTGAATGTGATACACAGCTCTCTATGCATATATCCAGCTCGACCAAGTCGAGCAAGTATTTAAAAGCATACAAATCCCATGCTGGTGTGTAAGCCGATCTCGCCCCCCTCTGAGGTTACGCGTTTTGTGGAGCATCCCTTTTGTCATACCTGGCTGTGATACACAAACCAGTAACTGGGCTTTTTGGCACCAAGGGCAAAGATTCCAAATGGCGCCCCCCACCTGTACTCAGGCCCACTTTTGGTGCCCCCCTGACCCCCTGTACCCATGGCAAGTGCCTCTCCTGCTCCCCCCTAGCTACACTCTAGCTATCTACTATCTATAGTAGATACCTACTATAAAATCGTATGCCTCCATTTAAAAAAAGTGTAAGTAAGTAACTATTGCCATTTATCATGCATCTGCAGATGTTTAATCTTTTTCACAATAGAGCTGCTTTAGACTAGTCGCTAGAAACTCGCTAGAAACAAGGCTCATCATTTTAAAGCTGAACAACGGTAATTTATTAAATTATTAAATAAAAATCCTAATAAAACTATATATATAACTATATATATATATAAAAAATAAAACTAGAGATCAGCCTCTTTCATTTCCTCTATTTTCCAACAAAAACAGCGTGACCGCACATAAACTCTTGCCGCAGCAACGCGACATTCTCGTGTGAGTAGAAAAAAAAACGTTAACTAGGCAATAATCATTTTTCGCTATAGCCATTCTAATGCCGATAAAAATGACTGTGGACATCTGATGGAACGTTGGGCCAACAAACGGAAATTGTGGTGGTTAATAATCTAAATGAAAATTACTTTTTCCAGATGAAACATTATACATTCGCATATAACTATTATTTAATGGGATTTACAGGGCAGATCCGATCCATCCACAAACACAACGGAGAATTAAAACCAGCACAATCTCTATGTTCAGACTGAATTTAAAGGAAAATTCTTTTTGGGCAGGTTTTTTTGTGTTCTGCCTTAATATTTTTCTCTTCTGTTATTTAAAATGAACATTTGTGTTAGGGCCGTGCCCCCAGATCTGTGATTTACCAGCACGCTGTTTAAAATGGGAGCAGCTTTCCTGGTCCTGAGTTAAAACTATTGGCTACAAGTCCCGGGATCCTTGCACTGTAACAGGTGAACTCATCAGCAGCGTTGGCAAAATCACGCAGCAGTAATGACCTCTCCAGGTGAGAACACTGCCAGTGGCTGTTTAGCTACTGAACTAAAATATAGTGATCCCCTAATCTGATTGCCTTAGCCAATCAGATGATTAATGAAAGAAAATGGCAAACTGCTCTGTGAATGAAATAGTTAGTGTGCGAGGCTCTCAAATGGGCCCACCCATCAATCTCATTAAAATATTAAGCGACAAACATGTCTATTTGGAAAAATAGAGGTTTGGTTGAAGCCACACCGGCCTGACAAGGCACTCTGTGTTTAGTGTGGTGCTTACTTTATATATCTGAGCCCCATAATAGGAACATATACTACATCTAGTAAAATACAGAGCTACTTACTGGGAGCCCAGTGGGGGAAAGAATGATAAGTGAGTAAAAACGTACAATATATCAATTTTAGATGTTGGAGAGCTTTTTAAGGGTTTGGGATTTTCATTAAATGATTCTGAAGGTCTGGTTTATAGATGACCAATACCCATGGTGATCGGCCCGGGAATCTATAAGATTTGATTCCCTTCCGGTTGATTCCCTTCCCCTGGGGCATCCAAAATCTGGATGCCCTGCTGTGTTAAACCCCCCAGGTCGCACCATACACTTGCCTTCTTTCCTGGTCCAATGGCGCATGCGCAGCCGCAGCCGCTTCCCCGCTATCTCTTTAGCAGGGTGTGTGCCCACGCCAGGCATTTGTGAGGGTAGTGGGGAATGCGGGCATCAGCGAACTCGGAGCCGCTTGCCTTAGACGAAGGCTTAGGCGGCGTGACGTCAGCGGATCCGAGCGCGCTGATTGGATAAGTGGCCGCGCATGCACTGTAGGACTGGGAAGAGGTGAGTTGGTTTCGGCGATCTGGGGGGGTTTCGCACAGTGGGTGACGCCCAATTGGGGTGCCCTGGGGGAAAGGGCAAAACCCAGGATAGTCAAAATCCTGGGTTTTGGTCCACTATGATGAATGGGTGCCCAGAACTGGACGGCATATTCCAGGTGAAGGCGCACCAGTGCCTTGTAAAGAGGCAAAATTGCAGCTCTATCCCATGATTCCAGGCATCTTTTAATGCATGATAATATCTTGGTGGCTTTGGAAGCAGCTGCTTGGCATTGCATGCTGTTATTTACCAATACCCCCAGATCCTTCTCAACAAGTGATTCTCCCAGTTTTACTCCCCCAAGGACATATGTGACCTTCAGGTTGTTAGACCCCAAGTGCATTACTTTACATTTCTCCACCCTGAACCTCATTTGTCAAGTGGATGCCCAGACAATTAATGTGTCTAAGTCAGCCTGAAGCTTGTGAATCTTCAATAGACTGCACTGTGCTACATATCTTTGTGTCATCTGCATAAATAGAGACAGTGCTTTTAATTCCATCTTCTATGTCGTTTATAAACAAGTTGAATAATAGAGGGCCCAGCACTGAACCCTGGGGTATGCCACTTACAACCGGTAACCATTCAGAGTAGGTATCATTAACCACAACTCTCTGCACACGATCCTTCAGCCAGTTTTCAATCCAGTTACAAACTGTGTTTTCTAATCCTGAATATCTCAATTTCCCCAATAAGCGTCTATGGGGGACAGTGTCAAATGCTCTTGCAAAAATCCAGAAAAACTATATCCACAGCCACCCCCTCTGTCCAGGCTTCTACTCACCTCCTCATAGAAGCCAATCAGGTTAGTCTGGCAGCTTCTGTCTATAGTAAAACCATGTTGGTTGTCACTTATAATATTATGGATAGTTACATATTCGTGTATGTTGTCCCTTAATAGTCCCTCAAGCAATTTCCCCACAATGGATGTTAAGCTAACAGGTCTGTAATTGCCCGGAGAAGACCTAGAGCCCTTTTTAAAAATGGGCACCACATTTGCCTTGCGCCAGTCCCTTGGCACTATACCAGTTGCTAGTGAGTCTTTAAAGATCAACAACAGGGGTGATGAGATAAAGGAATTGAGTTCTTTGAGAACACTTGGGTGAAGTCAATCTGGTCCTCCAGTCTTATTCACATTTTAAATTATTTAGTTTTTCTTGGATGGTATCCATGTTTAGCTTGTTAATTATTATACTTGGGCTATTGCTATCAGTGGTAACTCCTGTGTATGCTCCTTGCTCTTCTCTTGTGTACACAGAGCTAAAGAATCCATTTAACAGCTCCGCCTTATCTTCATCCCCAGTGACCATTTCCCCGTTATCATGAATTAGGGCACCTACCTGTTCTGATTTAGTTTTCTTCAAATTAATATATTTAAAAAATCGTTTGTTTTGCTTTCTTTGGCCACATCTCTTTCATTTTGTGATTTTGCCAACCTTATTTCTTTCTTACACATTTTATTTACTAATTTATACTAGCTACTAGCTGTTACAGCTGAGAGTTCAGCCTTGTAATGTTTAAATGCCATTTTGCTTATATAGTTTACCCGTAGGAATACATTTTCAACGTTGCTACTCACAATTGATTTAAAGCACTCCCATTTGGCATCTGTATCCTTATTCCTAAACAGATGCTCCCAGCCAATGTCCTGGAGTACAGCTCTGAGCCTGGGGAAGTTGGCCTTCCTAAAATTTATTGTTTTTGCCCTCCCAGGCATAAAATCTTTCTTACAGTTTATGTTAAATACAATTATATTGTGGTCACTGTTACCAAGATTTTCATGGACTGTTACTGTCCCCATCAGGTCATCATTATTTGATATTACCAGATCTAAAAGAGCATCACCCCTAGTAGGTGCCTCCACAAACTGATTCATATAATTATCTTGTAGCAAGCTGAGGAATGCTCTCCCCCTTGTAGTGGAAGCAGAACCATGTCTCCAGTCGATTCCTGGATAGTTGAAGTCCCCCATCACCACCACTGTACCAGCCTGTGACTCTATCTGTTTATGCAGTTGACCCTCTATTTCCTCAGTTATATTTGGGGGCCTATAGATTACACCAAGCAGTATTTTAGCATTGTTTACATCACCCCCCACTTCTACCCACAAGGATTCTACATCCTCACAATCTTCTGCTAGTATCCCCTCATTAATATATGCTTTGAATTCTTGCTTTACATAAAGGCACACGCACCCCCTTTCCTTTTTGCTCTGTCTTTCCGAAAAAGCAGTAATTGGTTCCCACATGGACCACGACAGCTGGGTCATCCCCAGCCCCTCCCAGTAATTTATCCACCCTTTCCACCACATGCCGAACCCTGGCACCAGGGAGACAGCAAACCATTCAGTTGAGGCGGTCTTGGTAACAAATTATTCTATCAGTCCGCCTGATAATAGAAACTAACTGTCTAGTCCTACCTGCAGTCCCCAACCACCCACCCACTAGCTGGGCTGTCCTCCCGGCTGTTGGGGAGAGCAGTATCCGCTAGGGCTGGCATTTCTGAGACAGACACTCTTGCATCATTACCCAACTTGGCAATTTTGCTAGGGTGCACAGACACAGGTATGGCCTTCCTTTTCTGTGCACCCTTTCTACTCCCTCTATCTACATTTACCCAGCTACTTATCTGCTCATCCTGACCCATTACTCCACCCTCTGTATCTACCCCACTTATTGCCTGCTCAGTGAGCAGAAAGCTCTTTTACATATTATCAATCCTCCTCAGTGTTGCATTTTCCTCCTCCAGATCTCTAACCCGAGCCTCCAGGTTTGCAATTTGCTTACATTTACCACAGCGGTATTTACCCAGGAACTGCGGCTCCTGAAGTGTATACATATGACAAACTGTGCACTAAAGTAGACCTCCAATATTGCTGGCCATTATCCTAGTTACAAAACAGCAGTAAAAACCATTTTAGTGCTCACAGTTGCAGCAACTTTGGCTTTTACCTTCTAATTTTAGCATATAGGCAATAAGAACACTTGAAGTCCCCCAATCTAAAGTCCCTTAATGAAAAGTCCCCTCACTTATAATACAACCTCACTTGAAAATACAACCGGAACTCGCAAAAGCTCCTGAACTCGCTTTAAATAATCTTATTTATATAAAGCAATATTTTCCTTCCAAATAGCAATTTCTGTCTGGCAAACAAAGCACAGCCGCTGGCAGCTCAATGCAGGGAACTGTTTTCTGCTGGACCAGCTGGGTGACTACACTACCCCCCACCCAGAATGGCAAAGCAGGAGTTCCCGAGCAGCACGCACCCGCACAAGGGGGGCACAAGGGACTCGATCTGACGTTCCAGTAAGTGGGTGGGTGCCAGACAACCACCAGTCAGTTACTTGGCTGGACGATTATTTTAAAGGAAAAAATACTGTATCTGGGGCTTCCACCAGATTTTGGGGCCAGGGGCCTCCACCACACTTAATCCAGACCTGGTCTCAAGTTTTTACCGCAAACACACATTTGGGGCATCCCAAATCCGCATTCCCTAGGGAAATATACCAAAACCTGGGATACTCCAAATTCCCGGTTCCGTTCCACTTTACGTAAGCAGCGTGTAGTAATAAAGCTTCACTGTGTTGTGATTCAAATAACTGATACATATTTCTCTTACCTGAGTAGAGAGTATGCCGTGTCCGATTCCAGTATTATGGGTTCCCGTGCCGATTACACCGGCCGCAGCCACCTCTGACACTGCTCCGATACTGCAAGAGACAAGGGACCACTTACCAGACATACAGTAACAGGGGCAGGCTGACCATTAGGAGCACAGTGAGTATTGCTGGTGGGATACACAGCTTTGAGGCTGGCTCAGATGGGAAGCAAATTATGGGTAGGCTGAGGAGCTCATGGGCTGGCCTGTAAAATCCCGGGATGAATTTGGGACCAGGTCATCCCTGGCTTTGAATTATTCACCCCTCTCCTTGTGAGGCAGCGATGGTCAAACAAGCACTAAAACAGCTGAAACTTTTTTAGGCCATAAATGTAAAACCAGCACCAGCCTGTCTGTTTAAAATGTCACATTGTTTGCATTCAAACAAGTAATATAAAAGGCATTGTTATGGTCTGGGCAAGCACTGGCATACATACTAAGAGTAGGGACTGGGCATGGATGGGACTACCTTGGCATTACTGCCAGGCTTACATAATATACATACCTACCAACTGTCCCTTGGATATACTGTCCCTCTTTTGAGTCCATGTCCCTCTGCTCCTCGCTGTTCTCATTTGTCCCTCTTTGAGGTGTAACATGCAGATCTGCATCAATTAATGATTAATTTGCCTATTCAAAGTGTTTTAATTGTTGTAACTGTTATATCCTATCCCCTATTCATCCTTCAATTAGGGGGCGTAGCTTTATTTAACAGTTATCCCTTTCCCACACTGAAAAGTTGGGAGTTATGAATATATGTATAGCTACATTCACTTTCATTGTCTACCTTGGGGCTGATTTAACAACCGGGAGTAAATTTTCCCCTGAATCCGTCCCAAGGTAGACAATGACAAACTCAATCCCATGGGTGAGACGTGGCTCCATGATTGGCTGGAGGTCACGTGGACCAGAGTTGCCCTCTATTTCCCGGCTGCCAGTCCAGGCTGCCCCACGTGACCAGTGGTAGCCAACCCTGGTGCTGCAGCTCGCCTGGGGGATAGAAGTTCAGCTGAGGATTGCGGGGGTTTATGGGGGTCTATGCGTGGAGGGGCTACAGCAATCTGTATGCCCCCCCAACACTCTCACAATGCTGCCCCACACCCATTGGGTTTGATTCAGAGCCAGGTGAGAAAACTCACTTCTTTTTTAGGGGAGAAACCTGCTATTGACTTTCAGTATCTACCTTGGGGCTGATTCAACAACCAGCAGTAAACTTTCACCTGATGTTAAATCAGCCCCAAGCTAAATAATGAAAGTGAATGGCACGTTTCTTTCCTAAAAAGGAGTGACTTTTCTAACCTGGCTCTGAATCGATCCCATTATGTAGAAAATGGGCGTGGGATCTCCTTAAAGTGGACCATCACCCTTTGTTCCCGGTCCAACGGTGCATGCGTGAGCAGTGGGAGCATCCCCACTATCCCTTTAGCAGGGTGCGTGCCTGCGCCAGGCATTTGTGAATGGCCAGCGCAGGCACGCTCCCCGTTAAAGTGGATTAAAACCCAGGATAGTCAAAAGTTTTGACTATCCTGGGTTTTAGTTCCTTTCCCTGGGGGCACCCCGATTATGGGTACCCCGCTGTGTGAAACCCCCCCCCAGATCGCCGCAGCAACTCACCTCTTCCTGGTCCCAAGGTGCGTCTAAGAGCAGCGTCTCTGACGTGCCATTCATTCACAAATGCCTGGTGCAGGCACGCGCACTGCTAGAGGGAAGCGGAGGATGCAGCCATCAGAGCCGCTGCTCTTAGACACACCGTGGGACCGGGATAAAGTGAGTTGGCGATCTGGGGAGGTTTCACACAGCGGGACACCCCCGATCGGGGTTCCTTCGGGGAAAGGAACAAAACCCAAGATAGTCAAAATCCTGGGCTTTGGTCCACTTTAAAGGGCAGTGGGGGTTGTGGCCGCCAGCATTCTCGGATCCGCCTGCATTAGACAAGCTCCTGGACGAAGGTGCTCGAGCGGATCCAAGCCTGCTGATTGGACAAGCGTCCGTGCATGCTTCGTAGGACCGGGAAGAGGCGATTTTGCTGGGGCCACCTGGGGGGTATCACACAGCAGGGCACCCCGATCTGGGTGCCCCAGTTGAAAACCCAAAACCCCACTTTAAGATTATTATCTGCCATAACAGTACCACAAAATGAGTTTGGTATAATTGTTGGTACAGTGACTTTCCATGATGTATTGCGTTTAACATTCCTTATGACAGTTTCTAACGCTCTTTAATAAACTGATTTTGTTTGTTGCCAAACATGTTGTGATTAATTTCCCCATAAATGAACTTTTAAAGAATCACATATCTTGGGGTTGACCAGAAAAAGATCACACAGCCGCATCAGTATTCACTTCTCCTAAAAGAAAAAAAAAAGCAAATCCACCTTCTCAGGTGCTGGATGTGACCTTCACGGCAGCCTGTGCGAATTTCCGAAAATGTCAGCAGCAATTAGAGTCTCCAGTGTATACGGCAGCTGAGTCCCGCTCTTCTGGGACTTCAATCCACTAATGAGTTCATAGCCTGTGTTCTTTCATGTGTCACAACTTACAAGTGGATCCATTCTACACTACAGCCACCTCCTCTAACAAGACTAAAAACCACAGGAGGGAATAGTGCTAGTGATCCTGGGAAATTCAAGCGGACATGTTAAATAGAAGCTAGGTCTGCTGAATAGCCTTGACTTGGGATGCCTCATTGTTGAAAGTGGACCAAAACCCATGGCGATCAGCCTGAGAATCTATAAGATTCCCAGGCTGATTGATTCCTCCCCCCCCCGGGGCAACCAAGATGGGCCTAGCCTGCTGGTTCTTATTTTGATAGAGAAGCCATGCGACTGGCATGCACTACTTCCATGGCAGGCCAGGTCTGGGAGTGACAGCAGAGAAATCAAGGACCCCATTTCAGGGGAATGGCTCATTTTCCTCTAGAGATTCGGGGGTCAGTAGACTCCGCCGCTGGCCTACAAATTGGAAGCCACAAGGTGGTCTAGATCCCTGTGGCACAACAGGCCATAGCCTTCAGCCTTTCCCTCCCTGGCAGGAGGGGGCACTCTCAACCCTGTATGCTCCGCTCTTTCCGGGTCTGGAAGTTTTGCTAGCTTGCGGGGGGGGGGGTCACTCACTGCTTTCAGTCGTGGCCTTGCTGTTTGGCATATCCCTGACCCCAATGGGATTCACCACAGTTTTGGTGGTAGTCATGTTTGTCTTGTGGAGCCTGGGGGTGGCATCATCCTGCACCTTGGTGACTGGCTTGAGGGCTCCATCTCTACCGGAAGGCGCTAAGGTATGATAGTATGGGTTGTCTATGCTTGAGTTGTTGGGTGGTCTTTAAACTCCCCCACCAGGCTCAGATCGTACGGCCTATGTTGGCAGTCTACAACCCACTGTTCACCAGAGCAGGTGACTCCTGGGCCTGATGGCCTCTTCCAGGGAGGCAGTTGCGGTAGGCCCAGTCCCTCGCCGGGCCAATTGGATGCTGCTGTCGAGCTGAGTCAGGTCATGGGAGTCCTTGGTTTGCCTCTTCACCTTGCCAGTCACAGTTCAGAATTGAACCAGTGCTTGACGAGAGTCTGCTGGAATCTGATCGATCTTTCCTGGCGGTCTGGTGTTCCAGCCTCACCACAGATGCCTGTCTGTTGGGTGGCATGCTGAGGAGCTGATTCGGTTGCTGATACCAGTGGCAGCATTGTCTCCTGATAAACAGATTTTACCGGTGATGGTTCAGTGGGCTTTCAAACACTGGCCACCCTGTGGCCGTTCATTCAGCACACAGTCGGGAATGTCATGGCTGTAGCATACATATGTCATCCGGGAGACACCAGGAGGGGACTAGCATGCTGAGGGTCAAGTCAGGTTCCAGTTTTGGTTTAAACTGGGAGACAGTGGGCCGGGGGGTGGACCTGTTTGCCTCCTGGCCAACCCAAAAGTCCGAAGTTCATGTTCAGGGGAAAGGATGATTGATTGGTATGCTGGCTGTCCCGTGGTCTGGTTGCTATCCACTCTGCACGTTTCCACCATTGCTGCTTCTGGGTCGCTGGTTCAGGGGGATACCCAGCGAAGGGGTGCCTGTCACCCTCTCACCCCACACTGATCAGTGAGGTGTGGTTCACAAATCTGGTGCGGCTGGCAGTGGGGCCTTCTTGGTGATGTCCTGTCCGTTCCAAATTGGCGCAGCAGGGTCCTCGAAGCACCACGAGTTCTAGTGTGATCTTTAGTGAGAGTTTTGTTTTGGGACTGGAAATAGTCTTACTACAGGACGTGGTGGCCTTGCATGGCTGTTGTGCATACAACAGTTAATCCTGGGGGCAGGTTTTCACTGCCCAGAAGGCAGAATTTTTTTTTTAACAGGGCCTGGTCACTGGGTTGCAAACCAGCAACCCTTCATGATCGGCCTAGCCCTTGTCCATTTTTTTCCAGTGACCACTGGCGGAGAGCAGGTTGGTCTGCATGTACATGTTCACTCTTCATAGAGACGCTTGTTCCGCCTTTGGATCTTAACCTCGGCCTTGATGCTCCAGGGAGTCTTTCCCTTGGATGGCTGGCGGAGGCTCCTTTGCTATGCTACCCTTAAGAGGGTCTTTCTATTGGCAATTACTTCCATATGGCATGTATACATGGGCAGTGAGTTCAGAAAGTCATGAGCAGCAGGGTCAAGTTTTTCTTTTTGACTGAAGATGGTTCCTTCCTTCTCTCTGGCTTTGGTGATTGAGTTGCTATTGTTGTTGCTGCGCCTCACTTGTCGGAGGGAGCAACTCCTTCACTCTCTGGAGGTGTTCCAGGTCCTAAAAATGTACTTGGTAGCCTGTCCAACTTTCTGTATGATGGTCATTGGGTTCTTTTTCCAGAGGGGTCATAGATGGGCCTGGTGGCTGATAGGTATGCCATAAGTAGGTGAATTAGGCAGGTGGTGGTGTGTGCCTACACCTGGTGGAGTGGGGAAGCCAGTCATTGCTTACTCTATAAGGGCATCGACTTATCCTAGGCCTCGACATCAAGCTTCTGTGACCAGTAATGCAGGGCTGCTACTGGGTGCTCCGGGCACGCCTTTTTGACTTTCTATGGAGTGGAGACAACAGCATTCAGCTGCGACCACTCTGGGTTGAGTGGTGTTGCAGGCAGGGCTGACCCTTTTCAAGGGTCTAGACTAGAAGCGTTCTGTTTGGGGTCTGCTATTCCTGATTATGGTTTGCGGCTTGGACTGTCCCACCCTAGGAAGAGGGTATTGCTTTGGAACGCCCCTTTGTCTCCACCCTCATCCTTTAGACTGTAAGTTCATAAGGGCAGGGCTCTCTTTCCTATTGTCTCCTGTGCTCACAACACTCGGTTTAAACCTCGTAGCATCTAGTTTGTATTGTTCTTTGTACTATATGTTTTACCTTGTCTGTAGTCATACTTCATGAAGCGCTATGGAAGATGATGGCACTAAATAATCATTAATAATAATAACATAAGGAAATACGTGGACTCAACAGTAAATTTATTTTCTTGTCATCTTCCATTCTGCGACAACACACGCGCCTATAGGCTGCAACTGCGTCGGTTGCTGGGAATGCCTTTGTCATGCTTAGTTTGGATTGTCTCAGTCTTAACCATTCTGCGACAACACGCGCGCCTATAGGCTGCAACTGCGTCGGTTGCTGGGAATACCTTTGTCATGCTTAGTTTGGATTGTCTCAGTCTTAACCAAGAGTGTGGCATTCACCGCATGTAATGGATTTTTCTCCTCCGGGGGTTGTGCCTAGACTGCTTTTTTGATTAAACTGAGAAAATACGGGCATACTCTGTCTCGTATAGGCCGGGAGGACCTAAGTTTTTGCAGTTCCTGTCTACGGCTGAGGCTAACCCACACCTAGCTGACTGTGGTGCCCTGGAATGGAAAAGGACGAAAAAAGAAATTTACCAGTGACTACACAAATGTACTTTTTTTCAATCTGAAACCCATGTATCTGTTTGCTGTAGGTTTCCATTTCATTGGAAGCTGTTGAGTGGTTTCAACCTTAAAGACAATCTGAACAATAAAACCAGAAATTTTGGTCTTTGCCTTTCTGTTGCTTTAAACTCCCATGTCATCTGCTGAACATTTTCATAAAATCTTCATGACTAAATTAATAAAGGTCCCATTGCATGCCATATTTTTTTTATAACTTGGCACACATACAATATTACGATTATGCCAGCAGCGTTGGGAGCAGCTCTCATATCATGTTTTTTCGATGGCAGCCATGTTGTTGTAGAAATAAGCTAATACAGTTTCCTGGAAAAAGTGATTACTGATGCGTATCTCATTTTAACAGCTCCTGGAAAGTGACAGGCGATCAATGGAGAAAAGCCTTGACACAGGCGACATGACAACACAATTCTAGGCAAGTTGACGGCTCTCTATAAATTGATGGCGCAAGCTGACAGCAGCCAACAAGCCCCTGTAATACTCTCATGACTGATGTCTCTGGGATGTTTAGGCCAATCCAGACTGATTTGAGAGTGAATGGCGTGCAATAGCCTCTCTGACAAATGTAAATCTTACTTTTATTCCTGGATGTGATGTATGATATATATTCTCTGGTGCCTATGATGGACCCATGGAATGGGAAAGATATAAACATCATCTACAAGAAAAGCTCACTGCTGATGTGGGGGGGGGGGGCGGGTCAGGGCTGTAAATCTGTTTTGACAGGTGGAATCCCCTGATCTCTGGCGGAGCAAGGCCTTAAATCCAATATATATATATATATAATTTTAAAAGGATAATACACCTATGTACTAATCAATCACCAACATAATACCCGCTTAATATACAATATTGTATACTCACAATTCTTTAGGGGAAGCTGTCATAGATTACAGTTGTATGGAAACATAGATTTCATTGCACAGAAATGCCCTCTGATTTCCTTGGTATGAATTGGTCATACAATTTCACATATGGCTGCCCAGGTCTGATTCAGTCACAATGACCTTTTTTGGAAACAGGAAATGCCATTGGAAAGCCAAATTAGAGGGGATAAAGACCAAGTTATTGAGAACTCAGGTCCGAAACCACATGTCACCGCAGCGTTGGACCCATTGGATGCACAGCATCAGACTGAGTCTGTTAAAACTAGAATCAGTGTCCTCTGACTTTCCAATGAAAAGTCATGCTCGGTAATATTTTTAACTGACAGCTAAGGGGAGGGGGCTGCAACCCCACCCACAGGGGAGGGGGGTGTCATGTCCCAAGACTTGTATTTCATTTTACCCGGGGTATAGGCATGATATGGTATTCATTTACATAGGCTGAGCAGTGTGCCTTTAATTGCTTTTGTCCCTTACCGGATCCCTTAGTCTAGCTGTGATGCAAGCAACTCCTCCCTTCTTCCTCTTTCCCTTCAGCCATCTCTAGTTTGCATCCAAGCAGTGCACACCTGCTGCTCCCTCCTTCAGTGTACAGTCTTTTTACATGCTGCTGTTATGGGTTTACATCACAAGTTTCCTGCTGTTTTGAACATACATTTCAAGATTCCTGCTGTAAGAAGTGTTTATTCTGTACTGAAATAAAGCTTCTGAAACTTTTCTACGTATCTCCATGACAAGTTGAGTAAGCTATCTGCCAAGCCTTATGGAGTAGGAACACATCCGTCACAGACATACGCAGACAAGGTGAAGCTGTCTAAAGGATTCGCATTACTGGTGAGTCAGAATAGGGAGAGTGTCAAACCTGTGAATAAAGGTCTCAGCCACCCTGGTTGTCTTTGTCTGGGGGAAGGTCATGTGGAACATTCTGGAGGGACAGAGGAACTCGCAGGCTACCTCATAACCTCCTTTTGGTTGGCTTGCATCAGTACTGATCTGTCTGAAGTAACTGACATTTCCTCTGCTAACTCTAATCATAACTTCCCACTTGTAATTGCCCTTCAGGCCTGTATATAAATCCTTCCATCTGTTTATAGTCTGTCTAACGGGCTCTTAAATACATAACTTAATCTTGGCCTGATCTGTATGTTCATCTCAAACCCATTTGTCCGTGTATTTCAGTTATATTTACACGCTACGGGATTCCCAGGTGGGAAACTGTTTTGTAGATTAGACAGGGAGAGGCTGTAGCTGCAGTGAGGAATAGTGAGGGACCTAGAAAAAGTTTATAATTTTCCTTGGGTATCATTTTTCCTTCCAGTTGGGTAGGGAGAGGAGGCTCATATATTGAGGGACAGCTAGGAACCAAAGAACAAATTAGTAATAACTGTCCTTTTCAGGACTGTCAGAAGGGAGAGAAGGCTCATATAGTGATAGGACAGTGAGGGACAGAGAAACATTTAATAATTGTCTTTTTCAGGTGAAATGTTATAATCCGCAAGTTTGTCTTCTACTGTCATTCACTGCAAGTGTATACTAATTCCATGTTCTACTGTCAGTCACTGCAAGTGTATACTAATACCATCTTCCACTGTCATTCACTGCAACTGTATACTAATACCATCGTCTATTGTCATTCATTGCAAGTGTATACTAATACCATCTTCTATTGTTATTCATTGCAAGTGTATACTAATACCATCTTCCACTGTCATTTAATCCAAGTGTATACCAATACCATCTTCTACTGTCATTCACTGCAAGTGTATACTAATAGCATCTTCCACTGTCATTCACTGCAAGTGTATACTAATACCATCTTCCACTGTCATTCACTGCAAGTGTATACTAATAGCATCTTCCACTGTCATTCACTGCAAGTGTATACTAATACCATCTTCCACTGTCATTCACTGCAAGTGTATACTAATACCATCTTCCACTGTCATTCACTGCAAGTGTATACTAATACCATCTTCCACTGTCATTCACTGCAAGTGTATACTAATACCATGTTCTACTGTCAGTCACTGCAAGTGTATACTAATAGCATCTTCCACTGTCATTCACTGCAAGTGTATACCAATACCATCTTCTACTGTCATTCACTGCAAGTGTATACTAATACCATCTTCCACTGTCATTTAATCCAAGTGTATACTAATACCATCTTCCACTGTCATTTAATCCAAGTGTATACTAATACCATCTTCCACTGTCATTCAATGCAAGTGTATACTAATATCATCTTCTATTGTCATTCATTGCAAGTGTATTCTAATACCATCTTCCACTGTCATTTAATCCAAGTGTATACCAATACCATCTTCTACTGTCATTCACTGCAAGTGTATACTAATACCATCTTCCACTGTCATTCACTGCAAGTGAATACTAATACCATCTTCTACTGTCATTCACTGCAAGTGTATACTAATACCATCTTCCACTGTCATTTAATCCAAGTGTATACTAATACCATCTTCCACTGTCATTTAATCCAAGTGTATACTAATACCATCTTCTACTGTCATTCACTGCAAGTGAATACTAATACCATCTTCTACTGTCATTCACTGCAAGTGTATACTAATACCATCTTCTACTGTCATTCACTGCAAGTGTATACTAATTCCATCTTCTACTGTCATTCACTGCAAGTGTATAATAATACCATCTTCTACTGTCATTCACTGCAATTGTATACTAATACCATCTTTCACTGTCATTCACTGCAAGTGTATACTAATACCATCTTCCACTGTCATTCAATGCAAGTGTACACTAATACCATCTTCTACTGTCATTCACTGCAATTGTATACTAATACCATCTTTCACTGTCATTCACTGCAAGTGTATACTAATACCATCTTCCACTGCCAGTCACTGCAAGTGTATACTAATACCATCTTCTACTGTCATTCACTGCAAGTGTATACTAATACCATCTTCTACTGTCATTCACTGCAAGTGTATACTAATACCATCTTCCACTGCCAGTCACTGCAAGTGTATACTAATACCATCTTCTACTGTCATTCCCTGCAAGTGTATACTAATTCCATCTTCTACTGTCATTCACTGCAAGTGTATACTAATACCATCTACCACTGTCATTCAATGCAAGTGTATACTAATACCATCTTCTATTGTCATTTACTGCAAGTGTATACTAATACCATCTTCCACTGTCATTCAATGCAAGTGTACACTAATACCATCTTCTACTGTCATTCACTGCAAGTGTATACTAATACCATCTTTCACTGTCATTCACTGCAAGTGTATACTAATACCATCTTCCACTGCCAGTCACTGCAAGTGTATACTAATACCATCTTCTACTGTCATTCACTGCAAGTGTATACTAATACCATCTTCTACTGTCATTCACTGCAAGTGTATACTAATACCATCTTCCACTGCCAGTCACTGCAAGTGTATACTAATACCATCTTCTACTGTCATTCACTGCAAGTGTATACTAATACCATCTTCTACTGTCATTCACTGCAAGTGTATACTAATACCATCTTCCACTGCCAGTCACTGCAAGTGTATACTAATACCATCTTCTACTGTCATTCCCTGCAAGTCTATACTAATTCCATCTTCTACTGTCATTCACTGTAAGTGTATATTAATACCATCTTCCACTGTCATTCACTGCAAGTGTATACTAATACCATCTTCTACTGTCATTCCCTGCAAGTGTATACTAATACCATCTTCCACTGTCATTCACTGCAAGTGTATACTAATAGCATCTTCCACTGTCATTCCCTGCAAGTGTATACTAATACCATCTTCTACTGTCATTCCCTGCAAGTGTATACTAATACCATCTTCCACTGTCATTCACTGCAAGTGTATACTAATTCCATCTTCTACTGTCATTCACTACAAGTGTATACTAATAGCATCTTCCACTGTCATTCACTGCAAGTGTATACTAATACCATCTTCTACTGTCATTCACTACAAGTGAATACTAATACCATTTTCTACTTTCAGTCACTGAAAGTGTATACTAATACCATCTTCTACTGTCATTCACTGCAAGTGTATACTAATAGCATCTTCCACTGTCATTCACTGCAAGTGTATACTAATACCATCTTCTATTGTCATTCATTGCAAGTGTATACTAATACCATCTTCCACTGTCATTCACTGCAAGTATACACTAATACCATCTTCTACTGTCATTCACTACAAGTGAATACTAATACCATTTTCTACTTTCAGTCATTGAAAGTGTATACTAATACCATCTTCTACTGTCATTCACTGCAAGTGTATACTAATAGCATCTTCCACTGTCATTCACTGCAAGTGTATACTAATACCATCTTCTATTGTCATTCATTGCAAGTGTATACCAATACCATCTTCTACTGTCATTCACTGCAAGTGTATACTAATACCATCTTCCACTGTCATTCACTGCACGTGAATACTAATACCATCTTCTACTGTCATTCACTGCAAGTGTATACTAATACCATCTTCTACTGTCATTCACTGCAAGTGTATACTAATACCATCTTCTACTGTCATTCACTGCAAGTGTATACTAATACCATCTTCCACTGTCATTCAATGCAAGTGTATACTAATACCATCTTCTATTGTCATTTACTGCAAGTGTATACTAATACCATCTTCCACTGTCATTCAATGCAAGTGTACACTAATACCATCTTCTACTGTCATTCACTGCAAGTGTATACTAATACCATCTTCTACTGGCATTCACTGCAAGTGTATACTAATACCATCTTCTGCTGTCATTCACTGTAAGTGTATATTAATACCATCTTCCACTGTCATTCACTGCAAGTGTATACTAATACCATCTTCTACTGTCATTCACTGCAAGTGTATATTAATACCATCTTCCACGGTCATTCACTGCAAGTGTATACTAATACCATCTTCTACTGTCATTCCCTGCAAGTCTATACTAATTCCATCTTCTACTGTCATTCACTGTAAGTGTATATTAATACCATCTTCCACTGTCATTCACTGCAAGTGTATACTAATTCCATCTTCTGCTGTCATTCACTGCAAGTGTATACTTATACCATCTTCTACTGTCATTCACTGCAAGTGTATACTAATACCATCTTCCACTGTCATTCAATGCAAGTGTATACTTATACCATCTTCTACTGTCATTCACTGCAAGTTTATACTTATACCATCTTCTACTGTCATTCACTGCAAGTGTATACTAATACCATCTTCCACTGTCATTCACTGCAAGTGTATACTAATACCATCTTCTACTGTCATTCACTGCAAGCGTATACTAATACCAGCTTCTACTGTCATTCACTGCAAGTGTATACTAATTCCATCTTCTACTGTCATTCACTGCAAGTGTATACTTATACCATCTTCCACTGTCATTCAATGCAAGTGTATACTAATTCCATCTTCTACTGTCATTCACTGCAAGTCTATACTAATTCCATCTTCTACTGTCATTCACTGTAAGTGTATATTAATACCATCTTCCACTGTCATTCACTGCAAGTGTATACTAATTCCATCTTCTGCTGTCATTCACTGCAAGTGTATACTTATACCATCTTCTACTGTCATTCACTGCAAGTGTATACTAATACCATCTTCCACTGTCATTCAATGCAAGTGTATACTTATACCATCTTCTACTGTCATTCACTGCAAGTTTATACTTATACCATCTTCTACTGTCATTCACTGCAAGTGTATACTAATACCATCTTCCACTGTCATTCACTGCAAGTGTACACCAATACCATCTTCCACTGTCATTCACTGCAAGTGTACACTAATACCATCTTCTACTGTCATTCACTGCAAGCGTATACTAATACCAGCTTCTACTGTCATTCACTGCAAGTGTATACTAATTCCATCTTCTACTGTCATTCACTGCAAGTGTATACTTATACCATCTTCCACTGTCATTCAATGCAAGTGTATACTAATTCCATCTTCTACTGTCATTCACTGTAAGTGTATATTAATACCATCTTCTGCTGTCATTCACTGCAAGTGTATACTTATACCATCTTCTACTGTCATTCACTGCAAGTGTATACTAATACCATCTTCCACTGTCATTCAATGCAAGTGTATACTTATACCATCTTCTACTGTCATTCACTGCAAGTTTATACTTATACCATATTCTACTGTCATTCACTGCAAGTGTATACTAATACCATCTTCCACTGTCATTCACTGCAAGTGTACACCAATACCATCTTCCACTGTCATTCACTGCAAGTGTACACTAATACCATCTTCTACTGTCATTCACTGCAAGCGTATACTAATACCAGCTTCTACTGTCATTCACTGCAAGTGTATACTAATTCCATCTTCTACTGTCATTCACTGCAAGTGTATACTTATACCATCTTCCACTGTCATTCAATGCAAGTGTATACTAATTCCATCTTCTACTGTCATTCACTGTAAGTGTATATTAATACCATCTTCCACTGTCATTCACTGCAAGTGTATACTAATTCCATCTTCCACTGTCATTCACTGCAAGTGTATACTAATTCCATCTTCTGCTGTCATTCACTGCAAGTGTATACTTATACCATCTTCTGCTGTCATTCACTGCAAGTGTATACTAATACCATCTTCCACTGTCATTCAATGCAAGTGTATACTAATACCATCTTCTACTGTCATTCACTGCAAGTGTATACTAATACCAGCTTCTACTGTCATTCACTGCAAGTGTATACTAATACCATCTTCCACTGTCATTCACTGCAAGTGTATACTAATTCCATCTTCTGCTGTCATTCACTGCAAGTGTATACTTATACCATCTTCTACTGTCATTCACTGCAAGTGTATACTAATACCATCTTCCACTGTCATTCAATGCAAGTGTATACTAATACCATCTTCTACTGTCATTCACTGCAAGTGTATACTAATACCAGCTTCTACTGTCATTCACTGCAAGTGTATACTAATACCATCTTCCACTGTCATTCACTGCAAGTGTATACTAATACCATCTTCCACTGTCATTCCCTGCAAGTGTATACTAATACCATCTTCCACTGTCATTCACTGCAAGTGTATATTAATACCATCTTCTACTGTCATTCACTGCAAGTGTATACTAATACCATCTTCTACTGTCATTCACTGCAAGCGTATACTAATACCAGCTTCTACTGTCATTCACTGCAAGTGTATACTAATACCATCTTCTACTGTCATTCACTGCAAGCGTATACTAATACCAGCTTCTACTGTCATTCACTGCAAGTTTATACTTATACCATCTTCTACTGTCATTCACTGCAAGTGTATACTAATACCATCTTCTACTGTCATTCACTGCAAGTGTATACTAATACCATCTTCCACTGTCATTCACTGCAAGTGTATACTAATTCCATCTTCTACTGTCATTCACTGCAAGTGTATACTAATACCATCTTCTACTGTCATTCACTGCAAGTGTATACTAATACCATCTTCTACTGTCATCCACTGCAAGCGTATACTAATACCAGCTTCTACTGTCATTCACTGCAAGTGTATACTAATTCCATCTTCTACTGTCATTCACTGCAAGTGTATACTAATACCATCTTCCACTGTCATTCACTGCAAGTGTATACTAATACCATCTTCTACTGTCATTCACTGCAAGTGTATACTAATACCATCTTCTACTGTCATTCACTGCAAGTGTATACTAATACCATCTTCTACTGTCATTCACTGCAAGTGTATACTAATACCATCTTCTACTGTCATTCAATGCAAGTGTATACTAATACCATCTTCTACTGTCATTCCCTGCAAGTGTATACTAATACAATCTTCCACTGTCATTCAATGCAAGTGTATACTAATACCATCTTCTACTGTCATTCACTGCAAGTGTATACTAATACCATCTTCCACTGTCATTCACTGCAAGTGTATACTAATACCATCTCCTGCTGTCATTCACTGCAAGTGTATACTAATACCATCTTCCACTGTCATTCAATGCAAGTGTATACTAATACCATCTTCTACTGTCATTCACTGCAAGTGTATACTAATACCATCTTCCACTGTCATTCACTGCAAGTGTATACTAATTCCATCTTCTGCTGTCATTCACTGCAAGTGTATACTAATACCATCTTCTACTGTCATTCCCTGCAAGTGTATACTAATACAATCTTCCACTGTCATTCAATGCAAGTGTATACTAATACCATCTTCTACTGTCATTCACTGCAAGTGTATACTTATACCATCTTCTACTGTCATTCACTGCAAGTGTATACTAATACCACCTTCCACTGTCATTCACTGCAAATGTATACTAATACCATCTTCTACTGTCATTCACTGCAAGTGTATACTAATACCATCTTCCACTGTCATTCACTGCAAGTGTATACTAATACCATCTTCTACTGTCATTCCCTGCAAGTGTATACTAATACCATCTTCCACTGTCATTCAATGCAAGTGTATACTAATTCCATCTTCTACTGTCATTCACTGCAAGTGTATACTAATACCATCTTCCACTGTCATTCAATGCAAGTGTATACTAATACCATCTTCTACTGTCATTCACTGCAAGTGTATACTTATACCATCTTCTACTGTCATTCACTGCAAGTGTATACTAATACCATCTTCCACTGTCATTCACTGCAAGTGTATACTAATACCATCTTCTACTGTCATTCACTGCAAGTGTATACTAATACAATCTTCCACTGTCATTCAATGCAAGTGTATACTAATACCATCTTCTACTGTCATTCACTGCAAGTGTATACTTATACCATCTTCTACTGTCATTCACTGCAAGTGTATAATAATACCATCTTCCACTGTCATTCACTGCAAGTGTATACTAATACCATCTTCCACTGTCATTCAATGCAAGTGTACACTAATACCATCTTCTACTGTCATTCCCTGCAAGTGTATACTAATACCATCTTCCACTGTCATTCAATGCAAGTGTATACTAATACCATCTTCTACTGTCATTCACTGCAAGTGTATACTAATACCATCTTCTGTTGTCATTCACTGCAAGTGTATATTAATACCATCTTCCACTGTCATTCACTGCAAGTGTATACTAATACAATCTTCCACTGTCATTCAATGCAAGTGTACACTAATACCATCTTCTACTGTCATTTACTGCAAGTTTATACTTATACCATCTTCTACTGTCATTCACTGCAAGTGTATACTAATACCATCTTCCACTGTCATTCACTGCAAGTGTATACTAATACCATCTTCTACTGTCATTTACTGCAAGTTTATACTTATACCATCTTCTACTGTCATTCACTGCAAGTGTATACTAATACCATCTTCTACTGTCATTCACTGCAAGTGTATACTAATACCATCTTCTACTGTCATTCACTGCAAGTGTATGCTAATTCCATCTTCTACTGTCATTCACTGCAAGTGTATACTAATACCATCTTCGACTGTCATTCACTGCAAGTGTATACCAATACCATCTTCTACTGTCTTTCACTGCAAGAGTATACTAATACCAGCTTCTACTGTCATTCACTGCAAGTGTATACTATTACCATCTTCTACTCTCATTCACTGCAAGTGTATACTTATACCATCTTCTGCTGTCATTCACTGCAAGTGTATAATAATACCATCTTCTACTGTCATTCACTGCAAATGTATACTAATTCCATCTTCTGCTGTCATTCATTGCAAGTGTATGCTAATATTATCTTCTACTCCCATTCACTGCAAGTGTATACTAATATTATCTTCTACTCCCATTCACTGCAAGTGTATACTAATACGATCTTCTACTGTCATTCACTGCAAGTGTATACTAATATTATCTTCTACTCCCATTCACTGCAAGTGTATACTAATAGTATCTTCTACTCCCATTCACTGCAAGTGTATACTAATACGATCTTCTACTGTCATTCACTGCAAGTGTATACTAATATTATCTTCTACTCCCATTCACTGCAAGTGTATACTAATATTATCTTCTACTCCCATTCACTGCAAGTGTATACTAATACCATCTTCTTCTGTCATTCACTGCAAGTGTATACTAATATTATCTTCTACTCCCATTCACTGCAAGTGTATACTAATATTATCTTCTACTCCCATTCACTGCAAGTGTATACTATTATCTTCTACTCCCATTCACTGCAAGTATATACTCATGCGTAGGTAAGCAGAACCCACGGGTCTGTGCTAGCACCTGAGTGAGTGGTTAGAGTGTTGGCAACCTCCTCCCCCTGCTTCACCACACCACATCTACCTCCACCTACTCCCCCTGCACCTCTGGCACCTGTTATTAATTTATTTTGTTTTTACTTTATTGAATGAATTAATTATTTTATTTTGTTATTTTATGTTATTATTTTAAGTGCTTTACCTACCCCATTTTTGCAGGGCAATTGTCCTGTTATTACCCCCATTTTGCAGCCATTTCGGGGTCACTAAGCTCAGATCCCATTGATTTCTGGTCAAGTCCGGGTAAATGAACCAAACTTTTGTTTAAAGTTCAGCCAAACTTGATGAACACAAACTTCCATGTGTTTGCTCATCACTACCTAGGACCACAGCTTGTCCAAGACTGTCCCAAAATGTTCCAGGCATGAAAAAACTTGCCTGGCTTGCACAAACCTGATATTAATTTAAAAGCTTTGGAATGACCTTATCTCTACAACCTTGAGGAAAGTCTTTTCAGAATAGTGTCTGCTGCTTATGGCTACAAAAACTTTTCCCACCTAGCAGATCTGCTCTCCCTTTACAGTGAGGTAACAATAGTTTTGAGAAAACTTGTTTTAAACAATTGCTTGCTCTCTGACTCGCTCCTTCACAATTCAGTTTTCGCCTATTCGGCACACTTGACACTGACTTCCACGTTAGTGTTGACATGCAGCCTCGGAGCTGCGGAAATTTCAGACGATCGAAATGCAATCAGTGAACGCAGGTATTTGTCATTATGACCTATGGCTGCTGTCAGGCATGTGTATGGGTCAGGGAAGATCCGTCACTCAGTTTAAAACTCCCGAGCTGTCACAGAGATCTACTGACAGAGACCTACTGATCCTACCTCGTGCCTTGTTATCCCCATAGTAGAATCCTGGTCTTTTCAGTTTGTTAGAATTAGATGACACAAACATTAAATTCAAACAGGCTTAATCAACCTCAACAGCTACTCACTGCAGATTTAAAGCTATAATCCTTTGCTCAGTCTCATCAGAAAAGTGACAAAATCTGGGCCAAATTATCCAATTTAATTTTTATTTATTTTTTTTAATAACTCCCTGGGGTTGTTAGTCCAGCACACCAAACACAGGGGCTGGTAACTGAGCTTATGCCTCCTCCACCATTCTAGTGTACCTGCTACTGTTCTTTAGCACAGATTCAATACTCTTCAAAGGCTTGGCTTCTGGAGATACTATTGGCATTATTTATGTTTGAGGAAATCCTAAGAAGTGATGTCGCCAGGTAAAAAAGCCTATTCCCAAAAA
Organism: Gastrophryne carolinensis; assembly: GCA_027917425.1. Classification (NCBI taxonomy): domain Eukaryota; kingdom Metazoa; phylum Chordata; class Amphibia; order Anura; family Microhylidae; genus Gastrophryne; species Gastrophryne carolinensis. The sequence continues at coordinate 57,682,289 of CM051237.1, forward strand.
TAGGACAAAATACACCAGGGCTGATGCAAACCAGCAGCAAGCAAGAAAGTCCACTAGAAATCTTCTAGCAAGCCAAACAGGTGGAGATGAAGACATTGGAGGTCAGCAAGCTAAAATTTTAGGTAATTTTTTATTAAGGATTTTTGTAACAAGGAAGGTGAGTTGTGTTTTTTTTTTTTACTGTTAACACCAAAGAAGATCAAAACGTTATTGGATATTGTTTGGACAATCATTGGCCAGATGTCCCACTTTGAGGAATTTTTTCTAACTCCCCCTCCCAAAAAGAGCCTCTGAGAACACTTAAATGTCCCACTTCGCTGACATTAGTGGGGAGTTTGTCCCGCTTAATACAGGATATCTGGTCAATTTACAACTGAGGCCCAGCTCCAACTCATTGGCTGAACAACCGTAGTGGAATGTATGGACTGGCTGACAGTTCATACACCAAAATCTTTTACAGACCAGATGTATCCATGGTGTGTTTTAAGCAGATATTCAGGAGCATGGCTACATCTACAGTGCTTACACACAGAAAAGTTGTGTTGAATGCTGCCAATATTTGTTCCCCAAAAGCCATTGGATAAATCACACCCCAGAACACACCCCTACCACACCCATTACCCTGTAAATGGGTCGGTTTAAGTATTCCACTTTGAGCATCCCATAAAATGGTCAGTTTACATCTGGGTCACTTTTTCTTACTTTGTGGGTTTCCGGAGCTGTGGGTGTAAGTACCCCACACAACACCCCTTATTCACACATGTAAGTATTCTGCACAGCACCCTACACTTTTGTCACATTGGTATTTTTATGTATATTTGGAATATTGCACTTGTATTTGTTTGCACAGCGTCGACTGCCTTTTGGTAAATATTCTATAAACTCTGGGATGGACCTTGGACTCTCAATACTACAGGTCTGCAGCTCAACCTATATGATGTTGGGAGTCTGGAAATATTCTTTAAGAAAGAACCTGGAACTGCAATGACTGAATAAAGCACTAGAGGAGTTCTACCGCATTGTCCGATTGGCGGGCGTTTGACTTCTGCCATCCACCTTTCCCATTGGTCACCAGCTGGTCCATCAGTTTTGATGTGTGAGCACTGGCGGTGGGAGCGTAGCAATAGGTATCACTGTGCCTTTCAGCTGCTGGGGGAGGAATAAAAAGTCCACCTGATGAAGTGGAGCTATACATTACGGAACCTGTGACCAGAGGACAGCTGGTATATAGGGGAGATTTGTTTGATGTTTTTAGATGTTCAATTTAATAGTTTTTTGCACTTTGTTGCTGTTGGTTGGGTATTGTTTTGCTTTGATATTTTTGCACTTTATTAATCACTTCCATTGGTCTGTATTTACTTTGGCATGGCACTTAATATTTCATTCTTGTATATATATATATATATATATATATATATATATATATATATATATATATTTGTATTTAAAAATTCCTCCTCCTGTTTCTCACCTCGGTCCACCTTGTTTGGGTTTTTAGTGTTTTTATGTTTTTTTTTATTGTCTAGTATACGTGTGCGCAACCTGCGGCCTGGGGGCTATGTGTGGCCCTCCAAGCTATCTGATGCGGCCCCTGTCTTTCTGTGGAATGGGGGGATTAAATAGAATCAGTGTGTAAAGAGTGTTAAATAGGGACTCTAAGTAGAGTCATATACGAGGGGCACATTGGCAGATAGATGTGGCAACAGTGGCTTGGAGAAACACAGCGACCTCTGCGTAAATCTCTGTAAAAATAATACAGTCATAATTATTATATGAAACGTATGCTTGGCATTGGTGGGAGTTTAGATGGGTTGCATATTGGGTTGTGTGGGAATGATGGGAGAGGGTTATAAATATAGGGAAAGCCAATCACTTTTATTGAGTTTGTGGAAACAGCGTGTATTTTTGTTATGCTATTTAAAATGGAAATAATTTGAACCTGTTTATGGTGGCCAGTGAAATCAAAATCACATAAGTGGCCCAAACACATGAAAAGGTTGAGCATCCCTGCTCTAGTATATATGTGTGTGTATGGATATAAAATATAATTATCTGTATTAGGTTGTGCTTCTTGTTAGTGTTGTTTTAATCAGCTTTAATTTTGATCCTGGGGTGGAAGCTCAGGAGTAGCACAGTGCCAAGAAGTTGTTTTTTTTTTCTTTACGGATACCAGTTATTTATGAACTGTAAGGGGTCCTAAGAATACCTATAACAACTTAAAGGGTAGGGGGGCCTGGAAAACCACTTGCCACTAACCCCCTCTCACCCATTTACCCGCGCTCCCTCCAAGCACAGGGTTGCACCATTCCCCATGTTACCAGGCATTTAATATATAAAAAAGTAGGAAATGGACAAATCATTTGGTAACATTTTCCCTCCCATATCCTGAAATGCCAAATGCCTGATGCCAAGGGTTGTCTGACCAGAGGGATTCCAGTCCAGACTGACTCCTGTCTAACACCACTTACCATTTGGATCCATGAATCACATTAGCTTGACAGGGCCACATACGGCTCTTTGATTGGCTTTGACCGGCCCGCGACCAGCATTCCCTGTAAGGTGCGCGGACGCACGCTGCCGACGCCCCCGCCGCTCAGTCCCGCCCACAGTCCGCGCAGTCTGGCCACAAAAGATAGTGCCGGGTTAGAAGAGCACTTTTGCCCCTCTGTATTGAGTCTAATGTAGCGGGGGCATGTGTGGATTAGAGCCTGCTGTCCTATTGGACGGCTCCCTCCTGCAGGTTGGGCTGTGGGTGGAGTTTCGCTTCCCGCCTTTGGCCTGTACTGTGTGGCATGTGTCAGTCACTGCAGAGCTGACGCCAGAGATGGAGGTAGTCCAGCTACTTGTCTGTGCCTCACGTCGATGGCTGCTGGCACTTGTAGTCCACACCAAATGTGTTACATGCCGTACGCAGCGTCTAATGGTGCACTGTCTCTCGTAGTCCTTTTCTGGTCAGACCAAGGCCTTTGGGAGGGCGGGGGGACCATGCTGCAATGTGGGAAGGGTTTCACACAGCCTTTTATCCAAGGCCGGCCACTGGTCTCTCTCCCCCCCCGGGCATCCCAAATCGGGATGCTCCACTTTTTGAAACCCTTTTTACTCAGTAGCAACGTGAAAAAAGGTGAAATAAAACCCAGAGCGGCCCCCAGATCAGGATGCCCCAGATCAGGATGCCCCACTGTGTAAAACACTTGTTACTTTGTATAGGAACTTGAGAACCCAGAGCGGCCACTGGTCTTCCACCTGGGCATCCCAGATCGGGGCTTTGTTCCGCTTTAAGGGAGGGAGTCTGTCATTTTTCATGTTGCTACTGCGTAAAAAGGGTTTCACACAGTGGGGCATCCCGATCTGGGATTTCCAGGGGGAAGACCAGTGGCCGCTCTGGGTTTTGTTCTGCTTTATGTGAGGGAATCCGCAATTTTTCACATTGCTACTGAGTAAAAAGTGTGAGCAGCGCTGTGTTACTTTAATAATAATGTAAAGGAGGGTTATTCCATCCTAACCTGGTTAGGTCATGAAGTTTTAAAGCAGATCAAAACCCATGTAGCCCAGCCCTTTGGAGTGGGAAGAAATCCAGGGCTGGGTTACAGGCATCATGTAAGGCAACCTTACTTTTTCATTGCTTAACTATAACATATACCGTATTTTTCGCCCTCGGGCGAATGTAAAAAAAAAACCATAAATAAAACTCACCCGTTCCCGGTGCTCCCGCGTTGCCTGTCACACTGCGGGAGCCCAGAGGAGCGGCGGGGGCTCTGTCCCGGCCCCGCCGCTGCGATCGCTGTCTTTTACCGGGTCAGGGCAGCGGGTGGGCACGGCCTGCACCAAGTCGGTGCAGGCCACGCCCACCTGCTGCCCTTATCTGGGTGCTCGCATGTGCCCCAGGCGGAAGAAGCAGTAGATGGAGGAGCAGCGGGAGCGTTGTCTCTGGCCCCGCCGCTGTCATCGCTGCCGGTAAAAGACAGTGATCGCAGCGTCGGGGCTGGGACAGAGCCCGCCGCTGCTTCTTACGGCCAGCTCCGTGAATGGGGTGGGCGTGGCCTGTGCCGACGCTGACGCGGCACAGGCCATGCCCACCCCATTCATGGAGCCGACCGCTCAGCAGAGCGGTGTCAGTGGAGAGGTGAGTTTAACTTTTTTTTTTACTTAAGCCGACTGGGGGGAAAGAGGGGTGCCACACAGCCTATGGGAATTGGGGGGAGGGGGGGGATGCCACACAGCCTATGAGGGGAGAGGGGGATGCCACACAGCCTATGGGAATTGGGGGGAGGGGGGATGCCACACAGCCTACGAGGGGAGAGGGGGATGCCACACAGCCTATGGGGGGAGAGGGGGATGCCACACAGCCTATGGGAATTGGGGGGAGGGGGGGATGCCACACAGCCTATGAGGGGAGATGGGGATGCCACACAGCCTATGGGGGGAGAGGGGGATGCCACACAGCCTATGGGAATTGGGGGGAGGGGGGGATGCCACACAGCCTATGAGGGGAGAGGGGGATGCCACACAGCCTATGGGGGGAGAGAGGGATGCCACACAGCCTATACTAATGGGGGAGAGGGGGATGCCACACAGCCTATGGGGGAAGAGGGGGATGCCACACAGCCTATGGGGGGAGAGGGGGATGCCACACAGCCTATACAAATGGGGGGAGAGGGGATGCCACACAGCCTATGGGGGGAGAGGGGGATGCCACACAGCCAATACTAATGGGGGGAGGGGGATGCCACACAGCCAATGGGAATGGGGGGGCACACTGCCTATATGGAGAATAGGAGGGGGGAATGCCACACTGCTTATGATAATGGGGTGTACACTGCCTATATAGGGAGGGGGATGCCACACTGGGTATATGGGGAATGGGATGGGGGCATGCTACACTGTCTATGGAATGGGGGCATCCCACACGGCCAATGGGAAAGGGGAATGCCACACTGTCTGTAATGGTGCATTTTTGGTTTAAAATATTTTTTTCTTATTTTTCTCCCTCAAATCCTATGTGCGTCTTATGGGCAGGTGCGTCTTATAGGGCGAACAATACGGTACTCGTACCAGCTTGTCAAAACAATGCTATTTATTGCTTTTTATATAGAAATACAATTATATTATGCAGAATTGAGTTCAGCCTTTTGGCCCGGCCCTCCACAATATTTTTAGTTTCTCATGTGGCCCCATGGAAAAAATAATTGCCCGCCCCTGCTCTATAGGGTTTGTTCAGCACCCAAAAAGGGCATTAGACTGATTTTTACTTTCATTTAATTATGGTAATTTTCAAAAATAGAATTCATGAAAGCCTAGATAAGGCATGGCATGCAAACATTTCATCTTTTACTGAGGGGATGGGATAAATCTATAGAGCAGGGTTCTAGCAGGTGGTACGCAATGAAGGTGCAGTTTGATCTGTACCCCAGTCTGATCTGCTGTCATCTGTACTTTACCCAGGTCCAATCTAAAATAAATTATGTATGTGCATTTCCATGCATTTCATGCACTTGTGATCCTCTGCTATAAAAACTAACTGTAAAGGGCCATATTGCCAGTCTCTTCTAGCACTTACTTTGACAAGGCCATCCCATTCTTAGCCAGCACCTCATTTAGTTCTGATAGCAGCATTCCGGCCTCCACCGTCACCTGCTTCTTCTCCTTGTCCACCTGAAACAGAAACCACAAGCAGTCGCATAACATATTCTGACAAGCTAGAAGGGTCTTCCTTGCTCTAGTCTGGCCTTCACTCGGTCTTCAAGCCTCATTATTAGTTTTCTCACTCTCTTTAAAAACAGTATCTCTCTTTTAAAAAGAATGTTTTTTTTCACAACATAGAAGTGTAGAGGAGTGTAGAAGTAAAGTCAAGTAAAGGTTCTTTTTAAAAGTATCATAAGATAGCTTTGAATGCTAGTTGTAGTGAGGTCCTATGTCATATGGACTATAATTGTGTAATGGGATGAGAGAGAGAAGTCCAATAAACCCTCTAAAGCCTGGGCTAAAGTTTGAAAATTATTATCTAAATGTTTGATCAATGTTTTAACAAAGTAGTTGGCCTATAAAGTCCATTATCTGGTGCCAAACCAAATCCATAAAATGTTCCCGAACTACCAAACACTTGTTGTGTTGTGATGTCATTCATACCTGGTGGTCCTGTTTCTTAGTTATCTGATATTGGTAACTAGTTTATCAGATGATAAACTGTGTGTTTGGGTTGTCTCTGCACAAAACCCTTGGGTTAAACAAACAACATGTACTATGTATAGAAAAAGTCGCTGGAGGAAATATGGGATCAAGTGAGGAACATAAAATAATCCTAGCTATTTTGGAACCATGGAGAAAATATGCCTTGACTATACTGACCAGATTTTACTAAACTAGTCATGTCTGTCTGCTGGCCTGCACCATTTGGCGAGAAACCCTGCCCCCCCCCTCCCTTTTCATATGATGTTCACATTCCTACTTTAACTCCAATGCTGTTAAGCACAGTATATTTTGACCAAGCTCAGGGGTGCAGAGGCTGGAGGGCTGGTGCACTTGCAGAGCATGGATGCTGGACTATCAGCCCCCAGTCCCAATGTTACCAGGCTCTATTTATTGGGAGCCAAACTAGTAGCCTTGTGGGGAGTTAGCCATGTTTGTTTTTTATATTAGTGTTTAATATATAAAAAAAGTAGGAAATTGTCAAATTATTTGGTCAAATTTTCCCGCCCATATCCTAAAATGCTAAATGCCTCATAGCAAGGGCTGTCTGGCCGGAGGGATTCCAGTCCAGACTGACTCTTTTGACCTGATACAAACGCTTATGTATAACTAGTAATTGCTATTGGATCCTTCTTTTGTCCCCTCGGGAGAACATAGAAATAATTGTTTTGACAATTTCAATAAAAATATTGAAACAGAACCTTTCTCATTACATATTTCCCTTCCCTACCATAAATACACTTTAATAAGTAAGTACACTTTAATAAGTCCATTTTCCTGGTAATCTCTCCAGCCTGCCTCCCTGACCTGGTGCTGAGCAGGATTATGGATTGCAATAAAATACTCTTTATCTTGCCCTCTATTCAGTGTCTTTCTCCTGGTGGTTTCAGCACTGAGCACAAAATCTTGGAAAGGTTGCACAGAGCAGCATTACCCACTATGGCCCTTATTTATGAAGCAATAGCGACAGGTAGCGACTGGTGAGCGGCCGGTAATGACAGGCCCCGCCACGAGAACACCGGCTCCCCACCACAATCACACATTTATCAAGCCAATCCTGCTTAGCGACTGAGATAGCGCCATATAGCGACTCATTCATCATTATTCCAGCCTCAGCCCACAGCGCCAGCGTCGCTATCATGCGCTCCCATACAACGCGGAACCTGTCACATAGCGACTCCTCACCCAATATTCAACATTACGGCAAACCGACTGAGTCGCTATCAACTACCGAACAACGGCCAAGCACAGCGACTACTAGCGGGCGCTCTGAAAATGCCGCTACAGTCGCTCAACTGTCGCTACCTGCCGCTATTAATGAATCGGCCTCCCCGTGTACAGCCCCGCACACCTGTTCAGGGGAGGGGATGCAGCCCCCTCTCATTCTGCCTCAGCACCAAGGGAGAAAGAGTTAGGGATTTAAAGATAAAGTCTATTGTTCCCCACACACTAACAGCATGTGGTATATCAGATTGGGATGCCTCACTGACCAGTGTGGGCTGGCAACTTACCTATTCATGTTCTGGGGAGCAGGTGTCTGTCATCAACCAATCAGGTTCAGCTGGTAGGCAGCACACAGTTGCTGGTTGCTGGTTTGGCAAGATGTAGTGATTTTTGTGTACCCAGAGTTAGGCTTCTCAAACAATGATCAAACCCATACAACATAATTCAACATAATACAAAAATATAGAATATATATAAAGTTAAAATGTTGGTCAGGCGGGAGGGGGGAACCTTTAGGAATGAAGCCCTGGGCAACTGCTTACAGTATTTTACCCTCCCCTAATGCCGACCCTGATCAAAAGGGCTGATCATAAAGCACAAGTAAAAAATGGCATTCAATCCCATTCATTTAAAATAACATTTTAAGGTGAGATCAGTATGACCATGTTTGCTTCTCGCACAACAAATGTGCCATTAAATATTTGTATTTGGCATAGCCCACATTGCGACGCCTAACAATGCGTTACCAGACATTGCAGCGGATAACATGACAGCTTGGCTACCGTTATCCAAAGCCTTCATGTTATTTGTGTAAATCAGACTACTTTAGCAGCATCCCACTGTTTACAGCATTTGCAGGCATTTTCTGGCGGATAAAAGAGGCAATTTCAGATTTAACACCGTAAGTGAATATTTTGAAGGCCTTTTAAACAACTCAACATTAAGAGAAACATCTGCCCAATTATCGTCCCCTGATGTTCTGTTCCTGCCTCTGCTGAGTTTTAAAGCCAACGTGCCAACATAATGGCAGCAGCATCCGGTCCACTTAAATAGGCTGCACCTGCATTGAGTGTTCTCCAAATCACAAGGAATAAAGATAATAAAAGATGATTATTCTGAGGAATATCCATTTGGGAGTTCCTACCTCTACATTGTAGTAAAATATCTTCTATGTCACATGGTGTAGCCAGAGATAGAACAAAACTATCCTAATATCCAAGATGTAGATGCCAACGTGACCCCTTTCTATAGCTTTGTGTCCTAACATTGATGTCTACCCTCCTCCCTATGCTCATGCCCAGTACCACTATCAGAAACCTTTGGGCCCATTACAACCTCAATGACAATGACAGGATAGGCTGGGCTACATAGCTGGCAGGAACATGTATTCACACCCCCCCCGAGTCAATACATTAGCTGCGATTGCATCTAAATCTGTTTGTTTATGTCTCTAGTTTTGCGCTTTGGGAGCATTTGTCAACAGCAGTTTTTCAAGTAATTCCAAATATTCTAGGTCTGCATTTTGACTGGGCTATTCTAACACACAAACATGCTTTGATTTAAACCATTTCATTGTAGATTTGGATGTATGGTTAAGGTTGTTGTACTACTGGAGTACCTACACCTAATTATTTTGCAGCCTCTAACAGGCTTGCCCTGTATTTAGCTCCTTCAATAAACCCATTAACTCTGATCAACGTCCCAATATCTGCTAAGGAAAGTTATAGCAATAGAAAATATAATACTTTAAATTTTAGCAATAGAAGCAGTTAAAACTGGATTAATTTCTAATCTCAGCTTACTGGAGGGAGGTGTCACATGTGGAGCATGGATTGGCCATGTGAGCCAAGTGAGAAAGCAGTAACAACGTATAGCATGGGTGGAACGAAACCGATAATAAGTGAGAAACCTAATTACAGTTACATAATTTCTTTATCAGTTGAAGCTCCCACTGCTTCACTGGCATCTCGGTCTCATGCTGTTACTTTGCACCATTCAATGCTGCTACTAACTGTACACATGTACACTAACTTTGCTGCCGATCCCATGGCGCATTCCTGGTCTGTGGGCGCAACCCTGCTACACCTTTAGCTTACCGGAGCCATGTATTTCTGATGCCCCACAACTAGATGGAAACCTCTTTAATTCAAGAGCCCCCCATGAGCCATGTAATAGAGTGAAAAGATATAAGTAGAGATGGGAGAACCCCCCCCCCCCCCCCCAAGGTTCTGCAAGTTCTGTTGAACTGTGAATAAATATTCAGGTTCGGGAACCCAAACCCAGTCCCCATTGAAATCAACAACCCAAACATTTGGGGTGGCTGCAGTGGGGGGTGCAGAGTGTTCAGCAGAAGTGCTGCTGTAACTTACCTAAGCCCTTATCCTCCTCTTTTAGCTGCGGTGGCAGCAGCAGCATTTCAAGATGCACCAAGGATTTAGAGGAGAAAAATACGAAAAAAAATATTCTGAAACAAATGGTGGGCTAAAGTACCTCCCTCTCACTCACCCCATTACAGACAGTGTTCAAAATTTCCCCATCACCTCATAACAGACCCCACATTACAAGCAGTGAGCGCTATTCCACATTAAAAGGCAGTGTGCGTGGCATCCCAATTACAGGCAGTGTGCGGGCATCCCAATTACAGGCAGTGAGCAGGCATCCCTCTTACAGGCAGTGTGAGGGCATCCCAATTACAGGCAGTGTGCAGGCATCCCAATTACAGGCAGTGTGCAGGCATCCCAATTACAGGCAGTGAGCAGGCATCCCTCTTACAGGCAGTGTGAGGGCATCCCAATTACAGGCAGTGTGCAGGCATCCCAATTACAGGCAGTGACCAGCCATCCCAATTACAGGCAGTGTGTGTGGCATCCCTCTTACAGGCAGTGTGAGGGCATCCCAATTACAGGCAGTGTGCAGGCATCCCAATTACAGGCAGCGTGTGGGCATCCCAATTAAAGGTAGGGTGCGGACATCCCAATTACAGGCAGTGTGCAGACATCCCAATTACAGGCAGTGTGAGGGCATGTCAATTCCATTTACATGCAGTGTGAGGCATCCTAAATACCGTCAGTGTGCGGGTATCCCAAATACAGGCAGTGTGCAGCATTTCCCCCAAAACAAACAAAAAAAATGTACAGACAGACAGGCAGACACATAGCCAGCATCCTCTGTCTTCGTCTTTGCTGCCCACTGCCTTGATTGACACCTTCACAGTAGCCACCGCTGTCCGCTGCCCGCCTCCTCCCTTTGCCGCCGCAAGTTTCGAACCCGAGCCAGTCCTGGCTCCTTGGTGGACGTGGCATATGACTCCAACAGGCCACGCCCCACTCGGAGGCCGGAACTGGCTCCCTCTGAAGTTGCGTCGACAAAGGCAATGGCAAAGGCGGTTACTGCGAAGGCGAAATCAAGGCAGTGGGCTGTGGTTGACGAAGATGGATGATGCCGGTTATGTGTGTGTTACTCTGTCTGTCTGTCTGTCTCTCTCTCTCTCTCTATTTAAGTTGGCAAGAAACTCTGCATGGGAGCGGGGAGGTGTAAGTTTTTTTTGTTTTTTTACACATTTGTCCGACTAGACGCATCAACATTTTCCCCCAACTTTTGGGGAAATAAGTGCGTCTTGTAGGACGAAAAATATGGTACTTTAATTTCAGGGTCAAGGTAAGGAACTGCTCCCTTGTGCTGAAGGACTTCAATTTATTTAAGTTTGAGTCTGAAGTTATTTTTCGGCGGATTAGTGTAATTCTCTATGCTCTGCGTCTTGAGTACAATTGGTGTAATAGCCCCATTATCTGGACACAAGGCATTAAAGACCTTTTTCTCCAGAAGTTATATTAAAAACGCTATTTAAATCTTATCAACAAACAAGCCGAGTCTTTGTAGCTGAGTCTTTGTGCAAGCGAGTAAAGCTTTATTCTCTGAGACGGATTTATCCCAGGCATATGATTTATTTAAACAGAAGGAAAGTAATTGAATAAAAGGGCAAGTTAAATAGAATTTTATGTTTGAATAGGGCTGGTTTAAAAACAGAACAATTGTTTTTTTCTATAAAAAGAGGATTCTGTCAATGAGAATGGATAAGACTCTTCTTTGCGGGTTATATCTGTCACTTTGAGCCTTTGAATGGGTTATATTAAATACTTTGAAAAAAGGACAAAGAGGACTTCAGAAGTCAAGTTGTTCTTCAGCAAAGAGCTGTAAGTAAAGCAGAGGACACCAGGCCATATCCTGGGGGAGGGGGGGGGGCTGGGCTTGGTGGAGCCCCCAAACCTAGCGTGCCTTACCCAGGGCATGTGCCGGAATTCAACATTTCTGTTCACTCCCTGTCTCATGTTGCACCCATGGCCTTCTGTACCTGGCCAATTTGCACCCCTGAGCCAAGATACCACCCTGCCCCCAAAAATGCTTTAGCCTCATCTGACTAATGCACTCCATCTGGCTGAGCTCAGAAGCTCTGGGGCTGGTCATGGGCTGGACCAGGGGTTAGTTTAGTCCTTCCCTAGAGGATACAGAGGTATGCAAGACCTGCTTAGCTCTCATTTAGGCCTGTTTACAGGACATATGTGAACAGTTTCAAAATAAGGTGTTCAACACTCTTCCTTAAGGCCAACCAAGCCTTTAAAGATGAGAAACCCCCTCCCTAGATTTTATAAGACTGGTGGTCTTTCTGTATATGAGGCATCCCGAATTGGTACACTCCACTGGGTGTATGCCATGTACACTAACTTTGCTGGCGATCCCATGGCGCATTCCTGGTCTGTGGGCGCAACCCTGCTACACCTTTGGCTTACCAGAGCCATGTATTTCTGATGCCCCACAACTAGATGGAAACCTCTATAATTCAAGAGCCCCCCATGAGCCATGTAATAGAGTGAAAAGATATAAGTAGAGATGGGATAACCCCCCCCCCCCCCCCCAAGGTTCTGCAAGTTCTGTCGAACTGTTCGACACTCAGGTTCATTCAGGTTCGGGAACCCAAACCCAGTCCCTATTGAAATCAATTGGGACCCAAACATTTGGGGGGGGGGGGGGGGCTACAGTGGGGGGTGCAGAGTGTTCAGCAGAAGTGCTGCTGTAACTTACCTAAGCCCTTATCCTCCTCTTTCCGCTGCGGTGGCAGCAGCACCATTTCACATTGTCCCCAGCTGGGGCTACGAAAAAGTGGCCATCAGCTTCCATAAGTGAGGACACTTCTAGTGCAAACTGCTGCTGCCACCGCTCCGCTGCCGCTGAGAGAACAAGATCGGGGCTCAGGTAAGTTACAGCAGTGCTTCTGCTTCTGCAACCTTAGGTGAAATTAGACTTTGAGGAGGCAATGCAGGCCTGTCGGCCTAATTTAAAGTAGTCTAAAACCTGTATTTGCCAGCCCTCGGTATAGAGTGCTGATTGAAAGGCTGCATATGTGCCACAGGATTTCCTGCAATGTGGGTATGCCAAGGATCCCAGGGGGTTTAACATGGTGGGGCATCCAACACTGGAATGTTCCCCTGGCATTCCCCTGGGGCATCCTGAATTAGGATGCCCCGCTATGTGAAACCCCCCAGGGCACCGATAATCACTGACCTTTTCCCGGTCCAATGGAGCATACTAGAGCACTCGTCCAATCAGAGCGGCCCCATTGAAATGACGTAATTTGGTGAGGCAGCTCAGTTGTAAATGGGGAGTGAGTATGGCTGGATCCCTGGACTGTGAGCACCTCCGGTTCCCAGTCATTCCGATAGACTGGCCCGTGAGCGCAGGGCAGCAGAGGATGCGCCGCTCGAGCTCGCCATTTACAATAATCAGAGCTGCTTGCCGAATTACATCACTTTAGCTGGTGGCTCGCATTGGACGAGAGCCCGCGCAGGTGCCATTGAACTGGGAAGAGGTGAGTCTGAATGCACCGAAATGGGGAGATTCACACAGTGGGGCATCCCAATTCTGGATGCCTGGGGGACATGGAACCCAAGAAAGTTTGTTTCACTTCAAAAGGCAGAACAGAGGAGAACATCGCCCTCATTCCTTTTGACCCAACCAATTGTTCACCTTAAGCAGCTCCAATTGACATTAAGCTGGCCGGCAAGTTAAGCTGGTGGGAGCAGCTGTGTGGCACCCCCCAGATCATGGCGCTCTGTCCGATGACACACCTCATACACCCCAAAGGCCGGCCCTGACCCCAGGATTTGGTCCTTATCCCTGGGGCATTATTATTTGTGATACCCCCCATATCGCCTCTAAAACGTAGGCCCTTATTTAAGAAGGGATAGCGTCAGGTAGTGGCTGGTTAATGAGAGGTAGTGACAGGTAGCGACTGGTGAACGTCGGACACGGCACGCAATTTCACATTTTCACAGCCTCAGCGAACAGCGCCGGCGTTCAGCCTTGCACAGCGCCAGGTATGACCTCTCGCTACCTTTCGCTCTCCCATACATTTCAATGGACGATCATTTTCTTCTCTTTAAACTGTTTTTTTTTTTTTTTTTTTTTTTTTTCAAAAAATCTCAAATAATGTTGTGACCACTTCTGGCATTGAAAAAGCATTTTTTTCACAAATCTTTAATTTTTTATATATTTCTGCAGAAATGAAATTACAGGTCTGGCATTAAAGTGTTCATGTTACAATGCTGTTACAATGTAATTCCATATGTTTTCGCTTTGTTACTAGTGGATAGATGCTGAAAAACAGACTTTACACACACAGCCTCCGTCGCTCTGGGCTTTAAACAAGTATTTTTCAGAGCCAGAGTTTTGTGAGGCTGTTTTTTAATGAATATGCTGTGAGTCGGTCGCACTGACCAGCCGATAACATGCGCTCCCATACAGCGCTGTACTGATCAAATAGCGACTCCTCACAATGTATTCATCATTACTGAACAGCGACTAAGAGGCCGATTCATTAATAGCGGCAGGTAGCGACAGTTGAGCGACTGTAGCGGCATTTTCAGAGCGCCCGCTAGTAGTCGCTGTGCTTGGCCGTTGTTCGGTAGTTGATAGTGACTCAGTCGGTTTGCCGTAATGTTGAATATTGGGTGAGGAGTCGCTATTTGACAGGTTCCGCGCTGTATGGGAGCGCATGATAGCGACTGGCCCTAGCGACCGGCTCCCACCATATTCATTAAAAAATCACGCTCAAAAAATTCTCGCGCTGTGAAATGCATGTTTAAACCCCAGAGCGCTGGCGGCGATGGGTTAAAAGTAGTTTTTTAACCCCCAAACCACCATATTTTTGGAAACCAAAAAAACTATTTTTTACAATTATTTAGTAATATGAATACATTAATATCAGACCTGTAATATCAATTCTGTACAATTTTTTTTTTATTTTTTTTTCCCCTTTTATCTAAAATGGCAGAAGTGGTCACAGAAGTTTTCACATTTAAAAAAAAAAAAACATTAATAACAATTAATTATTAATATTTAAAGATTGTTCCATTGAAATGCATTGGAGCGCGCCAGGTAGCGAGAGGTCATACCTGTCGCTGTTCAAGGTCGGACGCTGGCACTGTGGGCTGATGCTGGAATAATGATGAATGAGTCGCTATATGGCGCTATCTCAGTCGCTAAGCAGGATTGGCTTGATAAATGTGTGATTGTGGTGGGGAGCCGGCGTTCTCGTGGCGGGGCCCGTCATTACCGGCCACTCACCAGTCGCTACCTGTCGCTATTCCTTCATAAATAAGGGCCTGAGTCGCTATGAAGTAGCGGCCCACGGCCGAGCACTGCGACTACTAGCGGGCGCTCTGAAAATGCCTTCTACAGACGCACATCTGTCTCTACCTGGCGTTAGTGATGAATCAGCCTGCCCGTTTCCCAGCGTTTTCATGGTATATGTTCGGCCTATGGTCCAGTCAGCTCTGTGTGCTCTGCCTGCTAATGCATGGCACACAGTGATTTATTTGGCCAGAGCACAGGCATAGGTAGCAGGCTACTATGTCCAGACCATCTGAATGACTGGGCTTGAGAGCCAAGGGATGCGGCTGCAGGCCAAAGACCGAACACTGGAAAGGTAAATGAATTCTGTGGCGAATGCTGGGGTACACACAGTGGGGCATCCACTGAATTGAATTAGACTCAATGGCCAACCAGAACAGTGGTTGGTACACTCCCAAGGCAAAGTCAACTTTCAGTGGCATTTTTGAAAGTGTATATTTTTTGTTTGCAAAGCTTAACTTTTAGTAGGTCATTGAATATCCATCCGCTTGCGCATTCGAGTGTGTTGATTGGACGAGAGAACTGCACATGTGCCCCAGGACCGGGGAAGGATGAATGAGATTGACCTGGGGGTGTCATACAGCGGGGCATCCCCAATCGTGGTGCCCTGGGGGCAAAGACTAAAACCCAGGATAATCAAAATGCTGCTCGCGCATGCGCCGTTGGACCAGGAACAAAACTGAGTTTTCAGCAACCTGGGGGGTTTCATAAAGCTATGATACTCCAGGGCAGGAATACTCGCTCCCCCTGGGGCACCCGATTGGGCGTGCCTCGGGGAGAGCGAGTATGCCTGCCCTGGAGTATCATAGACTCCAGGGTGGGTTTTGGTTCTGTTTAAAACAGACCCCATATTACTGTGTGTTTAGCCTTTTTCCCATTGTTTGGCTTTAGATCATGACTCATTATCTTATATTGATCCCTATTAGCAGGTATTTCTTTAATTTTCTCTAAACGGTGACATGATCATTTTGATGTAGAAAAATCAACGAGGGTAAATTGGTTGACTATATTGTCAGCAATTGTCTTATTTGCCATTTAATGTTGGCTCTTTTGTGTATTGATGTTTGTAAAGCTGGCTGCTCTCTCTGCTAATAGAATTAAATATTGAGCTGTTCCTTGTCCTCTGTAAATAGATCCATTTTCAGTCAATCAATTGGGTTTTATACCTGCTCCACTCTCACCTATTAGTCAACATTTTGCTAACCTGCAGAGGAGTCTGGGAGCTCAGTCTGTCACCAAAGTGAGACTTACTATACCACTGCCTGCAAACCCATGCTAAAAAATGAGTTGTTTTGGAGAGAAAAAGATGTTAATGTGAAACTTAAAGTAGAGATATAAGTGGCTACTACTTTTTTAAACGAGCCATCGCAGAAAGCAAAATTCTTACTGGCCATAGGGAGACACGGGAGAATTCCCGGGCTGGGCTGCAGTGCTTTGGGGCCATTTGGTCTGCTGTTTTTAACACCCATATTCAATTCCTGTCCCCTTAGTCTCCCTCTCAGCCCCTAAACCCAACCCAGCTGTACCCAAAAGCCAAGAAACCCCATCCCCCAATGCTATAGCCACTGCATCTTGCTTATGGGGGGGCCTCAGCAGGGATGGTAAAATCACGGCCTGATTTTTGGCCACGGCCCACCACTGGTCCGATGGGTGTTTTTATAACTCTTTCTTCCAGTCAGTATAGCTCAGTATGTTTCTCTAAGAGCAAAGGTAACAAGTTGGGTTATTCTTGAAAGCTGTTAGAGCTGGCTCAATTTGTGTTGGCTAAAGAAAGCTCAGCTTCATGGTATGGTGATAAGCTTCCCAAGCATGTTGGGATTGTTGGATTGTTCTAATTACAAGTTAGCTGAAGCCTAAATTCCCACTGACTCTGGGAAGTCATATACCCATATGTTAACCACTTCCTCATTCAAGTGGCTGGCAATCACGTGACCATTCTGGATTTTCCAGAACACTTGCACATCAAACCTGAAAAGTTTCCATTGGTCACCTGATCACCAGCTATTTCGTGCCATACACCATAAATGAGAAAAATGACTTGAGTACAGTGTCACTTCAATGACAATCAACAGAGTTGGACCATAGGAGAAGTTCCTCCCCCCATATAGTACATGCTCATGCTGCTGAGGAATAGCATTGAGCATTGAGCAGAAGCGCTGGCAGCTAGGCAAAATGAAACACAATTTTAATACGATCTGGGCCTAGATTACCCTGTTTGCTTGCAACCAGGGTGTCATGTGTAGCATTGAGTTGAGTAGTGGGGAGCAGCAGTGTACACCAGCTGTATATGTTTCTGCTTGATGGCCCTCAGTTATTCAAATGACTGTTACTGTACATGTTTGAGCCTGCTTGTGACCAGTGGAGACATAGATGGGACCATCGGTGGAACTTGATCCCAGTTTGCTGGAAATGCTCATTGGGACATCAGGACCTGCATATTTACTGTATTTCTTTAGCCATGTATGATCATGGAATCAGTTTGTTCTGAACTGCACTCTTATAAATTTGCCCTAAGAACATAAGGATTGCTGGGTGCTGGTGATCTTCAAGCAAGTGACCGAAGTTTTCCGTTTCAGCCCCTTTGCTCACTTGGTGCACATGGCCTCTGCGCACCATATTACAATGTTTGCATCAAAAAACAAGCTTTCCTCATTTGACTCCATAGACATTCTTTGTCAGTGCAAATGGCGAAAATAATATAAAAATAATACAGTCTCCTTGCCCATCATATTGTGATATATCTCCTGGAACAATGGGCCTCTCAAATAACCACTGCCCTGTACAAAAGTATCCAGAGCTCATTATTGTCAGCATTATCCTGTAATAGCTTTTAAAGAACCCTTTCTTTTTCTGGCCCTTTAAAAAAAAGATTTGATTTTTCAATCTGGATTCCCGGAAGTACTTATATTTTAAAACGATTCAACATCAATGACTAAAAAATTGGTGGTAATTGAAGCTGATCACTTCATAAAATTATCATACTAATACAGAGACAAAAGCTCTCACAGCTCTATAAATTGCACTGGGAGTATAACAAATTGAGTTGCATTTTCTCTACCTCCTGCTGTGAATGTAACAACCATGCACTACTCTTTGTTTCAAACCTGGAAATCATACTGTAGGTTCATACTGTAGGTTCTTGTCCTTGGGGCATCTCGAATTAGGTGTGAAACCTACCACATCGCCCACACCACTTGCCTTTCCGCTGTTCTGCTGGTCAAATTTAGCCCTAACCCAAAACAAAAACACTAATGGACTAAACAAAAAAGCAAGTAATATTTAAGGATATCAATATATATCAATATATAATATCAAGGAGCTGCTGATGGCTGATCTGAAATTTAGGGGACACAGACAGGGTCTTCCAAATCATTAGAAGTAAGGTTAGGTCTGGTGACCTAAAAGAGTTTATAAAAAAAAATATAAAAGAGAGAACGAGCCGACTTTATAATGTTTTTTTACCTTCAGAACATGGTTCATTTTATCTAGACGGATCATGAAGTCATCAGTGCAGGCGATATCTGAGGGAGAGTGTCCTCCTCCCACCACCTTCACCCTCTTACTCCTCTTCCGAGCCAGGTCCAAAATCTAGAAAAAAAGAGTAATGTCAAACCACCATAATGACCCTTTGATTTATTAGATTTAAGTCTGGATCTTTAGTCATTTGGACCCTTTACCAGCAGTTAAAAAAAATCTACATTATACAATACACACTGGACAGGGTCCTCTCTGTCTGCAGCTGGTTTCTGTTATACCAGCAGTAGCAGTCAAAGTGTCCGCTCTGCCAGCATTTGTGATGATGGGAGAGAGGAGCAAGGGGGAATTCTGTGCTGCCAGGGACAGAGTATTTTATATAGCAGAGGGGTCTCTGGTAACTCTATATTTCCAGGCCTACAAGCAGAAAAGGTGGTGGGTTCAAATTTTTACCAACAGGTTCCCTATACCCAAGTCAACTAGTTAAGGGACTCTGCCAAGCAGTTGTTAGGAAGGGTTTTGATTGAACTTAAAATTAAAGGTTTGGATAGAGGCAACTAGCAATGTTGAGAGGTCAGCTTATAAGGACCACTCAAGTGTTACTTGAGATAATTAGAAATGGTTGAAAAAAGTTGGCAACCCCTGGCTTACAACGTTTCACATGGTAAACCCTTCCAAGGCTACATGGTTATTAGCACTTACCTCTTTTACTTCTTCCGCACATGTTGGCTGGAAGTAAAGTTCTGGGGTTGATCCATAGGTCTGGGCCCAGTTCTGGAACTTGAATCCACCTTGCCCAACCACCTAAGGTGCAAGAGAAGATAAACGGCAACAGCTTACTAGAATTTCTACTTTCAATGAATGTGAAAAGAAAGTAAGACAGCCATTAAAGGAGCACTATACACACTATACACAAAAAATGGCTAAATGATAAAAATATATATAAATATGCTAGATGGTGGGAGGAGAGGTCTCTTATACATCTGCATCAAGAAATACCCAGGCTTGTTTATTTTTTTTAATGGAAGGAAGAGGCATGACTGGTTCTGTCCCCCGGATACACGCAAACCTGGGACCCATGAATTTTATTGCTACGAGGCTTTGGTGGAAGTTTTATTTTGTTCGGGTTTATATGCAGTTTTTATATATGGATAACACAATTATGCAATACACCTCCTTTAAGGGAAGTAAGCAAATCTAGTGACTGTTCATCCCCATCTGTGTGTAACAGTAATTCCTAGCCTGTGTCCATCTATTCTAATCTATCAGTCAATGTCAGTCTGTGTTGATCTATCTTAGTCAATGTACATCAGCCTCTGTATGAGCTCCTCCATTCCACTGCATTTCAGAGAGGGGTTCACCACCATCTACAACAGCAGATGCCCTGACATCAAGTATGTAAAACTTGGTGAAGGTGTGGAGAGATGACCAGGTCGCTGCCTTGCAGACCTATTCCACTGAAGCCTGGTATTGGAAACCCCAAGACATGGCAATTGCCCTAGGGGAGTGAGCAGTAACTCGAAGGACGCCTCCTTCTCCTTGCAGGCCTAGGCTTGTATCCATCTGCTAAGAGCCCTTCTGGGATCACGAACAAGACATCCATCTTATATACCTCTCGAGTAGCAGACAAGTAATACTTTTTTGCCCTGACAACATCGAGGGAATGCAGGAGTCGCTCCTTAAGGCAAGAGGGGTGTGGGTACAAGAAGGGTAACACTAACTCCTGATTAAGATGGAAGGAAGAGACCACCTTGGGCAAAAACTTCTGCTTAAGATGAAACACTGATTTGTCTTCATGCAGCACCAAAAAGGATGATCTGATTGAAAAAGCTGCCAGCTCCAAAACCCGCTGGAAGGAGGTGATCACCAAGAGAAAGGCCACCTTCAACGTAAGTATTATCAGAGAAGTCTCCATCATGGGTTCAAAGGGGGGCCCCTGAAGCGCGAAGGCTGAACATGCGCATGGAAAAAAATGGACAAGGCCGAGACCTGGCCCTTAAGGTGCTGGGCTATAGACCAGGGTCCAAGCCTTGCTGGAGGAAAAATTTTGGGTATCAAGAACCTCCTACAGGAATAGCCCTTAGATTTGCACCAAGACACAAAGGCCCTCCAAGGCCTGTAGTAAATTCTAGAGAAAGACTGTTTTAGTGCTCGAACCAAGGTCCAAATCACCGCGGCAGACAAACCCCTCTCTTACAATATTCTGGTTTCAACAGCGAGACCCACCTCTGGCACTCCCTACCGATCACAGAGGACTTAAAACACGTCCCCCCAGTCCACTGTCTTCCTGCTCAAATAATCGGCCTGCAGATTCTCCACCCCAGAATGTGAACTGCTGAGATGCATGGAATGTGAAGTTCCGCCCACCTCATGATGCAACTCACTTCCTGGAACGCCTGCCAGCTCCTGGTACCCACCTGGTGGTTTATGTAGGCCACAGCCATGGAATTGTCCAACTGTACCCTGACCGGAAGGCCCCGGAGCTGGACCTACCAATGCCTGAGAACCAGCAGAATCACCATCAGTTCCAACACACTGATTGTAAGACTGCACTCCAGCTGGTCCCAGAGACCATCTGATTGTCCAGAACGCCACCTGTGGTCAGGATAAACCACCGGACCAGCAGGAAAGACCAACCCACTGCCAGCGACTGCTGGTCCAGCCACCAATTCAGGGATCGCTGGGCATTACCCGTCAAGATGAAGCGACGGTCCAGGGTCTGCACAGTCCTGTGCCATTTTGATAAGAGCAGCATTTGTTGAGTCCTGGAGTGGAACTGGGCATAGGGGACTGCCTCTATGGTAGACACCATCAGGTCAAGGAGACGCATGCACTGCCTGATCGTGGAATGTTCGGCTGTCAGTAGCGACCTCATCGCCTCCTGAAGAGCTGTGCACCTCTGCACCAGAAGACCTGTGCCCATGTAATACCTAGATAGGTGGCCACCATGGAGGGAACCACCTGGATCTTGGGGTAGTTGATCACCCACCCGAAAAGCTCCCTCTTGGACAGCTAACAGGGTTGAGTGCAGTGGCTCCTTTAAGACTTTTGTATCCTAATAGCCCTGTTAGCGTCCTCCCAGGTTAGTTATAAAATGGTCTGAGTGGCTGCCACCCCCTCCTTTGTTTCCATCTTGGACAGGACCGCCCGAACATCCTGAAGTGCCTCTGCCAGAGATGGGGCTCATCTTTAGGCCATCACCACCGCCAAGACCTTTGTGAACACTCGCAGGGCAGTGGACAGTTCAAACGGCAGTTTGAATTGGAAATGTCGGACACCCACCGCAAAGCGCAGGTATTGTTGATGACCTGGGAAGATCGGGACACGCAGAAAGGCAGCCTTTTTTATGTCCACATTAGACAGAAAATCCTCCTGTTGCAGCAACATCATGACTGACCTTCCATGCGGAACTTCCTTACCCGAACGTAACTGTTCGGACTCTGGAGATGCAGGATTGGCCGAACAGATCCATCCTTCTTGGGGATAGCAAACAGTATTGAGTAGAAGCCACAGCCTTGCTCTTGAGCACAGGTACTACAACTCCCCGGTTCAGCAAGAGATCTATCACGCGGTCGTGAAGGCTTGGACGCCACAAACCTATGTGGAGGCCTGGTACAGAACTCGATCTTGTACCCAGAAGAAACAACCTCTTGGACCCAGGTGTCGGATATCTGTTCCCTCCACGCCGGCATGTAGTGCAGAAGCTGTCTCCCCAACCAGTCAGGTGAGGGTGCCCCGTCAACCCTGAGATGGCTTGGCTGGGGCTTGGGCCGTCTGGCCCATTGGGGTTTTCCCTGTGGCTTTCGCTTACTCAACAAATCCTTGCAGCGTCTAGAGTTGAACCTCTGAATTTCCGAAAGGGGCGAAAATTTGGCAACCTGCAAAACGAGGTGCTCAGTTTCCAATTCTTTGGCAGCCTAGTTGACTTCCCATCTTTAGCCATCCGGACCAGGTCATCCAAATGCTCACCAAAAAGATGACCCCCCCACAATGTGGAGGGCAGTAAGCATCTTTTGTTTAAAGCAGTGTCGGCCGACCACTGATTCAGCCAGACCATACGTCGCAAGGTGACCGGCAAGGCAAGCCTCCTAGCCACCAGAGACACAGCTCTTCCTGAATCTGCCAATAGACAGGCCACATAGTCCACACTCCCCACGGTGAGACTGCCCCCCCCCCCCAAACACTGGCACCAAGCTCTGAATGAGCTCTGACCAGCATGACTGCCTCTCTCTAAGGGTGTCATGGAATGTAGTAGTAAACACCACACACACACACACACACACACACACACACCTAGCTCAGGCCCCCCACCAGCAGACATAGGAAAGCAGACAGGGGCCAGGGTGGGTGATGATCCAGGAGTTAGAGGGAATGGGTACTCAGTGGAAGGCACGCAGCAGGACCCAACGATCAGGTACACTGTAGGCAGCGGGTTCCTGATTCTTGTGGCTCAGACTCAGTCAGACGAGCCCCGGCGCACTTCCCTCACTCTGGGCGATCCCACGCTATCATCTGACTTCAGGCATCTAACTGGATTTCCAAGGAACACTGCAAAAAAAAATCCAGACATCTTCACGGTCCCTTGCAACTGCAAGAAAAGAACTGAGAAGATCCTGTCACAACCTGCCCTAAACAGGATGGGAAAAGCTAGTTTTTTTCTATCTTGCAGTCCCCACCTACGACTGAGATTAACCCACACATTGCTACTAGTAGTGCCCGAAATGGAAGAGATGAGAAACCTGGATTTTTTGAAAACCAGGCCTCCGTCACTCAGGTGGTGAGGAGGAACCCGAAAAAGTTTTTTTGCAGAATTAAGCCTTTACCAGTGACTATATTAAAATAGATTACATTCATTTTAAGAACTTGTTTCAATATAGTCCTAGTTTGGAATATTCTTAAACCTATATAAAAACCTGCACAAGTTCCAGATCCATGCCCAAGTTTGAAGAAATCTAATGCGTAACAATCACTGCAGCACATTGGGCATTACATGTCACCACCTAGTGAAGGAGCTTGGAAGCATCAATAATTATTAGCGGGTGAATCATCTTATGATTTAGGAGCTTTAATGAAGAGCGAAAGAGGTTTAATTACATTAAGTGTTTTTCCTCCTATAAGGGATATTTCCCACTTAGTCATATTAAAGCCCTGCTAGCATTATCCCTGTGACAGGCCCTGAGATTAACAAGCTGGGCTGAATTGCAATGCTGGTCACATATTACTGCTAAATCAATGACTGGCTGCATATAAAACCACCGGGCTAGATGACTAATAATAAAGAATTCCACTTCTGTTCTGCAGAAGATATCTGTTACTGGGATTAGGAATGAATACAAATTAAAGAGGACCTTGAGTTAAAAAAAATTGCTGTTAGGGCGAGCGCCGCGCACCCATCTCGAGGTGCTCCCCGCTCTCCCTCCTTAGCGGCTTCGGGCGGCGGGTCCCCGGCTTCCGGTGCGGCGGTTGGTCGCCCGTACACTAGGGTGCGCGACGTTTTTTTTTAATTTAAAGGGCCAGTTCACTTTTGATTGGTGGCTGCTCATTCCACTTCCCCTATTTAAAGGGGCACTTCCTTCCATCTAGTGCCGGATATTGGTCTTCCTATGGTTACTGAACGTCAGTTGTTTCAGTTTGTATTGCTCACCCATGTACCGACCTTTGCCTGTCCCCGACTCTGAACCTTCTCTGCCCGTCCCGACCTTGGCTACTTACCTTCGACCTCGTGATTGTGCTGCCAGCCCTGACCTCCGCTTGAACTTGACTTCGCCTTTTGCCTGCCTCCTCGGTACCACGCATTACCTCGGCTGACTGTGTGTCTGAGCCACTGTTTGGGGATAGCGACCTGGGGGGTCACTCGGCGCTACAAGACCAACCTGCCTTGCGGCGGGCTCTGGTGAATACCGGTGGCCACATAGACTCTGCTTCCCTGACACGGCACTAGCTATCAGTACACAGCCAAAGCGGATCCACACCTGTGCCACCACATCCTGCCCGTGACAGTAAGATCCAGCCATGGATCCCGCTGAGTTGCCACTGCCTGATGTCACTGAACTACCTACTATAGTGGCTATGCAGTTTTGCCAAAGTAACCAGCTCTCTGCCATGGTTCAGCAGCTCTTATCGATTCAGCAGCAGCAGTTGCCACCATCTGCTCCAGTGTCGCCGCCACAGCCTCCAGTAGCATCAACCTCTAGAATCCATCTCTCCTTGCCGGCTAAGTTTGACGGGGATTCCAAGTTATGCCGAGGCTTCCTTACCCAGTGTTCCATGCATTTGGAAATGTTGTCTCCGAGTTCTGCCAGGTCTTCGAGGAACCAGCCCGGGCCTCGTCTGCAGAAATGGTCCTTTTGAATCTGGTCCAGGGCATTCGCCATTCAGTTCCGTACCCTGGCATCTGAATTGTCTTGGAATAATGAGGCCTTATGTGCCTCCTTCAAAAAAGGACTGTCTAGCAATATTAAAGATGCTCTAGCTGCACGTGCTTTGCCTACATCTTTGTCTGGTCTCATTCATTTGGCCACACGCATCGATGTACGTTTTTTCTGAGACTTGAGGAATTCCGCCTGGAAAGAGACTCTCAGTGCCCTAGGAGGGCATCCCGTTTGGCTCCTGTGTTTCAACATCCTTTGTCCACACCTGCGCCGTCCAGCGAGGAGGCCATGCAGGTGGACCGATCTCGCTTAACCCAGCAGGAGAGAACTCGCAGGAGGAATGAGAATCTCTACCTGTATTGTGCTGGCTCAGAGCACTTCCTGAAAGATTGTCCTATTCGCCCGCCACGACAGGGAAAAGGGCGTACCTAGTGAATGTAGGAGAGGCATCCCTAGGTGTGTATGCTACCTCTCCACGGCTTACGGTTCCTGTGCAACTTACTGTCGCAGCTACCATCTCCTTGAACTTGTCTGCCTTTTTGGATTCTGGCTCTGCAGGAAATTGGCTTGGCTTGATTGCACCGTGCGTTATCGCACAGTACCCCTCCTTTTAAAGATTGGACTTTTTCACCAAGAGAACATTGAGCTTTACGTGCTCCCTCATTGTACCTCTCAGATTCTTCTCGGCCTACCCTGGCTTCAATGTCATGATCCCACTCTTGATTGGAGTACCGGCGAAATCAAGAGTTGGGGTGCAACCTGCTGCCAGAAGTGTTTGAAGTCCGTTCCTGTCAGACCTGTTACTGCTTCTGCTTCACTTCCCGGCCTGCCTGCGATCTATCAGGCCTTCTCTGATGTGTTCTGCAAAAAGCAAGTGGAGGTACTTCCGCCTCATCGCCCCTATGATTGCCCTATCGACCTCCTTCCGGGTACCACTCCACCTCGTGGCAGAATCTATCCCCTCTCGGCTCCAGAGACGCAGGCAATGTCAGAGTACATACAGGAAAATCTCCAAAGGGGCTTCATACGGAAGTCTTCCTCTCCAGCAGGCGCAGGGAACTTTTTTGTGGCCAAGAAAGATGGCTCTCTTCGCCCCTGCATTGACTATCGTGGCCTCAACAAGATTACCATCAAAAATCGGTACCCTTTACCTTTATCTCTGAATTATTTGATCAACTTCGTGGTGCCAAGATCTTCACTAAACTCGACCTGAGAGGGGCCTATAATCTGATACGTATATGTAAGGGTGATAAGTGGAAGACTGCCTTTAACACCCGCGATGGACACTTCGAATACCTAGTGATGCCCTTTGGGCTTTGCAATGCACCCGCCATATTCCAGGAATACGTGAACGACATATTCCAGGACTTGCTTTACTCCTGTGTGGTAGTGTATCTGGACGATATACTCATCTTCTCTTCCAATCCTGAAGAACATCACCGCCACGTCCGGCAAGTCCTGTCTCGCCTCCGCCTACATCGCTTATACGCCAAGTTGGAGAAGTGCATATTTGACCATACCACTCTACCATTTCATGGGTACATTGTTTCTGGTCGAGGTCTCCAGATGGACCCCAGCAAGTTAAAGGCAGTGTTGGATTGGCCACGCCCTTCTGGTTTACGGGCTATCCAACGCTTTTTGGGCTTCGCTAATTATTATCGCCAGTTCATTCCCCACTTGGTTGCGCCTATTGTGGCTCTCACGAAAAAGAACGTCAATTCTAAGTCGTGGCCTCCTCAGGCTGAAGAGGCCTTTAATACTCTTAAACATGCCTTCTCTTCTGCTCCGGTACTTTCAAGACCGGATCCAACTAGACCTTTTGCCCTTGAGGTAGATGCCTCCTCCATTGGAGCTGGAGCCGTGCTTACTCAAAAATCCGCTACTGGCAGGACTCTCACCTGCGGTTTCTTTTCGAAAACGTTTTCTCTGGGGGAGGAGAATTACTCCATTGGCGATCGGGAATTACTCACCATCAAGTTAGCATTGAAGGAGTGGAAACATCATTTGGAAGGTTCAGTCCATCTTGTTTCCATCTTTACCGACCACAAAAATCTGTTTTACTTGGAAACTGCCCAGCGATTAAACCCTCGACAAGCCCGATGGTCGTTTTTTTTCGCCCGTTTCAACTTTCAAATTCACTTCCGTCCAGCTGCCAAGAACATCATGGTGGACGCCCTTTCTCACTCTTCAGACGTCTCCGGCTCCGAATCCACCCCACAGCATATTATCTCTCCTGAGTGCCTTGTCCACTCTGCTCCCGCTTCTTTGGTACAGGCACCACCTGGAAAGACCTACGTGCCTCCTCGCCAACGTTGCAGAATATTAAAATGGGGACAATCTTCTCATGTAGCCGGCCACGTGACGGAATTCATTCAGGCTTGTACCATCTGTGCACGTGATGAAACTCCTCGCCAAAGACCTGCAGGTTTACTTCTTCCCCTACCTATTCCAAATACTCCTTGGTCTCACATTGCTATGGACTTTATTTCTGACCTTCCTTTGCATGGTAACACCGTTATTTGGGTAGTAGTGGATAGGTTTTCTAAGATGGCGCATTGTACACCTTTGCCTGGCCTCACTTCGGCTCCTCAGCTGGCAAAACACTTCCTTGTGCATATCTTTCGTCTTCATGGGCTGCCTACACACATCGTGTCTGACAGGGGAGTACAATTTGTTTCTAAGTTCTGGAGGGCTTTTTGTGAACAACTAAAGATTAATTTGGATTTTTCCTCTGCTTATCATCCCCAGTCTAACAGTCAAGTGGAAAGAGTTAATCAAGTCCTCGCCCATTATCTTCGCCATTTTGTTTCTGCGCGTCAAGTTGACTGGGTCGACCTTCTACACTGGGCGGAATTCTCATATAACTTTAAGGATTCTAAATCTACGAGAAAATCCCCGTTCTTTGTGGTGTACGGTCGTCATCCTCTTCCGCCACTGCCCTTGTCCACGTCTTCTGAAGTTCCCGCCGTGGAAGAACTCACACAGGATTTTTCCACTTTCTGGCAAGAGACTCAACTTGCTCTTTTTCAAGCTTCCGCTTGTATGAAAATTAGCGCTGATAAAAAGAGAAGAGTTCCTCCCATTTACTCTCCTGATAAGGTGTGGCTTTCGACGAAATACATCCGCTTCCGAATTCCCAGCTACAAACTGGGTCCTCGCTACCTGGGCCATAATAAGATCAAGCAACAGATCAATTCGGTTTGCTATAAGCTTCACCTTCCAACATCTCTTTGTATCCCCAACTCCTTCCACATCTCTCTTTTGAAGCCAGTGATTTGCAATAGTTTCTCTCCGAAGATCTTGGTGCCCGCTCCAATTTCTGGTACCGTGGACGTTTTCACAGTGAAAGAGATCCTGGCCTCTAAGGTCTCCAGAAGCAAAAGATATTTTTTGGTCGACTGGGAAGGCTGTGGCCCGGAGGAAAGATCTTGGGAACCCGAGGAGAACATTCTGGACCATGGACCATCTCATCTCATGGACTTCTGGACCATCTCATCTCGGATTTTCTTGGTCCCAAGAAGAGGGGGAGACCCAAGGGAGGGGTACTGTTAGGGCGAGCGCCGCGCACCCATCTCGCGGCGCTCCCTGCTCTCCCTCCTTACCGGCTTCGGGCGGTGGGTCCCCGGCTTCCGGCGCAGCGGTTGGCCGCACAATGACTGCTCTCGGCCGCCCTCCGCCTCGCTCTGATTCCTCCCTGGTGCACGCACGTCCCCGTCCACTAGGGCACGCGACGGGTTTTTAAAATTTAAAGGGCCAGTTCACTCTTGATTGGTGGCCGCTCATTCCACTTCCCCTATTTAAAGGGGCCCTTCCTTCCATCTAGTACCGGATCTTGGTCTTCCTATGGTTACTGAACATCAGTTGTTCCTGTATTGTATTGCTGACCCGTGTACCAACCTTTGCCTGTCCCCGACTCTGAACCTTCTCTACCCATCCTGACCTTGGCTACTTACCTTCGCCTTTTGCCTGCCTCCTCGGTACCACGCATTACCTCGGCTGACTGTGTGTCTGAGCTGCTGTTGGGGGGTAGAGACCTGGGGGTTACTCACTGCTACAAGTCCAACCTGCCTTGCGGCGGTCTCTGGTGAATACCGGTGGCCTCTTCCCTGACACGGCACTAGCTATCAGTACACAGCCAAAGCGGATCCACACCTGTGCCACCACATCCTGCCCGTGACAATAGCATTATGGGGGTAATTAATTTTGATATTGGGAGCTTTTCCATGCATAATTGAATACTTTTCAACTTGGCACAATCACAAGTAGTTTCACTTTAGCTGCGTGGAACCCTTAAGAATGTCGATACTTTGTACCTCGCCAGTAAAAATTTCTGGACAAATCAATCTGGAACAAAGCCAAATTTATTGTGATCCGTGACAATATATTTCCCTGACATAGTTAAAAAGACCCCCAACAAACTCACATCCTTTGGTGAGGGTGTCAGGCAGATCCTCTGCCATACCATCTAGAACGTGTCCAAAGGCAGGCAACAAAAATAGTAGAAGGACTTAAACTTAATACTCTGGAGAGACTTAAAGAACTTAATTTGTACAGTCTGGAGGAAAGAAGGGAGAGAGGGGACATGATTGAGACCTTTATATATGTGAAAGGATTCAATAAGGTTCAGGAGGGAAGTGTTTCTAAGAAGAAACTTAACGATAGAACAAGGGGGCCCAACCTGAAGCTAGTCGGAGGGAAGAGCAGGAGAAATGTTAGAAAATATTATTTTACAGCAAGAGTAGTAGGTGCTTGGAACAAACTTCCAGCAGAGGTAAAAAAAAAAACAAATTTAAAAATGCCTGGGATAAGCCTCCATCTATCCTAAGATAGAGAGAACATACAGTATACACATAAGGGCAGACTAGATGGACTGTATGGTCTCCTTCTGCCGTCATCCTTCTATGTTTCTATGTTTCTACCAACTCACCGGCCAGCGCGCCCCCCCCCCCCCCCCCGCAGGGTCTTTATATGCAGAGGAGTAAACTGCCAGGGGAAGCCCCTCGCCCCTCTAATGTCACTTGTGATGGTGGCATGAGGGCATTCTACACCACCAGCTCACTCCTCAAGCTTTAAAAAAAACACAGTGTGCTCTCCCACACCGCCCCCTCTGTCTTTCGGCATCTTGCGGGACAGAGGGCACAGACCCTCGGCGCTGTACTGGGCATCCATCAGCTCACACCAGTTATAGTAAGGGGCTTTTTTCAATATGAGGAGTAGGGGGGGTGGAGGAGCCCATTACGCCCCCAGACCCTCGCAGTGAATTCATCTGAAGTCACTGGGAGTGATAGGGGGCTGTCCCACATTCTGTTGACTTATATCAAACATATACTTAATTAACCAATGTCTTCCCCACCAGCCCTTTATCAGTAGATGTTACACCACTATCTGCACCACTCAAAAAGCATCATATAACCCTGTGCTTTCTAAGTTTGCCAATTGCCCAAGACAACAAATGTTAGTCATTTTTGGTAGGTGTATTTATGCTGCATATGTGTAGGATTGTTTGTATTTTATCCAAGGTTGCATTTTAGTTTGATCTATTTATGTACTGATTTTCAACTTAAATACAAGCTCTATTACCGGATTTTTGAAATGACTTTACACTCAAAAGGATCAACATAAAACTCGATTCAGTGCCACCAGATTTAGTGATGGTTTTAGTTGCGAGAACCTTACTTTTGTGACTTGCACGGTTCAGCAGGCACTCTTTTATCTGTGCATTTTGTATGCGTAAATTTGCATAGAGCCCTAGCACAAGCAAGTATTCTCGTTATAAGTTTTAATGCATGCAAAAATTCTTGCAAATGCAAGAATTTAGGAACCATATTTAACCTTAGAGAAAGGCTATTAAGGCGAGAAATTGGTGTATTTCCTACATCTTTTTGCAGGTGAGAATGGTGCTTTACTGTTCATATTTTCCAGTGATTTTTTAATATATTTATAATTCTCCAGATTTTACCAAAGTTTTTAGTCTTAAATGCATTTAACAGTATTTTTTGTAAAAAGTAATATACCGTATTTTTCCCTATAAGATGCCCATATCTATAAGCCGCACCTTGTATTTGGAGGAGGAAATAAGAAAAAAAATATACTAAACCAAATGTTGTGCCAAAACACCCCATTGCAGGCAGTGTGGCATTCCCCCCATCCCATTCTCTTTGGGTAGTGTGATTCCCCCCCCCATCTTATAGGCTGTCTGGCATTCCCTCCTCCCATTCCCCATAGGCAGTGTGGCATTCCCCCTCCCATTCCCCTTAGGCAATGTGGCATTTGCCCATCCCATTCCCATAGGCAGTGTGGCGTCCCCCCATCCCATTCCCCATATAAACAGTATGGCATTCCCCCCTCCCATTCCAATAAGCAATGTGGCAGAATAGGCATTCCCATAGGCAGTGTGGTGCCCCCCCCATCCCATTCCCCATATAGGCAGTTTGGCATTCCCCCCTCCCATTCCCATAAGCAATGTACCAGAATCACCCCCTGTAAAAAAAAAGGTATACTTACATGAACCTCACACCCGTGCCACAGACATCGGGGGTCAGGCAGGTAAATGGCTCTGGCACTGGCTCTGTCTTCTGGCACCGCCACCTCCTCTTGGGCTGGAGCGCACCCGAGAGGCAGTGGTGGCGCCGGAAGCCAGAGTGGGGACAACGGACATCATTCATT
This sequence comes from Gastrophryne carolinensis, assembly GCA_027917425.1. Lineage (NCBI taxonomy): Eukaryota > Metazoa > Chordata > Amphibia > Anura > Microhylidae > Gastrophryne > Gastrophryne carolinensis. Next base: position 57,713,896 of record CM051237.1, read on the forward strand.
TACCCTGTGCGCATTGGCCCGAGAAGTAGCGGCGGCTGGGTTACTGTAACTTTTTAAAACTTTTTTTTGTTTTGTTTTGTCTTAAAATTTTGCCAATAAGACACATTGACATTCCCATAACACTATTACATTTCTACAAGTCAGTATGGGGAACAAAATTTTCCAAAATATGGTAGGCAGGAGAAAGGAGGAACAGTCAGCTGAACCTTTGGAACTGCATTCAAGCATGTTTTGTAATGAGAAAGTTGCGAGGGCACTTTCATTCCTCGCAAGAACAGGTCTGCTGCATGTAATTTCTTGCTTAAATTTCTCACTTAAACAGGTCTTGGTGTAACTGATCGCGCACGATCCTCTCACATGTTTCCTCACAAGCAGGATTGTCTTGAATCATGTGAGCAAGAATTTACATGTGTTAGACAGCTTTCTCAGGCCCTTATTTAACAAGGGATAGCGCCAGGTAGCGACTGGTGAGCGAACGGTAATGACGGTCACCGCCACGAGAATGCCGGCTCCCCACCACAATCACACATTTATCAAGCCAATCCTGCTTAGCGACTGAGATAGCGCCAGATAGCAAATCATTCATCATTATTCCAGCCTCACCCCACAGCGCCAGCGAGTGACCTTGAACAGCGACAGGTATGACCTCTCGCTACCTGGCGCTCTCCAATGCATTTCAATTGAACAATCTTTAAATATTCATAATTAATTGTTAATAATGTTTTTTTTTGTTTTTTTTAATGTGAAAATTTCTGTTACCACTTCTGCCATGTTAGATATTTTTTTTAAGGTAAAAAAAAAATAAAAAAAAAATTAGTGCAGAATTGATATTACAGGTCTGATATTAATGTATTCATATTACAAAATGTTTTTATAAACTTGTTTTTTTTGGTTTCAAAAAATATGGTTGTTTGGGGGTTAAAAAACTACTTTTAACCCATCGCCGCCAGCGCTCTGGGGTTTAAACATGCATTTCACAGCGCGAGAATTTTTTGAGCGTGATTTGAATGAATATGGTGGGAGCCGTTCGCTATGGCCATTCGCTATCATGCGCTCCCATACAGCGCGGAACCTGTCAAACAGCGACTCCTCACCCAATATTCAACATTACCGCACGCCGACTGAGTCGCTGTCAACAACCGAACAACGGCCAAGCACAGCGACTACTAGCGGGCGCTGTGAAATTACTACAGTCGCTCATCTGTCGCTACCTGGCGCTACTAATGAATCGGCCTCTCAGTTTTTTCAGGATGCCACCGAATCGAGCCTATAGTAGTACCATTTCTGGTTAGTGTCCTTATCCAGCCCATGACCCAGAAAGGCTATTTAAATGCCCTTATTTCCAGCAGTGTTCACAGTGCTTGCAATCTTATGACAATTTTTCCCCTAGAAACGCTTCTTTAAAAATAATTGCCACTTACCATTTTGATAGATCAAAGCGACAGGCCGGAGAGTGAACTACAGAAGTATAATCCACATAGAATGATTGGGCCCAGATACAGAAGAGAAAGTGCTCCCGGTCACCCCGGCCTTATATCAGCTAGTATTCTGCTGATGAGTATGTGAAGGGCTTGTAACACTCGTTACAAATTCACAGCACCATTAAGAATGGATAATGTGTAACCGCCACATCTGCAGGGATTCCCTGCGCTTTCTCCACTTTTGCAAAAATTACTTTTTAATGAGTTCGGGTTCCGTGATGAATCTACATGGTGTTCATGGCGGACGTAAAACACATTGCAATGTCAAACTGTGTTACAGAAGGTCATCTATTAAATGTCAGTAATTCTCAAGGCTGAGTTTTATAAAACTGTCAAATTGTTAAAACTCTCTGTGGCAGTCTATAAAACTAAAAACGGATTTCTGGTTCTTTCCTCCATCTAGTTACTGAACCATTAGAAAGTGATCTGTAACATACAGCTAAGATGATAAGTTTTAAAGGACAATGCAGAGACACATTGCACTAAAGTAACACTAGGGGATTTATTCATGATAGGATAGTGCCAGGTAGTGCTTCGTAGCGGCAGGCAGCGTCTGGTGAACGCCTGGCGCTGTACGCAAAACCGCATTTATGAAGGTGATTCTGGTGAGCAACTCTAACAGCACCATGTAGCGTACGATTCATCATTACAGGTGGCTCAGCGTATAGCGCCGGTGCTCTAGCTTCCAGAGCGCCAGGTCTTACCTCCCATACATTTCAATGGACGTTCTAATCTCTTCACTGTTGCAATTTTTTTTTTTTTCCCCTCAAATAATTTTTTGACCTCTCCTGGCCTGGAATAAAGTATTTTTGAATATTTATTTTAATATTTACATTTTTATGCAGAATTGTCATTACAGGTCTGGCACTAAAGTGTTAATGTCACAGTGTTCCAACAATGTAATTCCTTGTTTTTCCGCTTTGTTACTGGTGGATATGTGTTCAAATACACACTTTAATCACACATCGTCTGGCGCTCTATGCTACAGCAAACAAATTTTGAGCGGCGACACTGTGTGAGTCTGTTTTTTTGTTGAATGTGGTGTGGAGCGCCGAGTGGCAGACGCTCTAATCAGTCGCTACTTCTCGCTCCCCCTGTACTGGTGTTAGAGCGCCCAACATACATCACATTCATCATTGCCGGCCAGATTACTAGAGCGAATGAGACTCTCTGTTACAGCGCCTGATAGCCGATCATAGCGTATACTAGCGGTCGCTCTAAGCGCCGCTGTACAGATGCTCATCTGCCGATAGCCGGCACCAGTAATGAATCAGCCTCCACGTTATTTAGGTTATTGTTGCTGTAAGATATTGTTCCATGCAATTAGGCTTGGACTGGCCAACAGGAAAACTATGAAAAGCCCAGTGGGTCCCTGGTCCCAGGAACCCCTTTGAGCGCCTCCCTCGCCAAAACCTGAAATATGTATAGCTTAATTGTGGCATCCCAATGCACACACACAGACAATACAGTCTGGTATAAAGTTTCTGTGTATGGGCCCGGGATATAAGCCAGAAATACTTGCATTTAAATGCGGGGTGGGGCCCCCAGAGTCAGTTCTACTGGTGTGCATTCTGGAATCATAGACGCAGGAATCACCAAATACACCGTTGTGTTTACTCAGGCCTCACTGGCAAATAGTTGTTTGCACTTCAAGAAGAGCACGCTGCACATAATTGCTGTTTCAAAGCAGTCAGCTCATATAAATTAATACTGGACCTGCTAAATAGAAAGAGAACCAATGGTTTTAATTAGCGACTGGAGGTAGGAAAACCTCCATTCAGAAAAAACAGGGTGCCCCCCACCACCTTGGTTCCAGATAGGAAATAATGTATAGCTCAAAAGCAATTATACCTTCTGTAATTGGACTTCTGTTCCCCAAAGGCATCTCGATTTGGAATGCCCCACTGTGTGAAAATTCCCAGAACGCCCAGTACAACTCACCTCTTCCCTATTCATATGGCACATACGCAGGCTCTTGTCCAATCAGAGCTGCTTGTCGTGTTTACATCTCTTTGACTTCAACGGGGAGTGTGCACTGCTTGCATGCTCCTGCGCGGCTGGGCCCAGAGCGCACACATGCTGCCGGGGTGGCGGGACATGCGGCAGGTCATGCTCCCCATTGAAAATAATGAGAGCCATTAGCCGAATTACATAGTTATGTAATATGGCTCTCATTGGATGAGAGCCCTGTGCATGCAGCACTGGACCATGGAAAGGTAATCTATTTCCGGTGCCCTGAGGGGTTTCACACAGTGGGACATCCCAATTTAGTATGACCTGATCTCCTCCTTGGATACTTCCTGTTTCTAGGGGTTACTTGGTGTAAAAAGGTTGCAAACCTCTGGTCAAAGCTATACATAGACGCCATACTTGCACTGCCTACATGTAAGAGACCAGTCATCCAGCCAAATCAATGAAACACTTATGTTGGTTCTACAAATGAGAAACCTATCAACAACATAGTGGTTCTGAAAATTCACTTGCTCACCCAGTTGACAGAGAGTCTTAAAAAAGAAGGTTTGGAACCAGAACTGTCCCTGCGCCCCAATGGGAAGGGAAAAGCGAGAGCAGATAATACACAGCAAAGCAGACAGAATTATGGTAAAGCAGGTATCAATGGACAGAAGCTAGCCGGAGGGCTGGTGGATGACATCGGCCCCAGTACAGACAACAGAAGGCGTGGGCTCCAATAGAGACAATGGAGCGTGTTGGACCCAGTACAGAAAATGGAGAGAATGTGGGCACCAGGACAGACAACAGAGACCGTGGAAGGGCCTGAAACTAAGTATAGACTATGAAGGGGCATGGAACCCAATATGTAGAGCAAGGAATGTGGGTACAGAGGGCTGAAGAGCATGGTTACACTTCAGACAAACATTAGTCCAGTCCAGAGACCAGGCTACACAAATACTTTTATAGGCAAGACAAAGAAAGGAATTACAAAACACATTTGAGAGGGTAGGGAACACGAGGGCTCAGTGGGAAATGCTCACAAACACAAAATACACACACAAACAGAACAGCATATGACCCAGCAGGGAGAGTGACAATAGACCACACATCGCCATTTCAATGCCCTGTCGATGTCAGTCCTAATCTTTTAGTTGGTGGACGAAGTTACAACTTTCATTGTTCCTGTTGTTCTTGTGTTTTGTGGGATGATAATTTAATCAAAGAAAACACTAACTAACATTTGCTACGTGGGGATGCAGGCCCAGTGTCCACTCATCTTTTAGTTGCTTTCCGAAGAACAGGAACACACACCTGGGACCTAGGACAATGCTTTGGGGCCAGTTGGGCTGCTGCTTTTATCACCCACATTCAATCCCTGCCCCCTTAGTCTCCCTCTATCCCCCCTTTACCCAACCCAACTGTACCCAAAAACCAAGAAACCCCAGCCTCCAATGGTATAGCCCCAGCATCATGGTGGGGGGAACTCAGCAAGGATGTCTCGGGCCGGCCAGGGGCTGGTAAAATCCAGAGCTTTTTGGCCCCCACTGATTGTGGTGATGCACAACCAGAATGTTCCAAAAAATTGAAACTGCAACAGGCAGGTTCCAACTTCGCTATCTAAAATGATTTATGAATGAGATCCTGGAGACCAGTGGAGAAAGAAAAAGCCTGTATTCCAAAGAGGAGTTTTTTAGTTTATATGTTAGGTACCCTAAAGATAAATTGTTGGATCAATAACCCTTTTGCAGCTGTGAATATAACCAAATGGAGGCAACGTCCAGCACTGGGCAGATTACAAGATTCTCAACCTGCTGCTTTCTGGCTTCGTTGTTTTCATGTTTAAAGATGGGAATTGTAAATCAGACTGCCAGTGATGGCCCTTATCTGTGTAGTGAGCAGCAGAAAGAAATTGATGTCACCGAGTTTACAGGGAATGCAGAATTCAGGCCACAAGGTGCTGAAGAACAGGGATGCGGGTCAACTCAACTATGACGGGAAGAATACAAGAAACACACAGCTATTCCTGCAATGAAATATCGAAAACAATTTGTTACATTTTTCCTTTTGTGTTTTGTAGAGAGGCAATTTATCTTGTTTAACTGCTCGGCAAGGTGGCAGGCACCCCGGCACATCTGGGTCCCTGGATGGTTGTCATTCATATAAGGAATAAGGTTGAGAAATTGCAGGAGGAAGTTTGCATGCCTGATGGAAATGATTACACTTAGGAAGGAACAGAAATTGCAGAATCACACTCAAGTGATTGGGATGGAGAGTTATTTATTAATAGATTAATGTATTGCAGGTACAAATAAACAGCCTGCATATAAAAAGTCCCAACTCCTCCTTATAGCTCAATATTTTTTTATTTTAATGTAATAATTAGTGTTGGGCGAACCTGAAACTGCTGAGCAGCCCATCAACCAGCTTAACCTATGCAGAGTGTGCAGCAGTAAGCAACTGTAACTTACCTGAGCCCCACATCTGGTACACAATCGGTGTTCTTTCTCTGTTAAATAGACTACGGCCAGGGCTGCAGAGAGATGGTCACTGCTTCCAGGACACTGACAGCTGGCACTAGAAATGCTGCTAGCTGCTGTCAGTGTCCTTACTCATGGGAGCGGCGAGCATCTTTTTGTAGCCCCAACTGTAACCTATTTGATAGGCAAAGAACACTAGATATTACATTTCAGTGGGGACCAGGTTCACGTACGGGTCAATTTCAGGTACCTGAATTGAACTTTTGATCAAAGTTTGATCGAAGTTGGCAAACCTAAACCTCTAGGGGTTTGCCCAACACTAGTTATTACATATTTATTTTGCTCTGTTATAAGGGCCATAATTTGTTGGGGGAGCACTGTGCAAGTAATGTGAATGTAGCTTGGGTGGGGTGTATACATGGAGAGTCACCGTCAAATACCCCTCTATACCCATTTTGTTAAAAATTGGTGTTTTCTATGCATATTTAGCATATTTTTATGTATACTATTTATTTGATTCTACTGTAAATTATTTCATTTCTTACATATTTTTTTGTTGTGTGACCCCCCCTTGGTATTAAAGGGGCTTTCATGCAATGGGTTAAAAACAGCAGCTTACTTTGCCAAGCGTTCCTCCAGCGATGTGCCTCCTCTTAGCTCAGCGCAGTGAATGAGGGAATTTACTTTATTTACCATCTGCCTTTCCAGCCCCATCCGCCAATGGGGGCCGCCAACACTAGCATGAGGAGCTAGTCCAGAGCACGCCCCCTCTGTATAGATGGCTGTAATGTTGTTTTCCGAGAGATTCAAGAACTGCTAAATACACAGCCAGGTTGTTGAGAAAACCTGTGTGTGAAGCACAGTCTCGGGCTCTCACAGATCCCACACAAGTATGCTGAATATTATGCTGATTATTCTGTTAAACCTTCACCTTAATCTTAAGAAAAAGTTATTATAAGTCTATAAAAGCTCTTAGTGGCCTAATATACAAAACCTATCCTACCCTTGGGTCTGCCTTGGTGTCTGAAACATCAGTACTCCTGAGGGTCTATGATAGGATATGATATGACAGGATACAGATAAGCATTCCTACTGGCAGTGGTGTAACTAAATGTGAAGGGCCCCAGTGCGAATATTAAATCGGCCCTTTCACAACTCATACAGTAAACTTTTTCCGTATTTTAGTCTGCAGCTAGAAAAATAAGGACTGAATCAGCAGATATGATAAATAAGGTGGAGGAGCAACAATGATGAATCCTCCCTGACCCCCTGGGCCCCACTGCAGTCACACTCCTGCACCTACTCAAGTTATGTCCCTGTCTGCCTGCTGGCTTGTGAGCCCCAATGCTGTGAAATCTTAAGGGGGGGGAGGCAGAAGGAAACCAATGTAGTATAATGTGATCCCATGTTCACCATTTTTTTTTTTAACAATTTAATGACATCATCAGAAATCTGCCACAACAAGTTTTTATGCTGACGATAGGATGGGGGTGATTTATCCAGGTTCCAAAGATCAGCGCCTGTCAGCAAATCATTATTTAACAGAGGTTTAAATGTCTGCCATTAACTTTGCATCCATGAATACTCATTTATATTTACTTACCATGTAATTGTGGAACTAATTTACCCCATTAAGAAACTAAACTACATGATGCCAAGAGCTGCCAACGAGCAGCATCTAAATCTATCTATCTATCTATCTATCTATCTATCTATCTATCTATCTATCTTTCTATTTATCCGTAAGCTCACAAGCAGTGATGTACATAGCCCTATTGGGGCTCCATAGCAGGACCCCCGTCATGGGGTGGTAACACAAAGATTTGGAGAGGCTTGGCCCGATCAGCACACCCCCTCCCACTGGAGGTCCCTGAGACCAGAGACTGGGTTCCCGTTCCCCTTTAAATTCTCACTTACTTATAGTAGCTTGCCTTTCGGCAAGTAGCTCTCCTTTCGGTATGATTTGGGCTGGCACTTCCACTGGTTAGGCTGCCCTCTAAGGGTATGTATGTTAGCGAGCGTCCCATGGCGCATGCACCCCACGGGCCACTGAGTATTGTCACCATCTGGAAAGAGGGATGGCTTGGATGGGGTAGCCACCCTTCCTTTGGAATCGGTTCTAGGAATGGATGGTGCCTAAACTCCTCAGTTTCAGTCCATTAAGGAGCTGGTGAAAGTAGAGAAAGGTTCTGGGTGGTGGTCACAGGACATAGAGTTGGTTACGGGTAGGCTGTACCACCAGAAGCTCAAAGAAAAGATTTGTGGAACATCTGTATGGGACCAAATTAGGACAAGTTGGCAGCGTGGTTGTTGGTGCAGTGGGTGAATATATTTAGACCAAAGGGAATACACAAGTTATATATCCCATGTCTCAAAACATGCAATACAATGCCATCAAGGTGATGTCTCTAGCCTTAAGGTACAGGGGATAGAAAGGGTAAGGTTAGGACCATGGGGAGGGGACCCTATGAAAAAGAATTAAAATGAATATTTATTTTAGGTACAAGGACCCCCCCCCCCCCCCCCCCCCCCCAGCCTTAACTCCCAAGGGGTAAAAAAAAACCTCTTACACTTTTTGGGTGCACAATATGCGAATTATATTTAATCATGAATGCTATGTATATGATTACTGATGCATACCATGTGGGAATTCTATATATAATTGAATTCATATCATTGAACTATATATAATTTAAGTCATTATTAATGAAATTGTCCACCATTTTTTTCCCTGCTGGAGGATGCGTGTGTCGGGAGCATGTTATGCCCGGGTGTCACTCCGTCTGCATGCATTGAGGTTAGTAGACTGGAACCACCGGACAATGGGCTGCCCTTTTTCCCCATCTCACTCCCGCCAAAGCTGTGGGCGCTGACAGTTGTCGCTGTTCAGGGTGACGATGGGGATACATTACATCACTGAGCTCTCTGCTCTCTTACCAGGCCATTGGTGGGATGGGGGACGGAAGCAGGGGGCAGTCTCTGACCCGGTCCCCTGCCACTCATGATTGGCGGAGGGGTGGTGTTTCCACATCCAGGCTGTCTCAGTCTGTTCGGGACACATGTGCGGCCGGCGGAGATGCCGTTGGTGAGACAGATAAGTGATTTTAGAATAAATATGCTTAATTTGACAGTCTACTTTATATGACTAAGGGAGCAACAGCTCAGCGGCCCAAATGCGTCATGAAAGTTAGATATGATCCTAGCTAAAGCCCTGAGAGGGTGAAACGCGTTGGAGTACCTGCTTATTATTTTAAATTGGAGTGCAAGCTACATCTGGATGTCTGCGTGGTGAGAGCTACTACTGACAATACAGATGTATTTGAAACATGCTTGGTTTTATTGATTACTTTGTGAGTGCAATTCTTGCCTATTAAATCCTAGCTACTTTTTAGACAATCTGCACTATATATGTTTTTATTTTTTCCATGGCTAATCTTTTACTGCATTATTGCTGAACTACTTTGGAGCCCCCCCTTTCTGAGTACCTTCCTGGATTGGGAGTTGATGTTTTGCCAGATTAAGCTTTTGTGGTAAATCTGAATGATTGAGGCTTCTTTGGCGATTAGGAGCAAATTAAAGAAGACCTGGATTGATGTGAGAAAGTTTATTCCTTTTGCTGATTTACAATAGCCATCTGGTAAGAGGCTTGAGTGAATGGTGGCGGCCTATATAGTGTGTGAACACGTGTGGATTTGCCTATCAGCACGGTGGACTATCAAGAGCTCTGTGTATTCATATATATTTATGACATTTGTGAACTTTTGTGTAGGACCTGGAATCCTATAGAACACGTCGAGCTCCACTTGTTTAAAACACTGTATTTTTATATTGCATTACTATTATGTCATTGTGAGCAGCGCGGTATTACAATCCTTAGATAAAAGTTAGATATGTGTTGATTATTTTTACCAAATTTTTAATGAAACCAATCAAGGTCATATTCTAGATATAAGTGCTGGACAGTTTACATATTTTGGTTGCAGGGCCACCCTGGGACGCCATTTCCCTAGGAGTCATGGGACCAGGGTAGAAAGTGGGAGTCAATCCCATTTATGGAGTGGGTAGAGCGTAGGTGGGTAATGTGGATGCCGCCCCTAGTATAAAACAGAGCCCTGGTGGAAAGGCTGGATCTTGTAGTGTGCCTGTGGATGAAGGCAGATGAAACTCTGAGAAGTGCCTTACTGGGGCTGACAGTGTGCCAAGATTGAAACCTTAGCCAAGGGTGAGCGCTGGAGTGAAGACTAGAGCACATCTACCCAGTGTACCCTGGTGGAGGGAGCAGCTGTAGGTCTCTAGCCCCTGTCTTGCAGCACTCTTGCCTCTGTTATACTGGGGTCATCGCCCCCAGGAACTTGAGCTGATTGTGGGAATACACCAGGATCAACATGGATCAGGGTTTGCTCCAGGTTGATGCACAGCTTCGGGCAAGAGAGTCTCACTGTGCTCCTTTTGCAATGTGTCATTGTCACATCATGTCAGATGCCAAAGATCATCCCCTAGTAACCACCCAGACTGGTGCTCTTCTGCCCCGATCGCCCCCAGTCCTCGTCCCCTTCTTCATTACCCCGGTTTGTCCTTCTCGATTGCTGCTGTTTGTTGCCTTCTCCACTGCTACCAGTACTTCCTGCTTCCTCCACTACTGCTGATCCTGTCCTCATCACCATTCAAGAGCCTGCCATTGTTGTTTATGTTCTCTGGTCCCCTGTGAGCAGGTCAGGATGAGGCCACCCGGAGACTCACCCCCCACCTGCCCAGTTCAAGCCTATGTGTTCACTGAAGAAGCCAGGGGCACCGGTACTTGCCTAGGTATGCCTAGGTATGACCATCTAATGATGGCCCCGATAGTATCTTCAGAAAGACTGCAATCAAAATGAACAGGATGCCAAGAGAAGTCATTGGACACTGGGTTACTTTTTATTTATAAAATTGATGAACCAGGAACGGTTTTTACTGTTACTTTAACTACTCTGTAGACATTAAATTACTTTTTTATTCTTTAAAATTGATCAAACAGGAGTAGTTTCTACACTTACTTTACCTACTCATTAGACATTAGATTACTTTTTTATTTTATAAAATTGATGAACCAGGAGTAGTTTCTACTCTTAATTTAACTACTCTTTAGACATTAGATTACTTTTTTATGATATAAAATTGATCAACCAGGAGTAGTTTCTACTCTTACTTTACCTACTCATTGGACATTGGATTACTTTTTTAAATCTATAAAATTGATGTGCCAGGAGTAGTCTTACTTTTACTTTAACTATATTTCAATTGGTGAATTCCGATGGAAAAGTCATTCGGCATCAACCCAGTGCTCCTCCAGGGAGGCTTGTTTTTCCTTTTTTACAACACCGAAAAAAAAAAGGAAAGTGACATATTAACCCTGGCAATGCAGACATGTCACAGGTTATAAGTGATGTAGACAAACACTAAAGTAGCCTCATTTGGTGTACTGACAATGAATGTTATAATATGCAGAACTAGAACTAATACCAATAGTCTGAAGGTTCACATCCCATTTAGCTTCTTTGCCTACAGCGGAGGAACAGCAAACAGTATATGTAAATCTATAAGCTGATATCAGACTTTCAAGAGATGAGAGATGGTGGCGGACGGAGTTCTCGGCAGAGCCAAGTCACATCGATAGATAAATAGTGGACAAGGGTAAGGTCAAATGCACAAAAGTTAAGCATGCAGCCTGCTCTATAATTTTCTTCCATGTAAAATTCAGGGGTTAGATTTACATACATCGATATGCGTGACACAAAATGTATCACAAGAAGATTTTCCCTTAGTGATTTATTGGTTTGGCCTAAAACTATTAACCCCGCCAATATGCAAATAGTCCACAGTGCATGTGAAATATAGGCTCTCCCAGCTATTGCCTTCCATCTCTCTCAGGATTTATGCTCATGCACGCTGCTCCATCAATACAAACGTTTGACCCCTGGAATACCTTGCTGCAGGCTGTTTAGAATTGACTCTATGTAAGACATTTAAAGGAGGGCACTATAGGTGCACATACAAGCTATTTAAAGGTTGGAAAGATATATGGTGGGTTTATCTGCTTCTACTTTGTCAGAGGCATAACTAAAGGTTATGGGTAGGGACGAGCAAATCCCCATAGTTTGGGTTCGACAAGTTCGGATGAACTTTGAACAAAAGTTTGGTTCGGGTGGCCGAACTTGCCAAACGCGAACTGTGGTCCCCATTGAAATCAATGGGGACTCCAACTTGTGATGGCTGGTTTGGGCGGGAGGCATAGAGTGGCAGCTGGAAGCGGCTGAAAGTAACTTACCTCAGCCCTGTGATCTGGTTCCTCTTTCCGTCCAGCCGGCTTGCAAAATATATCCAAAATATATCCAAATAAATCCAAGTGCTGCCATAGAGGGCCACCGCTCCCATGAGAGGAGACACTTCTAGTCTAGGCAGAAGTGCCAGGTCATAGAGCACAGCTGAATATACAGGAATACAGCACATCAGAAAAATGCATAGAAAGACTACAGTTAAGCATTTGGTAATAGTAACATCTAGTGACCTAACTGTAAACTGCATTAATCTAGACTAAGCTAAGTCTGTTGTATCTACAACATTTTTGTGTTAATGTATGTAATGTTTTGCAAAGCGTGGCTAGGGTTTATTTCTGCTTCTGCCAATCTCGGCCTTATAAGATGACTGCTCATGTCTCTGCTACAGAAAATGCTGAAGGTAGGTGAAGTCTTTCACCTATTCACTGGACTCTCCTCACAGTAAGACTGGATCAGAACCTTGGTCTTCTCTCTCTTGATGTCTTTGCTGTATACATGAGCATATGCATTTACATATTGAGGAGACAACTACCTAAAGAGGATCCTAATTGATTTTAAGTGTGTGGTTAATGATATTCTCATTGATTTAAAGAAGACCTGAAGCCTTTATTATTTGATGTGCGGCTAAAGAATCAATCCCGTACACATTTAATCTCTTGTGGTGGTGGATTCACAGAAATTTCATTTTTACACTGCTGGTTTTAACTCCAGGGGAAGGCTTCATTGTGGTTCCAACATTGGGACAGAGTGTGATAGAAAAATTTGCTAGTTAGGTGAATGTTTCCACCTCTTCTGAAAATGACCTTCTAGCCACACTGAATTATTGCTGGGTCTTAAAGGAGCACTATCATGAATTTCTGGTGACATCACAGATTGCAATCTTATTTGTCTTGTATTATAATATTGTAATGGTCAGCTAATGTGGGAAAGTAAATAGTTGCTGTAGGTGGCCATAATAGAGCTTGTTTTAAAAAGCTCCCGGGTGACAGGACCCATCACCTTGGAATAAACCACTGTGTGCGCGGGGAGGAACTCAGCTCTCAGCTGCTGTATGGTGAGCCCTGGAGTGTAGTGTGCTTCTCGGATGGTGATGACAGGAGGATTTACAGTGCAGAGCTGATGTACATCCAGGCTGATGACAGCGGCCAGAATGGTAGTGATAATTGTGTGCAGGCATCATAGAGAGGTACAGGCTGGCTGATAATGGTGGATGGAATGCAGGCATCAAAGAGAGTTATGGCCTGGGTGATAACAGTGCATGACGAGAGAGAGGGAGAGAGAGAGAGCAAGAGAGAGAGAGGGGGTAGAGAGAGGGATAGAAAAAGAGAGGGAGATAGAGAGAGAAAGGGGGAGAGAGAGAGGGTGAGAAAGAGAGAGGAAGCGGGAGAAAGGGGGAGAGAGAGGCAGAGGGAGAGAGAAAGAGAGAGGAAGAGGGAGAGAGAGAGGGAGAGAGCAAGAGAGAGAGGGGGTAGATAGAGGGATAGAAAAAGAGAGGGAGAGAGAGAAAGGGAGAGAGAGAGAGGGTGAAAAAGAGAGAGGAAGCGGGAGAGAGAGGCAGAGGGAGAGAGAAAGAGAGAGGAAGAGGTAGAGAGAGAGGGGGGGAGACAGAGAAAGAGAGAGGAAGAAGGAGAGAGAGAGGGAGAGAGCAAGAGAGAGAGGGGGTAGAGAGAGGGATAGAAAAAGAGAGGGAGATAGAGAGAGAAAGGGGGAGAGAGAGAGGGTGAGAAAGAGAGAGGAAGCGGGAAAAAGAGGGAGAGAGAGCCAGAGGGAGAGAGAAAGAGAGAGAGAAAGAGAGAGGAAGAGGGAGAGAGAGAGGGGGGGACAGAGAAAGAGAGAGGAAGAGGCAGAGGGAGAGAGAGAGAGAGAAAGAGAGAGGAAGATACCCGCCACAGGGAGGGGATTTTATACCAGCGAGTGAGCAGATGTCAGCTTTCTCTTCCACTATAAAAGGCCCATCCCTGCAGTGGGGAGCAAGATGTCAGAGGCCAGAGAGATCGGCAAAAGCTGGGTGCAGGACACCAGTGACTGGTGATGAATCGGAGGTAAGTAGGGGGAGGAAAAATAAATGAATAAAATTTTTTTTTAACCCTTGAGACCCCTATACCAGTTCTCAGGGCAGAAGGGGCTGGTAAGGCACCTGCCAGCAAGCGGGTGACTTGCCATAACCCCCTGCCCCATTACTTGCATGCCCAAAGCACAGGGGAAGAAGCGGACCGTATGGGCTATGTGGACTGGTAGCCTTCAGGGTCGAGGGCCAGCCTTCACACTGGTCTAGCAGACCCCAAAGCTGGTGCCTGTGCTGGTTTTGCTTGTATTGTGGAGAATACCACACCATTTTTAAAAAGAAGGGTTATTAATCAATAATATAATAATAATAAAGATAACCTGTAGCAAAATGTACAGATATTTTAGGAGTTAAAGGACCAGAACATATATGCTCAATTTCCTTCTCCATAGACTTGAAATTCATTATGCACTCCATGACAGCTGGTGACCAGAAGGGATCAGGTTTGTGTGTTCAGCCCCATAGATGGGGTATGTACGGCACCCTGGCAAACATGATTGGTTGTCGCTGAAAAATAGAACAGGCACATGCAGTTGCTGGAGCCCCTGGAACAAAGATTTGTAGGTATCCATTCCTGATTTTGAACTATCCAGTGATCTTGAATCAAAGGAGCATTCAAAATCAAGATGTCTTAGGGGTGGGAGTCAAAATGGAACCTAAAATAATTACTTTAGGTCTGATGTAAATTGGCTATAAGTGACTTTTTACCCAAAACTAAAAATGTGGAAACAAATGTACTAGCTGGATGAATTATTTATTTATATACATATTTATATATACAATTTGTGCGCTTTGTGATGCATTCTTATGGAGTGATTATTATTCTGTGCACTAATCACTTTCCTTGATACTAAGTGGTTTAAGGAGTTCCTAATTAATTTTTTATAAGTTTAGTTTTTGTGTTGGCACAAAATATCTTTAGGGCCATTCAGTATAATACTTTATTTAGGGACTTTGTCCCTGGGCCTTTTCTCGTCCAATATATTTGCTTATTCTTCATATATGGTTAATGAGGGTACAGGGGGTGCTTGCTTTTAACTTTTTGCTTTGTGTGATATATGTCGTTTTTAATGGTATTATTGCTTTTGCCTAAATAAATTGATTTAATACTTATTTATGTGGTGCTCTCATCCTTAGGAGCAGGTGAATAATAATCACTCACCGTCTCCTTTTGCTTATCACTTTAGCTAATAGGCGAGAACATGTCTGGGAATGGGACACGCACATGCAGTTGCTGGAGCCCCTGGAACAATGATTTGTAGGTGTCCATTTCTAATTTTGAACTCTCCAGGGATCTTGAATCAGAGGAGCATTCTAAATCAAGATGTCCTAGGGGTGGGAGTCAAAGTGGAACCTAAAATAATGAATTACTTTAGGTCTGATGTAAATTGGCTATAAGTGACTATTTAGCCAAAACTAAAAATGTGGAAACAAATGTATTAGCTGGATTAATAGTGAAGTCCTGTATCTAGAGGAAAGGTAATGTTTCTCTGTGTTTCTGCAGCGTCCTGTGTTTTTTCTCTTGGAATGTCCCTGGACATTGACATCCAAATCTCATCCTGCGGGATGCTCGGCTGCTTGCTCTGGCACTGGCTAATCTGAGAGATTGGTCTAATTATTCACCAGCCCAGTCATTACCCCATTTGGATGAATGCTGACTACCAGAACCTCCAACCTTCCCCTCCTCTAAGTGATTAATCCTGTGTGACCGGCACACGGACTCTCCTGCGTCAGCATTTATCCCTGAGCACCGCGCACTCTGACACTGCTGTCTATGATGTTTTATAGTCACTGTGTTCTGAAATAGATTTTAAAGGGACAGTGAGGAGTTTGAGATATTTTTTAATATGTTGTTTTCAGTGATTCTAAAACTACCAACTGGTGGAGGCCCTAGATATAAAGATTAAGAGAAACACTGAAGGTAGCCATACACTATGTGCATGACTGAGGGATCTGACATCGGGCCAGTTAGGCCAAAAGCCATTAAGTGTTTGGCTTGCCCTTGTTGATGCCTGTTGGCAGGGTCAAACTTGGGCAATTTCCAGGTGCCCTGGCATCTTTAGGGGCCCACTCAGGGTCACACTTGGCCATGGTATTATTTTACAGTGGACCCAAACCACTGAATGCTGGGTGTTGTGTGCAGACCTGCACCTCAGCAACAGAGGTTGATCAGCAACATTGGAAAAGGTGCCATGTAATGGAGGGCAATTGATGGAAGCTCAGAAGGTGGCGAGAACCAAGTCACAACTCATAACAATGATGAGGTCTTTAGTATCAGCGGAGCAAGCAGTAAGGGCTTAAGGGTGCTTGGTTGCAATATAATGCAACAAGGACTAGAGGACAATTGGTGGCTATAGGGAAGGCAATACGGACTGGAGAGTGATCAGCAGCAGAAGATGACCTATTTGTGGCAGCGGAGCTGAAATCATGTGCCACACTACTTTGGGGCCCACTAAGACTCTCCTGCCCAAGGGCCTCCACAAACCCAGAGCTGGCCCTGCCTATTGGGGTTGGGAGGGGCATACTAAAGGCTGACTAGCAGTGGTGTAACAATGTGACAGGGCCCTGGTGCAAACATTACTTTTTTCTATCTTTAAACTCATCTGGATGCGACTAGACAACTAAAACTGAAGCAGCAGATGCAAATGGTGCTTTGATATTGTGAATGATGCCAAGTGAGCACAAAAATGATAAATAGGGTAGAGAAGCAACAATAATGCCCCCCATGCTTCTGGGCCCCCTAGTGGTGCACCCCTTGACCAGGTGCCTAATCAGAGAGTGCATGAATGCTTCATGCTATGTTATCTACTGCAGTTGCGATGGTTGTCAGGTACATTGTCCAGCTACCTGTTTCTTTCTCAAGTCTTGTATATGACATCTGCCAGACACCTGTGTATAATCGTCAGCTCTGTTGTTGGACTTGCCAGAGCACTTGAATTAGCTTCAACATTACTTCACTGATATTTGCTTCATTTGACTTTCTTTGTTTGGCTCCCACCAGTCTTTGGCCTTGACTATGGTTAGCACTTTCTGGCGGGTCCTTGAGGACTCTTAAAGTGGACCCAGGATTTTACCTTTCCATAGTTTTGGTCCTTGTCCACGGGGCATCCAAATGAGAAATGCCCTGCTGTGTGAACCCCCCACATCACCCTAGAAACGTGTCTTTCCACCAGTCCCAGAGCACATGCACAAACACTCTGCCAATCAGCAATGCATGACATTCAGCTCTGTTTCAAACAGAGTGTGGCCAGGGAGAAAAGGAAGGGGGCACATCCCCAGGCTCCCTGCAGGCTCTGGTGGGGTCCCACCCAAGCATACATAATTGGCTGGGCACAGGAGCACACCTCTGTAGCGATAACCCTTATCGCCGGAGGGCTTCACCGCCCGAGACGTCCTTTCCCAATGGTGAGAGGTGCTGCTGGAATTCCAGAGTCGTCCGTGAGGAAACAGGAACAGCCCTTACAAGGGCTAGTGAATTGTAATATAGCGTTTCCCCCAATAAGAGACAGAACTCAGTATTGAGGGTGAAGATCAACTGAACTTTATTAGTGCCACACTGGGCCTTATATACACAAGACACCATTGCATGACACCCACACCGACCAATAGCAGCAGGGCACACAATCCCTCAACTCTGCCGGTGACGTAATCAATCAATACAATGGCAGTCAGAACAATGAATAATGTAATCAATCAATACAATGGCAGTCAGAACATGCTTAAGAAAAGGAAAGTAATGAACCTGTGTAAAGTCCAAAGGGGCAGAGAGTCTGTCACAACCTCAACTGAAAGGAGATCTGGCATGTAGTTGCAGCCCCCAAACATGGCGTGAGATCGCCAGATAGGTGAGTAATGGGGTAGGGGTTCACATTGCGGGGCATGTCCAATTGGAATGCCCCAGGGGCAATAAATTGACCTTCTTCTGGACTCCAGAACCAGCAAATTTGGTGGTTGTTCCTTTTTAAAGGGTCCTTCACCCTCTGCCTGTTTTTGTTGTTTTGAAGCAGGTAATGTGCCAGGTGGCCGAAAATCTTGCATTATTGGACCACTACCCTTCCGTGGTTGTTAGAATGCTAGCAACTCCTGGACTAGAGAATCAACATACCTCTACCTTTGTGAGGCAGAGAACTGTGCTTCCTGGTTCTGGTTGGTGGTCTCCTTGCTTTAGGAACTTCTGTGTATGGAGGCGCATGTTGAGTTTACACTGGCCATGCCCCCCTGCCTGCCAGTACCTGGAGCTTCAGCTCTGGGATCAGTTCCACACAAGTGAACTTTTTCCTTAAGGGACTGTGTTGCGCGCATCTGTACTCTTTTCAATAATTTTTCTTTCGCATATAAAGAACTTACATCACAGACCAGAATCCAATACTTTTTTGTATATGGTGTAAATCATGGACATCGAGGTGCGTAAATTATATAAGAACAGAATACCCCCCCCCCCCGTGAAATCCCCATGGGATACACAGACAGAAAAAGAAATCCACGCCCCGACCTTCCACCCCCACCAATCGCTTGTCCTTCTGCCCACCCAGGTCGCAGAAACGAACGTGCATCTGTACTCCTGTCTGAGTGTAACAAGAACCTGTCAGAACCCCAATCTTACCCTTGCAACCATAGAACACCTCAGGACAGCAATCCCCACGTGCCTCAGTGACACCCCCAAATGTATATGAACTGCATACGCACATGTGACTGTAAGGTGCATATCAATAGGATAGTGGCAGTGGAGGTGTTAGTGATATTCCTGCAATTGTTCCTCCAGTGCCAGGCAGCCACACGCTCTTTAATTAACTTAATTGTAATTAACGGCTCGAGTAATCTATTCGATGTCGGCTCTCCATAAAAGGGCTGTATAAATGTATGTGATGGCTGACTCACCGCGATCATTTCAGTAAGTTATGGGGCTGTGCCAGCATAATAGTAATAGCGATGTAATGAGGGAAATGACCTGGAACAGAGCATCACC
The DNA here is from genome assembly GCA_027917425.1 of Gastrophryne carolinensis. Taxonomy (NCBI): domain Eukaryota; kingdom Metazoa; phylum Chordata; class Amphibia; order Anura; family Microhylidae; genus Gastrophryne; species Gastrophryne carolinensis. Next base: position 57,733,152 of record CM051237.1, read on the forward strand.
ACATCTGTATGTCTGCACTCTGGGCTTGTGGTGCACTGGCAATCCTAGGTGCTGGCGTCTCCCAGGCCATGAATCTTCATTCCTCCAGCCACAATTGTAAGTGGTCAAATATAAAAGTATAAAAAGGAAAACTACATTTTTGTCAGGTTTTTGGTGTTGTATTGTTTTCTTTTGGAATGTAAAATAAAGGATTGTGCCCCCAGAACTGTGACTTACTTATTATAATGCTGTTTCCAGGTGTCTTTTATTCCTGTAGTTCTGTGCTGCTAAAGTAGGAGCAGTTTTCCTGGCCTTGAATAAAGCCCTTAGTATATTTTCTGACTACAAATCCCAGAATCCTTTCAACGTAACAGGTGAGCAGGTGAGATCATCTGCTTACTCAAACAGCTACTGGAACATAAAATTGTGATCCCCCTATCTGAAGAGGTTGAATTAGAGCAGGGTGGGGTTAAACCTATGAGCCCAGGAATGTGGTGCGTCGTCTCTGCCTCAGCCAATCAAGAGTACAAAAATGCTGCCTCTCATATGCGATGCATTGAAATACAGCTTGACCAGTCCAACCCTAGATGCTGGACATGGTGATAATCAATACTGTGCTATTGAAGGTGTTATCAGGCAACATTATTGCTATAATGTTTTATACCACAATTATCACAGGTTTGCTTTAACTGCTAAACAGTAAAAATAACCTTGAACCTTAGCCTATCCATAAGACCAAGTCACTTATGGGCCCTGCCAGACTTACCAGAACTACTGTGTACTGTGGCCCTGTGCTATAATGTGCTGTAGCTAAAATGCAACCACCCCAAAGGATTTCTCAAACATTCAGCAACCATTAGGGTGTACTGGTAGGGTATGTATACCCCTAAAAATGCACACTAAAAATGCGCCAGAGTAAACCCATTGCCAGATGCTGGTCATGTGGGTTATGCATCCTGCACGAGAGTGCATGCTAAGTGAGTTTTCCTACCCAGCTACCTTAGCATGCTGCAGGACCTCCAGCTGATGGATGCCCAGGGGTTGGAGGATGCAGCATCCCCAGGAGATGTCTGCTTTAATCAAAAGCCAGAAGACATGTATTACCTCATACCAACTTATTCGGGTTGTGTTTTTTCACAGATGGGGGAATAAGTTCAGGATGCTGGAAGACCCATGCTTCCTTAACCCTTCCAGTGCCAGCCTACCAAGGGATGTTGTCACCCTCTGTTGCCAGGTCATTTTTCACTAGTTTGGGATTTCACATTAAATGTCTTGTTTGTAATTCTTTCAGTGCTTTATAAATTTTAGTTTTTGGTTGAAATATGTGGAAAAAGTTTTAAAATGCTTTTTTTACATTTTTTATTTATTAAAAAATAAAAAATGTCTGTTTTCAAGAACATCATATTGCATGTAAAAGCCCTATTCCTCCCAGTTACGTATCGGTAGACACCCTTTGGTGCCCAAGACACACCCCAAACTGAAACAGCGTTATCAGGAGATTCTCAAATAAACAACTTCTTTGCACACTATGCAATAAAAAAAAACAACCCTTTTCATTTGAAATCCCCCCCACCAACTTTGATCTCTCAAAGAACTCACCTCAAGCTTTCTAGGCGTACCAGGCTTGTTGTTGTTGGCGCAGTTTTCTGGATGCAAACGCTCAATGAATTCACTGGTTGCACAGCATTTCCCTAAAAAATTAAAGAATGAAAAATGTTTTTTCTTACTAAAATTTGAATATGCAAACATGAAAAAGCAAGCTAGATTTGAAACCACAAGGTCCCCTGAACAGAACAATGCCCACCATGCATAGGTACTTTTAACCCTTTAATTGCCAGCCTAGATGTTGTCTGTTGACAGGCCATTTTTCACCATTTTGGGCAGAGTTTGGGCTTTAACATGAAATGTCTTGTTTTTATTTTGTACATGCTTCCATAATAATTATTGTATACAAATCAAAATAAATAAACATTTAGCTTTAAAAAAAAACAAAATATATGTACCACATATGTATTCGTAGCCCCCCCCCCCTACTCCTGCCCTGGAGACCCCCCCAAACTGAAAAGAGCACTTTATGACATTTTCAAATGAAACACAGCTACTATGTGTCCTATCAAGGGTTACATTTTTTTTAAATGGCTATCCAAGCATAACCAGCCTGGGCACCAGCTATGGATGCTTGTAGACCATGGAACAGTCATTACCGCTGACACCGGCGACTGACCGTTGATTGGTGGAAGCTGGATGCAAAGGCAGGGAATGGGAGGCATGTCTTTGCTCCTGCCCTCCACCACTCACCGGCCGGTTTCTGACAGCTCTCTCCAGTGCCAGAAGCAGCCTTTTATACCTCACTCTTCCTATAAAGGCCCCTGGTATTTAACTGCTGGAGAGGCAGCTATGTGAAATGCAAAGGGCTAAAATGGGCCAAAACTCTGAACTTGGCTATCCTAGGTTTAGGTATTTGCCCCCTGGGGCATCCCAATTTGGCATGCCCTGCTGTGAAACCCCCCAGGTCTCCAATAGGAACTCACCTTTACCCCGCCCTGCAGCGCCGGCGCATTTGCGCATGCGAATAAGTGTGCTCGGGTCCATGTGTCGGCTCCAAATGGTCTGAATGGAGCGGAATGCAGCCCAATAGAGCTGAGCAGCCAACAGCCACATGTTCATTAGCCTCTAACAGTGGGTGTGCCCATGCTAGCCATTAACAAATGCCTGGTGTGGGCACTCATCTGTCTAAAGGTACAGTGTAGCGCACCATTGGATTGGGGATCAGGTTAGCTTTTACTAGGGTCTTGGGGGGTTTCCCACAGTAGAGCATCCTAAATTGTGACTTGGCGCTTTAGAGATTCCAGGGCTGCCGAAGATGGGTTTTGGACCATTTTAGGTATCCAACTTCCTGATGGATGCTGCTCTGTGTGTTTAACATTTTAAAACACTGCCCCCACCAACATTTTGGTCCATGAAAAGAGCTTTTGAAAGGAGTATTTTCTACATCCCTACAATCCATATATGTGTCTCAGAGGGGCACAAACCCCCTTTTTGCCCCGCCCTCCCCAACTGAATACCTTTGGCCAATCCATCGCCAAGATCAGGCCAACATGGCATTTTTGAGATTGCTGATTGGCTGATATCAAGAATGCCAGCTGACGTGACCCAAAACACTGGCCGCATCCCTGGGATCCCTGTAGTCTGGGGAGCACTTCTGAATGGCTGGGGCGTGAAAGAGTGCCTCAGCTACAGGAAAGCCGGGGATTTTGCCGCTGGCAAAGACAGTGCCCTGGCAGCTTTCAGGAAAGGTGAATTTACCAGTTAACATAGTTAATACGGTTGAAAAAAGACATATGTCCATCAAGTTCAACCAAGGGTGTTGGGGTAGGGGAAGTTATTTTTTATTTTATTTGGTTATAATTTTAAATTTTTTATTTTATTTTTTGTTTTGTTTTTTACTGATAACCGCTAATAGTAACTGTTAATGTTATTTTCTTCTAAATAAGCATCTAATCCTTTTTTGAAGCTGTCAATGGTTGATGCTGTAACAAACTTCTGTGGGAGGCTATTCCATAGATTTATAGTTCTTATGGTTAAAAACGATTGTCGCCTCCGGAGACTAAATTTCTTTTTTTTCAGTCGAAGGGAGTGCCCCCTTGTCTTTAGAGAGGATTTTACCTGAAATAGTGTTCCCCCATACTTTTTGTATGGGCCATTTATATATTTATACAAGTTAATCATGTCCCCCCTCAGTCGTCTCCTCTCAAGACTAAACAGATTTAATTCTCGTAATCTTTCCTCATAACTAAGATCTTTCATTCCCTTTATTAGTTTGGTGGCTCTCCTTTGCACCCTTTCCATAGTCAGAGCACCCTTTCTATGAATGGGTGCCCAGAACTGGACGGCATATTCCAGGTGAGGGCGCACCAGTGCCTTGTAAAGAGGCAAAATTCAATCTCTATCCCATGATTCCATCCTCTTTTAATGCATGATAGTATCTTGGTGGCCTTGGAAGAAGCTGCTTGGCATTGCATGCTGTTATTTAGTCTGTGATCTACCAGTACCCCCAGATCCTTCTTAACAAGTGACTCTCCCAGTTTCACGCAGAGGGGCATCCCGCTTTTGCATTATTGTTATTTCTATTGTTACCCCCTCACCCCCCATTGCTCTTTCAAAAATAATTCCTTGTATGTATGTAAGTATATACTTGGCGACAATAAACCCAATTCAGATTTTTTCCTTGCTATTTACATGGACTTTATTGTACTGTATGTGACACATCTTTTATTTCAGACTAGTAACCAGAAGATGACTCGCAACTGCTCCACATCATACATAAGGCCGAATAGGTTTGGCAGGTCAATGGGGTGACATGATATCAGTGACAGAAAAGTAGCTAATTGGATATTTTTTTTATACAGGAGTGAATTGCAACAACTTCAATTAAAGTGTGAATGTACAGTAATAACAAGAAAACAAAATGTCACTGAGCGATCACAATGTTGTGATGATTATATACATAATTAGTGGGCTGTGAATGAAAATAAAAGCACAGCAAGAGAAAACAAACATAAAAGCGTAAAAAAAGATGTATTTTCCATTTTCAAGTCAACTTTCTTTTGCTATATGTGCAGGTGATTTCCAAAGTAGCGCCTTGTTTATTGTGCTGTGTATTTTTGTTGGGTACTAGGCCTTGCTGTGAGCTTGGGCTGTTTCAGGTCTAGTATCCCCTGATCTCAGGACGAGTAAAATAAAGGCACGTATGATGGAAGAAAATCAACATCTTGGATCCAAAGTATAAAGAAGCGGGGAAGCCCAGGCAGTGGGAATAATAAGGCAGCAAGCAGCTCATCTGGCCTATGTGCTTCTACTACATTTCCTGAAGCAGCACAGCAAACGTGCCCACTGTGGCTTGCAGGGCTCATTCATATTGGGAGCACTAAGGGACAGGGGTGGATGTGTGACCACCTTTGAAGGTGGTCATGGAGGAATGGAACTGAAAAGTGAAGTCAGACTTTGGAGGCCTGCTACATATCTAAGATGAGCGGCAGGAAATGGATGAGAGGCACACGGACAGGCTTCAGGTGAACTCCTTGGTGCTCTATTATCACCATTTCCTGTATTGTGCCTTTAAAGGAACCTTGTTTTGAACACAGCAGTACAATTCTGCTGCTCCTTTTCTATTTGGTCACTTACTGCAACTCCACTTTCTCCCATGGGTACCGATGCTCTCCACCTGTTTAAGCCACCTAGGGATGGCCCTGAGTACCTAGTAAACAAACTATGGTGGGAGAACCTCCATTAAAAGCTGTCTTATCCACAAAAGGCCTCCTCTGCTGGAGGGGAGATGTAGAGTGGCGGCCTCCTCTGCTGGAGGGGAGATGTAGAGTGGCCTCCTGAATAGACAGGGGGGGGGGCTTACAGTGACAATTCGGAGGCCTCCGGATAGTTGGCCCAATACTCCCTCAGGCCCCCTCTCAGGGTTAATGAGACTTTTGGCTTTGCTAAATGGGTCTTCCCAGCTGATGATATGAGTCTGGAGGTAGCTTGTAACTATATAAATAGTTATGTATGATCTCGAGGGGTACTTCAGACCTAGTTGTTGTCTTTTAGCCAAGAGGTCCATGAGCGCGGCGAGAAGGTTGATAAATTTATATTCTCTGTGAAATATGACTTCTTCTGTATATTTGTACATTGTGTAAACAATTTATAGTTTAAGTGGTTCATTGAATTATGTAATTGCTTAATTAGTTAATTACATTGATTTACTTTATTGTTTAATTTATTATTAATGAAACTATATATATTTCAATTTAATATTGGTATCTCATCTGCAACAAAAGTTACTGAAAATCATTCAAAGGTAAGTTCTCAGGAAGAAATTAAATGTGCATTTTATAATTTTTAGACAAATGTAAATTAAACAAATACCAATTCTATTACAAGTTTAAACAAGCATGACAGGCGCATTTCATTTAAGAATGGAAAACAAGTGGTGTAATAGAGCTTATTAATCTTCCTTATAAAGAATGTCCAGCAGCCATGGATTATACAGCCCATGTTGACACCTACATCTCCACACCTGGGTCTTCATTAGCATGGAGGGAAAGATATTGACAGGAAATTGACTTCATGCTGCTGGAATGGGCTGATGTCTATGCTATGCTAAGATAGAACAGAGCACAAAAAGTAAAACTCAAGGGATGGATTACTTACAGGCTCATTAGACATTAGTCACAGTGAAACGTGTTGATGCTCAAGCTAGTGCAGGATTCATTACAGCAAGCACTGAACCATACAGGGGAATATCAAGGTCCCAGGATGGATTGTGCATACAACTAAAAGATGTTGCTGTTATCATGACATCCAATTAGACATAGATGATGGCGAAAAAAAGCAAGAAACAAATATAAAAAAGTGAGGTGGGAGAAAAAGAGGGGACAAAGAGAAGCAAAGGAGGGGAAGAACAAGGAATTAAATGTGGAAGAAAAGGGTACAGAGATCCACACCAATTTGCATACTGGCCTAACAGATCAACTGATGATGCAATCAACCCAGACAATATATTATATTTTGAACCACCTGGACTTAGCTAGGACATATGTCAACATGCTGTTTCTGGATCTAAGCACTGAATTCAACCACCTCAACCTAGTGGTCATCCTTGGGGAACAATTGTTCCATATCTGCCTGACCCCTTGTCTCTGCAGCTTCTCAACAGAAGTCAAACTTGGTCCTATAACATCCAATGGGAATGCCATCACTACATGTGCTTGCTCCTGAAGTGTGTGTACATTCCCCTATACTGTTCTCCATATACGCAAATGTTTTTGCATCATCCAATGATTCAGTCGAAATCCTCAAATTTGCAGATGACACAACTGTTATTAAAGGACTTATGACGGAAAAGCTCATTTACAGACAAAATGTTAAGAGACTTATGTTCCTTATTGAAATATTTAACATATTTATATTGAATATTATATGTTTTCTTATATGTTAGTTGTTGCTATATGCTAGTGTTTTACAGCTGGCTGTTTAGGATAATATGCACTTTTTACTTAACCTTCAATAATGATATTAATTAAATATTAAGTTAGTGAAAGAAGAAAAGAAAGTTAAGGACGCCATAATGAAAAGTATTGCTGAGCTGCAGCAGGATTATGACTGATTAATCTGTTTCACTCACCATCCTTCCACTCCCACGGCGCAGACCTGGATGAGAGCGAGTGCACTGATTGGCGCGCTCAGGCAATCAGCGTGCTCATTGTCACTCGGCTCGCATTGGTGTCGCTGATAGCTAAGCCACTTAGACAGTTAAGCAACTGAGCGGAGCAACCAGCCACATCCCCTGCCCACCTTGTAGCCGTGGCTCCCGGATGTGTCGAGAGCTCCAGGAGAGGGTGAGTTTTTCCATGGTTCATGGGGGTTTCACACAGCGGGGCATCCCAATTCAGGATGACCCAAGGACTGGAACTGTTTTAGACTCCAGGGCCTCTGAAGTTCCTATTTAACACCTGACAGCCTTTTATGGACAATACCCACTTTTAGCAGGAATTGGATTGAGGAAAGCGCAATTAGATTATTTGAGCAGCTCCTACTTGAGGGAAAAATCTGTATTCCCTGGGAGAAATGTAGATGGGTTAAATCTGTCCTAACTTAGGTGTGGACCTAGGTGGAGAAGAGATTAGTGTAGGTGTGCTGTGGATAAAAAGGCAGGTTAAAAGGGAGAGTAAATAAAGGGTTAATGTTCTCCGCAATCCTGTAAGGAAAAATAGATTAGTGTATATACATAAAAGTATGAATAAACAAATGCAATAGTATTACCAAAGTGAAGTTTTGTTTGAGGGGATGTTTCCACCTTTTAATTAAATCAGAAACAACTAGGTATCATTGCCTCTGACTAATTAGGCCTCAAAAATTGTTGGAATTTTTAATATTGCTGTCTAAGGGATTTCTCCTCTCAGGTAGCGTTATACAGATTGGTCAGTGTTGAATACACTATTGGCCCTGTATTCTGAGTTCTTTGAGCTGGTTTGTGGTGTATGATTCCTTGTTCAGGGTGAGTTGAGTTTCTAGCGAGTTGGAGCAATGTGGTTGGTGGAACCTAGATGGTTTAGAGGTTGTGGGTCGGCGCTGAATTGAAATAAGCTGTGTTCCTGAGGTCCAAGTAGGTGGTGTGAGTTGAGGTAGCTGATTGTTTTGGATGGATGAAGATGATTATGTCATCAGAAAGGGTTCAGGTGGTTAGTGCAGATTAATTAGTTGAGGTCTGCTTTAATGTTCTGATTTTAGATGTGTTGTGAGGCTTGTAACCGTTGTGGGGGAAATGTGAAAACTTGTAATTAAAGGTAAAATGAATATAAGGAGATTGTATGACTTACAGTTTCGGTAAGTTGATGGAAATTGATGCAACAATTAGTACAGTATATGCTCTGTGTTTTTTATTCCCCGCCTGGATTGGCTGTGGTTTTACTTATATCCTTTAAATTAATGGTAAACGAATTAAAGGAAATTGTATGAGTTGCAGTTTCAGTAAGTTGCTAGGAAAAATAGTACAGTTGATGCTCGGTGATAATTACTCACCACCACAGCCTGGATGGGCTGCGGTATTAGTTGCAGTGCAGAGGGTGCAGGTGAAAAAACGGAAAAGCTGGTTATTGCAGAGGGGCAGGCAGGAGCAGTGCTGGGGTTTCCTCTGGGCTGGAGAAGTGTAGGGAACATTGGTCTGGCTGCCTTGGGTAGTCAGATCTGAGCTGGCGACCGTAGGTAAGGGCGGCGGGCAGGCAGGCGGAGAGGAGAGCCGGTTCACGGCTGGGTTTAAAATTGAAGCAGCAAAGGCGGCTGGAAAGTAGCAAAGTTCTTGCCTGATTTGTCTTTGAAAAGCTTTTGTAAAATCAATAGAAAATCGGTTCACCCACTTTTAGGCCTAAATTCATTAACCCCATACAGATATTCTATGAAGTTGTAGGATTCTATTAAATTCTCATTCTCAGTTTAGTATCACCCCATATACCTTTAACAAAATTCCATAACCTGATGTTCTATCCTGGGTGTTATTCCCCTACTTCATTCAGGAGCTGGATGGAAGTTGGGATTACCCCTTCGCTTACCTCTAGGGCGCTGACGGTGTACTTCCCTTCCAGACAATAGTTTCTGAAAAGCAGATTCCCATCTCTACTTTTTGCTATCCCAAGCTTAAAAAAATGTGGATACCTACACTAAGGATAAGGATTCCCTGGACAGCACTTCAGCATTTAAGCGATGCTGCTTGTCAGACCTGATCCCTTATAGGGAAATTATATATTTGATATAATCAGAACTTTTGCTCACTCCTGACTATGGTAGGCCATCCTATGCACATTACTAGGAGGCAGACCTGGGGCTCAGCTCAGCTCGAACATCGTTTCGTGCAGGGCTAGTTGAGGGTTCTTCTTCATGGGTGGTATATGCTCCCAATTCCATGCTTCCCATGCTCAAGATTCATTCAAAATTACCCCTCAAAGTGTTTTCGAGGATGTGACTAGAGATGAGTGAATCGATTCTGACGAACCCGAATTCGTTACGAATTTCATGAAATATTCGATTCGTTACGATTCCGAATATCGCCGCGATTCGATCGCTCGAATCACTTCCTTAAAACTCCATTTACTGCTATACAGTCCATCTAAAATGGTGGATCCACATGTCAGGACATGTCCCATGGGGCAAGGAATGCTGGGTAGGTGTCACATGCTACCTATTAGCAGACAGGCTTACCGATGATATAAACGGCGGCCATCTTGCGGAAGATCATTCTGACACTGTATTGCGGCCAAAGCAGATCAGGCAGGGAGAGTGCGAGGGATAGATAGATAGATAGATAGATAGATAGATAGATAGATAGATAGATGGCACAGAAGAAGCGCGGGACAGATAGAGAAGGAGAGAGCCTGTGACAGTGACAGATAAAGACAGCGACAGTTTAAACTGTTTGCATTAGCTTTCAAGCCTATTTAGTGTTAATAACACTCCTACCTATTTAGCTTTTCCTTTACCTGGTGTCATTCTTTAAAAAGCGTGCTAGCATTAATATTTCAAGACTACCTGTGTAATAACTGCTTGCATTTTATAATTAACGTCACTTTTTCACAATCAAGGGAGGCCTCCTCTGTATGTGAGCAGGGGGCATCCCAAACACTAGCATAAATATTTCAAGACTACCTGTGTAATAACTGCTTGCATTTTATAATTAACATCACTTTTTCACAATCAAGGGAGGCCTCCTCTGTATGTGAGCAGGGGGCATCCCAAACACTAGCATAAATATTTCAAGACTACCTGTGTAATAACTGCTTGCATTTTATAATTAACGTCACTTTTCCACAATCAAGATCCAGCGGCGGCGGTTCCATTGGTCCACGGTGGGATGGGCCTGGAGGGGATGAGTTACAAGAGCGCGCTGACTTGGGGGGCTCCACACACACTTTGAGAAAGTGACGCGCTGACATCACGAAACGCGTTGGTGGTCTGGAGTTCGGGGCGTGTGGGGGGCCGTCCATGTCAGTCTGCTCGGTTTATGTGAGTGCCTGTGTGCATTTAGTCACATTGTATTTATGTTTGATTCCTCAATCTGGTGGGTCCTCTTCCGCACTTAAGCACATATGCTTTAGAAGTTTAAGTATTATTTAAGTTGTTCACAATAATTGGGATATTTAATGTTTAGGAGCCCATTAGCGCTCTGCGGGTATACTATATGTGAGTTATGTATTCAGGTTGTATGCACATTTTTTGGGATAAATAATTTATTGTTTTGGTTGTATATTGTCACTATAGAGTGCATCATTTTTAGTTTTGGATGTTTAGCAAGGGTTTTTTCACGAATAGATTTTTTGTAGGTTTTTGTGATTATGCAATAGGCCCCTAACCATGTGTATTAGATTAGATAGTCTATAGGCCACCATTTTGAGGCCTCCTTTCATTACCTTTAGAGCAGCGATCACAGGTCCTTTGGTTTTGCCCCCCCATTGTCCCCCTCCTTTCTCTTTATAATTCTCGGTGTATATATGTTTTTAAGGGTGTTTTAAGATGTTTGTATAGGATTTTTGTAATATTAATGTTGATACATGAATAAAGTGATTACATAATTCTTTATTGTTGGTTGGTGGTGCTTTTGTACAAAGAGGTTTTTTGGGGGTAGGTGGAACCCCCATCTTTTGTCCTTTGTATCTATAACAGGTTAGTCTGTTATCAACCCTGTACTGTTAGCACACTTGTTTATATTGTTTATATTGTTGGTGTGGTCTTTGTCTGGCTCTTATTAAGATTGTTTCCACGTTTGTGCATCTTGGTCCCTGGTTTTGGGCCTTAGGCACAAGTTCTAGACCAGCACAACATAATGCCACTTGATTGGGAAAAGAGAGAAACGGATTGGAAGTCTAGGCTCCAGGAATGGAGATCACAAAGGGACGCTGTCCCCATGAATTCTAGATCTCTGGGACTGAGGGACATTTTCCACCAGATTAAAAAAGAACAAATTAAGTATACTTAATGGTGGAATATCCAAAGCCTTGAAATCTATAGGGAGCAGTCCCTAATTCCTAGGGGTTTGAGGGTGCAGATCTTCCCGGCCTGGGAAGTCTCGGATGAGACTAAACAAAGATGGGAGATCCACCTCAACAAATGTGCCCAGGGACTTATGGATGAGCTCATTGGCCTTGATAAGGCCACATTGGCCCAAACAAAGGAGACTTTGAGGTGCCTTTATGACAGTATCCCCAAGGACATAGCGCAGGAGGAATTGGATAAACTTCAGGAGCTGTTGGATAATGACCTTAAGAAAATAGAAGATAACATCATCAGTAACAAAATGGAGAAACTGAACAGGGACAAAAATGATTTAATGGGAGGACGGGTATACAAATGGTCCCATAGGCATAATGGGAGGAGACGACAACAAAGGGATAGTGGCACATCTAGTCGTAGATTTTCCATTTCTAGTCGGTCTTCGGAGGAGAGTGCCCATACACGCCCTCATTTTTTAGGGGTAGGAAGAGCAGGAGGACCCGCCGGGGGGGGGGGGAGGAAGCAGACATAGATACATCAGCCGAACGATGGGATCATCGCAGGCTGAGGGCCTTGACATCCAAGCGGCTCAGGAGGGGCCCCAGTCCCTAGACAAGGACCCTACAACTATCCCCCAAACTTCATGTGGGAATGGGAGCAGGTTGGTGCCCAACCAGGAACTGACTGTTATTAATATCTCAGAAGTTATCTTGACTCCCATTGAAGTGTCAGTATTACAAAAGGGTCTCACCTTCATTCCTTCCTTCCAAATTGGATCACTTTGTGGCTATTAAAGATCTATATATTTTTTGTAGAAGGTTGCTGTTGAAAAAACAGTATGAATCTCCATCACATTTGTTACCGGACGCGACTTGGCAGGAAGGTGAAGCAGTAGATAACCTTACATCATTACTAGATGAACAATCTCTTGAGGTAAGTACTATGGGAAATTTTAGCAAACCCTCTAAGTATATGCCGCCGTGGGCCCTGAGCCCGGCTGTTCACACCTTTTTCCGGGTAGTAAGCGATCAGATTCAGAGGTTGCCGTCCTCATCGGGTTCGACTAATCTGTCAGAGGAGGAGGCTGTGGCTGTCTCAGGCCTCCGCGCCCGCACTGATATCATTATCAAAGAAGCCGACAAAGGTGGCAACATTGTTGTCATGTCGCGTGATTTCTATCGCGCGGAGGCCCTGAGGCAGCTACAGAACCCCTCCAAGTATGAACAACTGACAGAGAACCCACTAAAGAAATATAAGCAGGAATATGAGATTCTGCTTGAGGAGGCTTGGTCCCATCAGATCATCAATTCAAAGACTCGCGGCTTCTTGATGGTGGAATTCCCTGTGGTTGCAACGTTTTATAAGTTGCCAAAAATCCATAAAAACCCCCCGGTGTCCGCCCGGTAGACCCATTGTGGCGGGCATCGGGGGTCTGACGGAAAAGGCATGCATTTTTGTTGATCATTATTTACAACCTTTCGTCACCAGTTTGGATTGCTACGTCAGGGATTCTGCGGATCTTTTGAACAAATTGGAGTCAATTTGGGTGTCCGAAGAGGTTTTATTGGTCACAATGGATGTGGAAGCTTTGTACACCAGCATTTCACATGAGCATGCCGCCCGCACGTGCCCGTATTTCCTGAATATGAGTGGTAATGACGCCCACACCCCACAGGAATTTATTTTGACTTTATTAGATTTTGTGTTGGCGCACAATTTTTTCACTTTTACCGACAGGTGTGCGGTGTGGCCATGGGTGCTCGTTGCGCCCCCTCAGTCGCCAATCTTTTCCTGGGGTGGTGGGAGAGAGAAGTGGTATTCCACGATGACAATCTGGAATTTCACCGGCACGTGCTTGGGTGGCATCGCTACATCGATGACGTGCTAGTGCTTTGGCAGGGCACAGCCACACAATTTGAGGATTTCTTGACTCATCTAAATTCTAATGAATTCAACATTTTTCTTACGGCCCAGTGTCTGGCCAAACAGGTGACCTTTTTGGATTTAACGGTGTCTATCAAGGAGGATGGGTCTATATGTACCGGCCTATCGTAAAGAGATGTCGGTTAACTCCTTGTTGCATTACAGCAGCTTCCACCCCACCAATCTCAAGCGGGGCATACCCGTCGGGCAATTTCTCAGACTCTGTAGAAACTGTTCGGAGGAGGAGGAGTTTCTACGTCAAGCAGATGACCTAGCAGATCGTTTCACCAAGAGGGGATACCCGAAGGCAGTTATACAGCGTGCCTTGGCACGAGCAAAAGATACCCCCAGATCGAGACTACTGGTGCCCAAAAGGAAAAAGCGTGATATGGCTCAGGTGAGATACATTACCCGGTTTAATAGTCAGTGGCACATGTTGCGACAAATCTTTCAAGACAATTGGCACATATTAAAATCAGATCCCCATCTGGCTAGGTGGGTACGGGGGGGTCCAAGGTTAACAGCTCAGAGGGCTCCAAATCTGCGGGACAGAGTGTGTTCCAGCCACTTTGCCGCGCTACCTAATTGGCTACGCGATCAGACCAGCATGGTGGGCAGTCACCCTTGTGGGGGCTGCTCTGTGTGTCCCCACATGATGAAGAGCAAGACCATTAAAAATCTCAAAACTGGAAAGATGTACCACATTCGACAGTTTGTTAACTGTAAGACAACGGGAGTTGTATATGTACTTAAATGCAGCTGTCCCAAACTATCCCCTCGATTCAAAGAGCAAAAGTTAATTGATTTCGGATCGAGAATCGTAAGTTTGGGTGGGTGTTTGTCATTTTTTCCTTTTTTTTTGGGCCATTTCGTATTCGCACGATCGTTCGCGCATAGACGTATAGGAACATACGCATTTCGGACGTCAATCGGATATTTTGCGTTAGTTCGTGTCTTTTTCCCGTCCAAATCGTATTTTTTGTGTCCGATCCTATTTTTTACGTGCTTCACATGGGCTTGCGACCAATTCAGAGAGGTGATTGCTAATTGTTTTGAAGGCCATTAAATAGCTGCTTTCCGAAATGTTTGCCGGCAGCTATTTGGCCTCGGGAGTAGGATGGAGAGGAGCGAGTTTGTGGCACATCAAGGGCTTATGCTTTTTAGCATCGATTTGATCCGGATGTCTGAGAGCAGATTGCCCCTGCGTCGTCGCATGAACATCGATAGCATGAATGATGTTGAGCTGTTTGAGCTGACCAGGCTTAATCGCGCTTCCCTCCATAAATTATATAGTGAGCTGTGGCCATGGTTAGCCCGCACCACAAGGAAGGGGCATGCAATTTCAGGTATGACCAAGATGCTTTGCTGCCTGCAATTTTTGGCGAACGGCTCGTTCCAGAGGCTGGGTGCCCTCTCCGTGGGGATGTCACAGCCTACGCTGAGCCGCGCACTATCCAAATTTTTGGAAGGCATGGCTGCCATAACTCTTATTTTCCAGATGATATGGCAGCCAGAAACGCCATTAAGCTTGGTTTTTATAATGTCGCCGACATGCCCAACGTAATTGGTGCTGTTGACTGCACACATGTGGCACTCATACCTAGGGCATCCGACGAGTATATATATAGGTAGATTTTTTTTGGTTTGGTTATTATGGGGCCCAACGTGTAATGTAACCTTTTTTCCTTTGCGGCAGCATATTTTTGTTTGGGCTTTTGTGTACATGCCTTATTTAGGCTTTTCATTTGTTGTTTTAAATTGTGTGCAGACATGTTTTTTTTTTCAAATGTGTTTTTCCCTTATCACTTCCCCTTTTTTTTTTTGTTTTGGCCTTAAGGAATCGAAAAATGGGACACTCCCTTAATGTCCAGGCCGTGGTGGGGCCGGACATGCGTTTCCTGAGTGTCCTTGCTGGCTACCCAGGATCGTCGCACGACTCATATATCCTGAGACGATCTGGTTTGTTTAGGCGATTTGAGTCAGGTGAATTTTCGGGTGCATGGCTGCTTGGTAAGTGTGTCCAATTTTTTGTTATCGATATTTCAGAGGAATCTGTTCTTTTTTGCTATTTTAGCTTTATAATTATTGACATAAACATGAACCAGCATTTTTTGTTTTTTTGTTTTGTGGATTGTATTTAAAAAAAAAAAAAAAACGCTTGGCTCACTTTCTCCTTCAGAATGTTTTAACTTTGGTTAGGATGTCTGTAACTTCCAAAAATATATTGGGTAGCAGATTGTCCAGAAGTATCTGCTAGTTTTTGGTCCTTTTGTAGTATTGGTCTTTCAATGCCAAAGTGGACTTAAACTGCATACAGTGCATTCTTTATCGAAATGTTGTGGGCCCCTCAGCAGCATCCTAATTGTAACATTTCATAAACCAGAAAAAAAAGCATATTTCTAAAAACCCTTTATTTTTAGTTATGTACTACATTTGTGCCAATAGTGTTTTTTCTAATGTGCCCTGGGTGTATTTTTTGGGCCTTTAGCTTACCTCATTTTGATATATGTCAAATTGTTTGTGTTTGTTGTCTTGCAATTTGTTTATTTTTTGAATTTAATTGTCTTGTTAAGGTGATTCCGGTTACCCACTTCTCCCCTGGCTCATGACGCCTGTGCTGCGGCCCCAGGATGCCTCTCAGGAAGCCTACAACCGTGCGCACCGCAAGACCAGGGCTGTTGTTGAGAGGGCATTTGGACTGTTGAAAACCCGTTTTCGGTGTTTGGACCATACCGGGGGCGCCCTGCAATATGATCCTAACAAAGTGATAGACATCATAATGGCATGTGCTGTTCTGCATAATTTTGCCATTCAAGAACGTGTCCCCCGTTATATGGATGTTCTGCCCTCTACAGCCCTAGAAGATGATGGTGACAATTATGTTGGCCCACCCAGTGAGTCTGGTCAATCAGTGCGAGCAAATTTGATCTTGCAGCATTTTAGTTAAAGCCTTGTTTTTTTTTTACATTCTGTGTGTGTGTATTAGCCTTTTTGTTCAATTATTTGTTTGCCCGTAATGTGGCATTACCTTAAATTAAAAAAATTTTGCCTTAATTGTTGCCTAATGTTTTTCCTGGTGTTTACTTAGATTGATCTTTGCATTTTTACACCTCTTAACAAAAAATGTATCTGCTTTAGCCCAACGTGATGTAAAATGTGTTTCAACTAAAATTTCCACAAGTATTGTAAGTGTGTAAATTTTTTACTTTTGGCACTTTGAATGGTGGTGCATAAGAAAAAACATTCCATACAACTGTGGCTCAAAATGCATAAAGTTATTAAAATGAAATCTACCACATCTACACCTGGAAGTGAGTGGCACAACCAAACAAGGACACCCAGTCCAAAGCCCAGCCTAGTCCAGTCATTAATATTGCCTGTGCCAAGGGATATTTGGGCATGGCCATAATGTCACACAAACATGTCTGCAAACAGGAGGAGCACAAACCAAACAAATGTAAAAAGCCATAAGTGGCACATGTTACTTGCCACCTACACTGCACATAGACCTATGGCATTGGCTAGTGGCCTTAATCATTACTCTAAGGAGCTCTATGGGAGCAAATCCAAAACACAACCTGCATGTGAAACACAAAATGGATTGAGCTAAACATCAAACTACAAGTAAATACAGTGGGGGGGAAGAGAAAAGATGTCCCACACATTCATGGATTAATTAATAGGGTGGCTGCCCATAAAACCCAGGTGGAGGTCCGTGTGGATGGGACCTAACCTGGGCCATGGTTGCATTGTTAATTTGCAACTGCTCCATAATGTTTCTCTGCATATTGGTCATATCAGCCATGGCTGACTGGATGCCATTACTTGCATTGACCATGTTGCTGTTGAGGGTCCGAAACTCAGCGAGGATGCCCTGTAAGGTGTTATTGAGGTTGACCATATCGGCATGCCTTTCCTCCCGCTCATTTTGGAGCTGTGCCTCAAAAGAGTCCCTCTCCTGGTTCCATAAATCAAGCAGGGCACTGTGCCTCCCCTGGGAAATTGTGCGGCGTAATGGAGTGCGCCGCACAATTACCCTGGCTCTTGGGCGTGCCCTGCCGCGTTGTCTCGTCCCCTCAACAGCAACAGGCATGCTTGGCAAATCCTCAGCAGCAGAGTGAACACTGGGGACTGTTGTCTCAGTCTCCCCATGTGCAGGCACAATGGATGCAGATTCACTCTGCTGCTGGGGATTGGCCAGAGAAACATTATGGAGAAGTTGCAGATTGGGACCCAGGGGGAGGTCTTCGGACGTGGCCAGCATGGATCCATCTTCCTCCATTTCCTGGATCTCTTCCATGAGTGTGTGGGTCTGTAGGGACATAGAAAAAAAAAGGTTAAGTTTGCGTTCAAAATTAGGATTCCATCAGTTTAACACATGCTTAAGCACTTGGTAGTATTTTTGGTACTAAATAAACTTACCGGAAAACTCGGATCTGGGCTCCTATGCTGTACGGACCTGGTAGGCATATTCAAACTGGGGGGTGAGTTTACACTTGCTGAGGGGTCATGCTGGGCTGAAGAAGAAAAAACAAAACAAGGTAAACACACACATAAGCATTGTTTTGGTAGGTAATTAAACAAGCCACTATTTGTAATCTTAAGCAACTCTACAGCAACGGGGACGATTTGTAAAATACACTCACTTTAAGATATGTGAAATGGATCGAGTAAACTGCTAACTGACCTCAGCACCTATTTGGAGTTTGACTACCATTCTCTAGGTCAGGGGTACTCAACCACTTCTTGTAAAGGTCCATTTAAAGGTATCCGGTGAGAGGTGAAGGTCCGGGCATGGGGCTGTCGCAGGGGGTGTATAGTTAGAAATCAGCACACTGGGGGAGGGGCTATAGATTTCCCAGGCAAAACTAAAAAAAGGCTGCTTGCCCTTGCTGGGCTGGATGGGGCAGAGCTGAGGGGACAGGGATTGGATGGATAAAGTTGGAAGGACAGGAATGGATGGTGATGGGATGGATGGAGCAAATCTGTTAGGAATGGATGGGGCTGAGCTGGGGGGGGGGGCAGATGGTGAGACAGGGGCAGATGGGGCAGAGCTGGGGCAACGGGACAGGATTGGACAAAGAGAATGATGAACAAAGTTTGTGTGTACCTTGCAATGCCACTTCCTGTGCAGTACTTCATATTGCAATGCTAGGTTTCAGGGAGCCATGACATTGGCCGGGAGACTAAGCACTACATCGCCGATCAAGGGGGCAGCTCTGAGCACGTCAACACAGAAGTAACTGAGTGCAGGGCTGTCTGGGCAGGGGTCCGGAAATCTGGTGCCAAGGTCCGCATTCGGACCCCGGTCCGCCAGTTGAGTATCGCTGCTCTAGGTAATATATGTTTTGGGGTCTTGATTTAAATTGTTACCTCAAACACAACTCACACAACAAATAGACAACACATCCCTAATGATGTGTGTTTTGTGATTGAGTACAAATATATCACTTTTCTTCTGAAACTTCGTTACTTGACACATAATTAGTGTTAATTGTTATTTTACATAATGTATGTGGTCCGAAATGTGTGATTCACAGGGACCAAAACAGGACACAAACAGGCACAGTAGTGCGAGGCCAACCAAGCCACACCATAGGGCCATACCGTCATCTTTGTACTAGTGAACTTTAATTTACTTTGCAACAAGGCAAACATGCAGATTAAGAGTACTCACCTTGTGTACGGGTCGGTGAGTCTGTGTCCCTTAGACCCGCATGGCCACCGACCGCGACAGGATGGAGAAGGCCCAGCACAATCTCCTCAGCAGGTGTAAACTCGAGTTTGGTGGGAAAGCCACCTCCAGTTTTCATGCTGAAATGAAAATATAGTTTGGTACACAGAAAAGATGCATACAGTACATCCTAATAATTACATTTGGATACATCATTTATTTACCTGTAATTATGCCTTTTAATTTCTTTTTGCCGTACAGCATATTTCAGATCAGAAATTTTCTTCTGGATTTGTCCAACATCTTTCCTCTCTTCCCCCGCTGCATTTACTTGTCGTTGGATTTTTTCGAACAATTCCATTTTGCGCTGCTTAGTGGTGTGTTTTGATTTGCTCCCATAGAGCTCGTCATAGAATAATGTAAGGCCACTAGCCAATGCCATATTTTGGTCATGTGAGAATCGCCCACTCAAATGTCCGCGCCGCAATGTGCGGACAGATGGTTGGCTTTGGGGCTCCTCCATGTGTGCAGACACATGTGGTGACAGTATGGCCTGGGGCTGTGTAGGGGAATGGAATGATTGCTGGCTTCCCAATGACTAGACTGGACTGGCCAAGGGACTGGGTGTTCTTGCGTGGCTGGCCACAGAACTTCCAGGTGTAGATGTGGTAAGGATGATGTCCATTCTTGGGCCTCTTGGGGGGCTATGTGCCCTGCTGGTGCCTGGTCTGGGGCTAGGTGCCCTGCTGGTGCCAGGTCTTGGGCTAGGTGCCCTGCTGGTGCCAGGTCTTGGGCTAGGTGCCCTGCTGGTGCCTGGTCTGGTCCTAGGTGCCCTGCTGTGGGGCCTGGATGGGCTTCTGGCCCTGCTTCTGGGCCTGGATGGGCTTCTGGCCCTGCTGCGGGGCCTGGATGGGCTTCTGGCCCTGCTGCGGGGCCTGTATGGGCTTCTGGCCCTGCTTCTGTGCCTGGATGGGCTTCTGGCCCTGCTGCGGGGCCTGTATGGGCTTCTGGCCCTGCTTCTGGGCCTGGATGGGCTTCTGGCCCTGCTTCTGGGCCTGTATGGGCTTCTGGCCCTGCTTCTGGGCCTGGATGGGCTTCTGGCCCTGCTGCGGGGCCTGTATGGGCTTCTGGCCCTGCTTCTGTGCCTGGATGGGCTTCTGGCCCTGCTGCGGGGCCTGGGTTGGCTAAGTGCCCGGCTTGAGAGCATGGGTGGTGTGGGCTCCCTTGGGCGGCCTCTTCTGGAGGCAGATGTGGTGGTGCCTGCTGTGGGGCTTCCAACCCGTTTTGCCTGTTTTTTGGCCGCAGGGGCACGTGCCTTTGTGGGCCTTTTTTGCGAAAGGGAGGGTCCACTGTCCCTTGGTGGGGCTGAGGTGCTACTTGCCTTTTGGGAGCGTAGCTTCTTTTGGCCTTGCTGGGACCTGGTTGTTGGGCCCTCAGAGGTCTGGCTTGGCTGGGCGCGTTTCTGTGCTGGCTTTTTGGGTGCCATTTTCTCCAAAATGTCAAAGAGAATGAGCTTTGGGTGCAGGGACCTTTAAATAAGGCGCCCAGCGTCTGACGCCTATGCGCACGCCTACGCGATCGTACGGACATACGTTCGTGCGGAACCAGGAAACCGCTGGGGTTTCACTTATCTGCTGCCTTGAAGAAGCATAAAGATGGCGCCCACTATCTTCACCCGTCAACAAGAAGAGATCCTCATGCTGGTAAGTGCCTTGCTCTGCTAATACTGACTGATGTACTACATGTAAATGATGCGGTTGGAACAAGTTTTGCGGATCTTAATGTTTTAGAACAGGCTCCTCACACTTCATCCTCACGGGCCGAGACAGGCCACGTTTTCACCTCTCTATGCTGATGTCCTAATTAGGGCAATTGCTCTGGCTTAGCACCAGTTAATTAACCTGTGGAGTAGCGTGGATAGCTGTCAAACCTGGCCTGTCTCGGACCTTGATGCGGATGTTTGAGGACCACTGTTTGGCTAAGACATAAAAACACAACGGCAAGCCACACACGTGCCCAAAAAGTCCGAAACCGGGCCTTCAGCGTGATTTACTAAAAAGCAATAAAACCTAAAAAACAAGTACACAGCCTATTATATTTCTAAATGGGCCATTTTAAGAAATATCTTGCCTCCACTGGCCTGAAACTCTGTTCAAGAATTTAGGATATGCGCGCAGCCATCTGTACTCAGAAGCATCACACTTACGGAGGAGAGGTGAGTGGGATAAGGTACAGGGGGGTGGGTTATAGCTGTGCTTTGCTCAGACACAGCAGAGCTGTGGTCATGGGAAGGTCATCAGTCCAAGAATGCAGAGCAGCACACACACTTCCAGTTGCATGCACTTCCTGTTTGCAGGCTGCCGCCAAAGATGGCATTTTACATAAGCCGCCATCTTGGATGTTAAAACCATCATAACATGCCATAGATGCAGGTGGGCTGATTTTTAATGTTGGCAATCTGTATGTACAGGGTGTGTGAAACATATAACATAAGACCAGACTCTGATTCAGAGTGAACGTCCGCTTTAAGGCACTCCCCAAAAATGGCTTTCACTCTAAATGTGTGTGTTAATGACATTACATTCGCAACTTCTGATGCAACACATATGGGTCTGTGTGTAAAAGTAAAAGCTCTGTGTCCATTATGTTTTTCAGATCATGCTTCAGCACCGGTATGACTTCGCTCCCAATGTTTGCGAAAAAAGGGACATCGCCCGGGAGATCATCGCGGAAATACACCGTGTCACCAGCACCACCTTCACTCACACCCAGATAATGCAGCATTGGTCGGACCTGAAACGTCTGCACATGCCCCGGGTGCGGAGGTTTTTTGGGATCCATTTCCCAAGTAAGTACAAAGCGATTGCATGGTATATGTTCCAAATGTATAAGTTATGCCTTTATTTATAATGACTTTTCTTTGTTAGTGTTGGAAATGGATTTCAGAATTCGCCGCACCCGGAGGCGCACAGGCCGACCAGTGCTGCATGCTTCTGCATCTGTGAGTGAAGGTGGTGGATCTCCTGGGCAACGGACCTACCCCTCCTCTGTGGCCTCCTCAGACCAGCCCCTGGACCTTACCACAGAGGAGGGGCCCAACCGCGTGGGCGTGGAGTCATACCCGGCCAGGCATGGGGAAGGCTCTGGTATGTCACTCTTCATGTATATGCACAAAGATATACATGCAAGCAAAAAAACTAAGTGCTCCTTTATTATGTATTTCTAGATGCTTCGGGAGCGGGTTAGGTAGTGGAGGAGGAGGCAGCAGAGATGCTTGAAGTTGATCCTGGCGAAGGTGAGTGATGTCAGCCAGACTGGGAGCCAGATATGTTGGGAATAGTGACTCTATACAACAACTAACCAAATGTCACATGTTTCTCCAGGGAATTCTTCACAGCATAGCCAGGACCAAGGGCATCCTGTTGACCCCAACCAGCCATCTGTCGGCCACCAACAAAGTAAGTAGCCATGCCATTATTACGAATTATGTGTTTTTGGCTAATAACACACACATAACTAAAGGCGTAGCCAATGTATAGTTAACACTTTCATGTGGGCACTTCGTTAGCTTAAAGCGGACCATAACTCGTATTAAGAGCCTAGCTAATAAGTATCCCACACACTGTACATACAGATTGCGAACATTCCAAAACAGGCTACCTGCATCTACTGCATGTTAGGAGCCTTTAAACATACAAGATGGCGGCATAGGGAATGTACCATATTTACAGGCAGCATGGCATCCAGATTTGACAAAGTAATGTGCTGCCATGCATTGTGGGACTGCTGACCTTTACCTGAACCCAGCTATGCTCTGTATTACCAAAGCACAACTGTAACCTGCTCCCCTGTACTTTATCCCACTCTCCTCTCCTCATTAAGTGTTATGCTTCTGAGTCCAGATGGCGGCGCAGTAATAAAAAATGCACCAAAATGTACTTTTATCTGGTGCAGAATCATTTGGAAAGAGTTTTTGCTTTTCATTACATCATGTTGAAGGTCCGGTTTAAGGAGTTTCACTACTTACCTGTGGGAAATGCATTTACTTGATCCCTTGGAAGAATGACATATGTCATGCATTTACATGTATTTGATTAACCAAAAATCTATTCCCAGCATACAAACCGGTCTGGTACTACTATTTATGTTTATTTCTCTATTGGTTACAGGGATGATCCCACAAACAGTGGCTGAAAAAAAAAAGAATACAGGAGTTGGTGGCCGAGCTGATGGCCATACAGGCGACGTTGGGGCCAACTGATGAAGAAGAGGAGGAGGATTAGTGCCCTTGGTCCTGGCTAATTTTGTAATATAGTTTTAAATTTTTTTTAAAAAAAAAGGTTTTAAAAGTTTTTAGCACAAAAAAAAAAAAAAAAACTATTTTTTAAAAATAAATAATATTTTAAGGCTTTAGAAATGTGTCATTTCTAATATGCACCAAAAAATACATTTACACAAACACGAAAATACATGCTTATAAACATATAGACATATGTACATTAAGTGGTTTGGGTAAGTTTTATGCTCGTCAAAATGAAGAAGAATGCAAGCGCTAAGGGGTTTGGGTAAGTTTTATGCTCGTCAAAATGAAGAAGAATGCAAGCGCTAAGGGGTTTGGGTAAGTTTTAGGGTCCGAGAAATGAAGAAGGATGCAAGCGCTAAGGGGTTTGGGTAAGTTTTAGGGTCCGAGAAATGAAAAAGGATGCAAGCGCTAAGGGGTTTGGGTAAGTTTTAGGGTCCGAGAAATGAAGAAGGATGCAAGCGCTAAGGGGTTTGGGTAAGTTTTATGCTCGTCAAAATGAAGAAGAATGCAAGCGCTAAGGGGTTTGGGTAAGTTTTAGGGTCCGAGAAATGAAGAAGGACGCAAGCGCTAAGGGGTTTGGGTAAGTTTTAGGGTCCGAGAAATGAAGAAGGATGCAAGCGCTAAGGGGTTTGGGTCAGTTTTAGGGTCCGAGAAATGAAGAAGGATGCAAGCGCTAAGGGGTTTGGGTAAGTTTTAGGGTCCGGGAAATGAAGAAGGATGCAAGCGCTAAGGGGTTTGGGTAAGTTTTAGGCTCGTCAAAATGAAGAAGAATGCAAGCGCTAAGGGGTTTGGGTAAGTTTTAGGGTCATCAAAAACAAGAAAAAAACAACCGCCAAGGGGTTTGGGTCAGTTTTAGGGTCCGGGAAATGAAGAAAAAAACAACCGCCAAGGGGTTTGGGTCAGTTTTAGGGTCCGGGAAATGAAGAAAAAACCAACTGCCAAGGGGTTTGGGTCAGTTTTAGGGTCCGGGAAATGAAGAAAAAACCAACCGCCAAGGGGTTTGGGTCAGTTTTAGGCTCGTCAAAATGAAGAAGAATGCAAGCGCTAAGGGGTTTGGGTAAGTTTTAGGGTCATCAAAAACAAGAAAAAAACAACCGCCAAGGGGTTTGGGTCAGTTTTAGGGTCCGGGAAATGAAGAAAAAACCAACTGCCAAGGGGTTTGGGTCAGTTTTAGGGTCCGGGAAATGAAGAAAAAACCAACCGCCAAGGGGTTTGGGTCAGTTTTAGGCTCGTCAAAATGAAGAAGAATGCAAGCGCTAAGGGGTTTGGGTAAGTTTTAGGGTCCGTGAAATGAAGAAGGATGCAAGCGCTAAGGGGTTTGGGTCAGTTTTAGGCTCGTCAAAATGAAGAAGAATGCAAGCGCTAAGGGGTTTGGGTAAGTTTTAGGGTCCGAGAAATTAAGATGAATGCAAGCGCTAAGGGGTTTGGGTAAGTTTTAGGGTTCATAAAGGTAAGTGTTAGACTGGCGCGAAGTAGTAGTGGTGAGATTGGTAGTGTCAGATAGGGCCCACATTGGTTTGGGGAGTGTAGCTTGGATCGCGCATGCGCAAGACCTTATATATATACGAACGAACGAATATAAGAGGCAAAAAACCATTGAAAACCAGAGGCAAACACAAGTAATTGGAAGAGGTGGACGATGGAAGAGGGGAAAAAAACAGGCTGCCGCCGCAACAAGTGATCACATCAACCTGTTTTTTACGATTGACAAATGACTGAGCCAAGTTCGGAAGATAACATACGAACGGACGAGCTTTTTACGATAGGAAACGTATTTGCTTATAGAATCACTCGCAAGTTCATACGAACGCACGAGCGGACGGGAAAAATAGGATGACCGGCACCAAAATCAAAGCTGTTACATGTTTCTTTGAATCGACCCATATATGTGGGAGAAACAAAAACAGTTTAAAGGCCAGAGTGCAGGAACACATATCCAATATACGTTTGGCAGCGAGGAACCTGCAGCAGCTTTGCATTTTCTGCATTTTCACAACAGCGATTATAGTGAACTCTCGGTAACTGGAATTGAAAAGGTAAGTTTGGGGCCGCGGGGAGGGGACCTGTAAAGGATTTTACAGTAACATGGACTATGCTGGATCTTTTATCTCGATTCCCAAGCCCCTTTTGGACTTAATGAGGATCTAGCATTCACACCGTTCCTGGGGATGTAACCAGTTCGTTACCATCGGTTCATTGTACCATTCATAATTGGCTGGCTTCAGTGGATGGTGGTGGATGGGAGGGGATTAAAGGGTTTTGGGACATGGCAGCCATTTAGGACCACTGGCCCCTGTAGATATAGGCCCCACATAGTGGGTTTCATAGGGATTTTGGGTTCATGGGTTATCTAGGGTACACCTGGACACAAAACAGAGGTGTTTGAGTTTAGTTTAGTCACTATTGTCATTGGAGGAGCTTGGGTCCAATAGGGCTTCTAATGGGTTTGCAGATTTTCCCTTATTGTGGAGCCATCCGAGGATTGGCACTTTAATTGTTTTTTTGCAGAGGTTAGTTGCATTATTGCACTGTTGTGTTTGGCGGTTGTGCTGCTTGTGGTGTTTGGTGTGGGGATTTTCACTCTGTGATGTTTGCACTCTTTCCTTTTGTTACAGTCACGTCACATTTTTGGCACATATGGTGATGGCTTATCCTTATATTTGTGAATAGATGGTCAATAACATGTTTGTGCTTAGTTCTGCAGTGGTTCATGTCACTATTGGGCATATGTTCAACTGTTTCCATTCTGGGGGGGTCAAGAGGGAGAGGTGATGGGTCAAGAAGAGGAGAGCGAGATCAAGGACAAGGAGAAGTAAGAAGGTATACCCAAGAAGAATAAAGACCAAGCAAGAAGAAATTACAAGGTGAAAAATCTATGTATACGGTTGATATGGAGAGGAAGATGAAGAACAACGAGTGAAGAAATGATGGTGGATAAGAGAAATAGAAAGGATTAAGGAGTATATACCCTATATCTGTTCTTCCACCCCACACTGCCTTGTTCCTTCTCCCTGTAGTCCTTTGCCTGGGGCCATCCCCTCTCTCTATCACCCCCCCCCCAGCCTTGCTTATATGGGGTATCCGGTTTTCTTGTTGGTCCAAATGTGTATACACTGGAAGAATTAGGGGTGTGAACTAGTCTAGGTGGTAAGCCCCTATGAGGTTATGTGCTGGAGTATGGCTGACTTATTTGGCTTTGACCACAAGGTGGCGATGAGCCACTTATTACCCTCTCTGTGGAGCTTATATTTAAATGTCCCTCACCTTACCTTATCCTTATCACAACAGCTCTACCTATATGAGATAATGTTAGTCTGGCTGGCTTACCCAGCTTTGATCAGAAGGTGGTGACTAGCCACTTATTTTATAGATTTAATTATCTGGTTTGCTCTCTTAGTAGAGCATATATCTAAATGACTCTTATGTCAGCTTCACTATAGCAGCTTAGAGCTTAGCCCCACTTGTAGGGGCTGTGGGGCTGATGTTTATTATGATCTCCAGTTGCTCCCGTGGCCATGGTGGTCCCTACTGCTCTGCAGTCCTGGAAAGCATTTACATGTAATAATATAGATGTAGCAAAATGAGTACACAATGAATTATGGCTCTTAGGAGCTGAATAATAATGAAATTGTCAATAACATTGATGTATTATTAAGATTACAAGCAATTGATGTTGTGTGTATGTGTATTGTAGTTTCTTCTGTTTTAATTTTAATAACTCTGTGTTCTTTTCCTCCTATTTAGGCTGGCCGTTTACTCACCTCCCCTCGTTCCATCCCACTGTCCGGGCCGACAGTGCGCAGGCGCGCTCGGGTGTGCGCGGCGCGCGCCCACTCGGGGAGCATGCGCACAACCCACCAGGTGCCTTTGCCTGGTCAGGGCACTGTCATCAGTGTGCCCTACGTCATATCCGCCGGCGCACTTCCGGCCGGAGTGCGTCGGCGGCAGCGGTTCCATTGGTCCACGGTGGGATGGGCCTGGAGGGGGTGAGATATAAGAGCGGGCTGACGTTGTGGGCTCCACACACACCTTGAGAAAGTGATGCGCTGACGTCACGAAACGCGTTGGTGGTCTGGAGTTCGGGGCGCGTGGGGGGCCGTCCATGTCAGTCTGCTCGGTTTATGTGAGTGCCTGTGTGCATTTAGTCACATTGTATTTATGTTTGATTCCTCAATCTGGTGGGTCCTCTTCCGCACTTAAGCACATATGCTTTAGAAGTTTAAGTATTAAGTTGTTCACATTAATTGGAATAATTGATGTGTAGGAGCCCATTAGCACTCTGCGGGTATACTATATGTGAGTTATGTATTCAGGTTGTATGCACATTTTTTGGGATAAATAATTTATTGTTTTGGTTGTATATTGTCACTATAGAGTGCATCATTTTTAGTTTTGGATGTTTAGCAAGGGTTTTTTCACTAATAGATTTTTTGTAGGTTTTTGTGGTTATGCAATAGGCCCCTAACCATGTGTATTAGATTAGATAGTCTATAGGCCACCATTTTGAGGCCTCCTTTCATTACCTTTAGAGCAGCGATCACAGGTCCTTTGGTTTTGCCCCCCCATTGTCCCCCTCCTTTCTCTTTATAATTCTCGGTGTATATATGTTTTTAAGGGTGTTTTAAGATGTTTGTATAGGATTTTTGCAATATTAATGTTGATACATGAATAAAGTGATTACATAATTCTTTATTGTTGGTTGGTGGTGCTTTTGTACAAAGATGTTTTTTGGGGGTAGGTGGAACCCCCATCTTTTGTCCTTAATATTTCAAGACTACCTGTCTAATAACTGCTTGCATTTTATAATCAACGTCACTTTACCACAATCAAGGGAGGCCTGCTCTGTATGTGAGGAGGGGGCATCCCAAACACTAGCATTAATATTTCAAGACTACCTGTCTAATAACTGCTTGCATTTTATAATTAACTTCACTTTTCCACAATCAAGGGAGGCCTCCTCTGTATGTGAGCAGGGGGCATCCCAAACACTAGCATAAATATTTCAAGACTACCTTTCTAATAACTGCTTGCATTTTATAATTAACGTCACTTTTCCACAATCAAGGGAGGCCTGCTCTGTATGTGAGGAGGGGGCATCCCAAACACTAGCATAAATATTTCAAGACTACCTGTCTAATAACTGATTGCATTTTATCATCAATGTCACTTTACCACAATCAAGGGAGGCCTCCTCTGTATGTGAGCAGGGGGAATCCCAAACACTAGCATAAATATATCAAGACTACCTTTCTAATAACTGCTTTCATTTTATAATTAACGTCACTTTTCCACAATCAAGGCAGGCCTGCTCTGTATGTGAGGAGGGGGCATCCCAAACACTAGCATAAATATTTCAAGACTACCTGTCTAATAACTGCTTGCATTTTATAATTAACATCACTTTTCCACAATCAAGGGAGGCCTCCTCTGTATGTGAGGAGGGGGCATCCCAAACACTAGCATAAATATTTCAAGACTACCTGTCTAATAACTGCTTGCATTTTATCATCAACGTCACTTTACCACAATCAAGGGAGGCCTCCTCTCTATGTGAGGAGGGGGAATCCCAAACACTAGCATTAATATTTCAAGACTACCTGTTTATTAACTGCTTGCATTTTATAATTAATGTCACTTTTCCACAATCAAGGGAGGCTTCCTCTGTATGTGAGCAGGGGGCATCCCAAACACTAGCATAAATATTTCAAGACTACCTTTCTAATAACTGCTTGCATTTTATAATTAACGTCACTTTTCCACAATCAAGGGAGGCCTGCTCTGTATGTGAGGAGGGGGCATCCCAAACACTAGCATAAATATTTCAAGACTACCTGTCTAATAACTGCTTGCATTTTGTAAGCAAAGTCACTTTTTAAGCAAAATTTGCCTTTCGCCGGGGGGGGCATCCCAAATACTAGCATAAAAATTTTAAGAGTAGCTGTCTATTAACTGGTTGCATTTTGTAAAGAAAGTCACATTGTCAAATTGCCAGCAGCCATTGCCTTTAACCGGGGGGCATCCCAGATATGCTAGCATGTGTCTTTTAAGAGTACTCACATTGGAGTTGGCAGCAGCAGCATTAGGAGCCCATATATTGCCTGAAAGACACACCCAGGAGTTGACAGCAGCATAGGGAGCCCATATATTGCCTGAAAGACACACCCTGGAGTTGGCAGCAGCATAAGGAGCTACCATGCATCAGCTACTACCATGGATCAGCCATTGGTGGCTGGAAATCCTGGCTGAACCATGCCTGATTCATCTTCACAAAAGGTGAGTCTCTCCACATTTTTCGTGGACAGACGAGTTCTCCTTGGCATGACTATGGCCCCCGCCCAACACCCGCTCAGATGGCACACTACTCACTGGGCAGGACAGCTTTCCCAGGGCAAACTCTGCCAGCTGCGGCCACAAGTCAAGTTTGGCTGCCCCGAAGTCCAGCGGGTCCTCAAGGTGCATTGGCATGGTCATGTTAAGGTATGACACTACCTGCTGGTTCAGGGCCTGCTCCAGGTCTTTCTGCTGCTCATGATTAGCCTCACTATGTGGGTCGCTTGTGATTAGGGTGTGCTTCTGTTAGTTGTTATCTGATTCCGACCCGGCTTGATCTACCATTCCTGTCTGCTGCCTGTACCGACCTTTGCTTTGTCTGACCTCGAACCTGCCTGCCCCTCTGGATACCCCGCGATCTCTGACCTCCTAGCTTGACCCTTTGGCTACTCCTGACTACGCACCTGTCTCATCCCTGTACTCTGACGCACCCTCCGGATTGACTACCTGTGAACGACCTCGGCTTTGGGATATCCTCGTGGTTCATCGGCCTTCACTGTAAGCAGCCATCCTTTGTGCCTATTAAGACCTGGGGCAACCGTGTCCGGTGAGGCGTACCTAGCGTCCCGGCAAACGGGGGCTTGACTATAGGCAGAAGCGGCGGTGGAGATTGGGGGTTGCCTGCTTACAGAAGGCTGGTGTCCCGCTGGGCATCACAGTATGGACCATGGCACAGATAGGCATCAGCCAACTGACTATGTAGAATGTCTCTGTAGTAGGTCAGTTTGTCCTCCCTCTCAGTGGGTGTAAAAAATGCCCCCATTTTGTGCCGGTAGTGAGGGTCCAATAAGGTGGAGAGCCAGAAGTCATCCCGCTGACAAATGGAGACAATTCTGCTGTCACTACGCAAGCACGTGAGCATGCATCGTGCCATTTGTGCAAGTGACTCGGAGGGACTACCTGTCTCCATCTCCACTGCATACTGCCACGGTGTGTCTGAGTCCTCTGTCTCACCATCCTCACAACCCTCTAGCTCCTCTGGCTGCTCCTCCTCTCCTGTCAGATGACTAGATAAAATGGCCATTTTGTCAAACCTAAACTGTGCTTCGCTGTGCCCCACCCCCTCCTCCTCCTCCACTTCAGCCCCCACAGGCTTCATGTGGCCGTGAAATGTAGGCGCCATGTCTCCAGTGTCCTGACCAGCCATGGTTTCCAACATGTGTTGTAGCACATGAAGCAGTGGAATCACATCATTCATCCCATGGTCCTGGCGACTGACTAATAATTGGCTTCCTCAAGGGGCCTGAGCAAACGACAGGTGTCACGTATGAGCTACCACTGGTTAACATTGAAGTTACACAGGGGAGTCCCCCTATACACTTGGACCATCAAGAAATCAGTGATGGCTTTTCTCAGTTTGTATAGTCGATCCAACATATGGAGGGTGGAAACATTGCAAATCAGACTATGTTGGGGGATACCGTTCTGACGCTGTAGCTCAAGAAGGGTGTGCTTGGCAGAGTAGGAGTGGCTAAAGTGCATGCAAAGTGTCCTTCCCGTTGTTAGGATGTATTGCAGATAGGGGGAATAATCCAGAAAATGCTTGACAACTAGGTTGAACACATGTGGCATACAGGGCGCATGGCTCAGGCTTAACTGTCACAGCGCAGACAAGATGTTCTTCCCATTGTCAGTCATCATGATGACCATTTGTTTTGGTGAAGATTTATGATTTTTAGCAGTTCCTCCCATGTATGACTCCATGGCTGAAGGCAAATCATGTGAAGAACAGCGTGAAACCGTCGTGTCCTGCACACATGGTAGGCTGGAAGGGCACTGAAAAAAATAAAAAAATAAAAAAAAAATACAAAAGAATACAAATAAAAAATTAACAAAAAAATGTGTAAAAAAATTTTAAAAATATTAAAAAAAGACAATGGAAAAATATATATAAAAAAATACAAAAATAAATAAATAAAAAAATATATATTTTAAAAAAAATACAAAATTAACCCAAAAAAAAAAATTTGGATACATTTTGTGTTATTGTTATTATTAGAGATGAGCGAACTTTTGAAAAATTCGATTCGACTGATTCGCCGAATTTTCCGACAAAAATCGTTTCGACCCGAATAAATTCGCGACGAATCGCTATTAAAAACGGCTATTTCTGAGCCTCCTAGAGCCTCAATAGGGTTGTAAACCATTCTGCCTTGCTGTAACACGCACAGGATGCGTGCTGGGTTAGTTAAATAATACTTTGAAGAAATATCACATGCAGATCAGAGGCATCGCTAATAGAATCGCAGAGCGGCACAATTGAATTCAAGAGAGTTGAAGTGGCATCACTATGAGGGGCAGGAGCCCAAACATTGCTTTAAAGAGACACTGGAGTTGGCAGCAGCAGGAGCCCAAAAATTGGATGAATCACACCCTGGAGTTGGCAGCAGCAGCAGGAGACCAAACATTACTTTAAAGAGACCCTGGGGTTGGCTTCAGGAGCCCAAAAATTGGATGAATCACACCCTGGAGTTGGCAGCAGCAGCAGGAGCCCAAATATTACTTTAAAGAGACCCTGGGGTTGGCTTCAGGAGCCCAAAAATTGGATGAATCACACCCTGGAGTTGGCAGCAGCAGCAGGAGCCCAAACATTACTTCAAAGAGACCCTGGGGTTGGCTTCAGGAGCCCAAAAATTGGATGAATCACACCCTGGAGTTGGCAGGAGTTGACAGCAGCAGCAGCAGGAGCCCAAACATTACTTAAAAGAGACACTGGGGTTGGCTTCAGGAGCCCAAAAATTGGATGAATCACACCCTGGAGTTGGCAGGAGTTGACAGCAGCAGCAGCAGGAGCCCAAATATTACTTTAAAGAGACCCTGGGGTTGGCTTCAGGAGCCCAAAAATTGGATGAATCACACCCTGGAGTTGGCAGGAGTTGGCAGCAGCAGCAACAGGAGCCCAAACATTACTTTAAAGAGACCCTGGGGTTGGCTTCAGGAGCCCAAAAATTGGATGAATCACACCCTGGAGTTGGCAGGAGTTGACAGCAGCAGCAGCAGCAGGAGCCCAAATATTACTTTAAAGAGACCCTGGGGTTGGCTTCAGGAGCCCAAAAATTGGATGAATCACACCCTGGAGTTGGCAGGAGTTGGCAGCAGCAGCAACAGGAGCCCAAACATTACTTTAAAGAGACCCTGGGGTTGGCTTCAGGAGCCCAAAAATTGGATGATTCACACCCTGGAGTTGGCAGCAGCAGCAGCAGGAGCCCAAATATTACTTTAAAGAGACCCTGGGGTTGGCTTCAGGAGCCCAAAAATTGGATGAATCACACCCTGGAGTTGGCAGCAGCAGCAGCAGGAGCCCAAATATTACTTAAAGAGACCCTGGGGTTGGCTTCAGGAGCCCAAAAATTGGATGAATCACACCCTGGAGTTGGCAGCAGCAGCAGCAGGAGCCCAAATATTACTTTAAAGAGACACTGGGGTTGGCTTCAGGAGCCCAAAAATTGGATGAATCACACCCTGGAGTTGGCAGAAGTTGGCAGCAGCAGCAGCAGCAGCAGGAGCTTAAATATTACTTTAAAGAGACCCTGGGGTTGGCCTCAGGAGCCCAAAAATTGGATGAATCACACCCTGGAGTTGGCAGCAGCAGGAGCCCAAATATTACTTTAAAGAGACCCTGGGGTTGGCCTCAGGAGCCCAAAAATTGGATGAATCACACCCTGGAGTTGGCAGCAGCAGCAGCAGGAGCCCAAACATTACTTTAAAGAGACACTGGGGTTGGCTTCAGGAGCCCAAAAATTGGATGAATCACACCCTGGAGTTGGCAGAAGTTGGCAGCAGCAGCAGCAACAGCAGCCCAAATATTACTTTAAAGAGACCCTGGGGTTGGCCTCAGGAGCCCAAAAATTGGATGAATCACACCCTGGAGTTGGCAGCAGCAGGAGCCCAAATATTACTTTAAAGAGACCCTGGGGTTGGCCTCAGGAGCCCAAAAATTGGATGAATCACACCCTGGAGTTGCAAGCAGCAGCAGGAGCCCAAACATTACTTTAAACAGACCCTGGGGTTGGCTTCAGGAGCCCAAAAATTGGATGAATCACACCCTGGAGTTGGCAGCAGCAGCAGCAGGAGCCCAAACATTACTTGAAAGAGACACTGGAGTTGGCTTCAGGAGCCCAAAAATTGGATGAATCACACCCTGGAGTTGGCAGGAGTTGACAGCAGCAGCAGCAGGAGCCCAAATATTACTTTAAAGAGACCCTGGGGTTGGCTTCAGGAGCCCAAAAATTGGATGAATCACACCCTGGAGTTGGCAGGAGTTGGCAGCAGCAGCAGCAGGAGCCCAAATATTACTTTAAAGAGACCCTGGGGTTGGCTTCAGGAGCCCAAAAATTGGATGAATCACACCCTGGAGTTGGCAGCAGCAGGAGCCCAAATATTACTTTAAAGAGACCCTGGGGTTGGCCTCAGGAGCCCAAAAATTGGATGAATCACACCCTGGAGTTGGCAGCAGCAGCAGCAGGAGCCCAAACATTACTTTAAAGAGACACTGGGGTTGGCTTCAGGAGCCCAAAAATTGGATGAATCACACCCTGGAGTTGGCAGAAGTTGGCAGCAGCAGCAGCAACAGCAGCCCAAATATTACTTTAAAGAGACCCTGGGGTTGGCCTCAGGAGCCCAAAAATTGGATGAATCACACCCTGGAGTTGGCAGCAGCAGGAGCCCAAATATTACTTTAAAGAGACCCTGGGGTTGGCCTCAGGAGCCCAAAAATTGGATGAATCACACCCTGGAGTTGCAAGCAGCAGCAGGAGCCCAAACATTACTTTAAACAGACCCTGGGGTTGGCTTCAGGAGCCCAAAAATTGGATGAATCACACCCTGGAGTTGGCAGCAGCAGCAGCAGGAGCCCAAACATTACTTGAAAGAGACACTGGAGTTGGCTTCAGGAGCCCAAAAATTGGATGAATCACACCCTGGAGTTGGCAGGAGTTGACAGCAGCAGCAGCAGGAGCCCAAATATTACTTTAAAGAGACCCTGGGGTTGGCTTCAGGAGCCCAAAAATTGGATGAATCACACCCTGGAGTTGGCAGGAGTTGGCAGCAGCAGCAGCAGGAGCCCAAATATTACTTTAAAGAGACCCTGGGGTTGGCTTCAGGAGCCCAAAAATTGGATGAATCACACCCTGGAGTTGGCAGGAGTTGGCAGCAGCAGCAACAGGAGCCCAAACATTACTTTAAAGAGACCCTGGGGTTGGCT
This sequence comes from Gastrophryne carolinensis, assembly GCA_027917425.1. Lineage (NCBI taxonomy): Eukaryota > Metazoa > Chordata > Amphibia > Anura > Microhylidae > Gastrophryne > Gastrophryne carolinensis. The sequence goes on from CM051237.1 coordinate 57,768,096, forward strand.
TCAGGAGCCCAAAAATTGGATGATTCACACCCTGGAGTTGGCAGCAGCAGCAGCAGGAGCCCAAATATTACTTTAAAGAGACCCTGGGGTTGGCTTCAGGAGCCCAAAAATTGGATGAATCACACCCTGGAGTTGGCAGCAGCAGCAGCAGGAGCCCAAATATTACTTTAAAGAGACCCTGGGGTTGGCTTCAGGAGCCCAAAAATTGGATGAATCACACCCTGGAGTTGGCAGAAGTTGGCAGTAGCAGCAGCAGGAGCCCAAATATTACTTTAAAGAGACCCTGGGGTTGGCTTCAGGAGCCCAAAAATTGGATGAATAACACCCTGGAGTTGGCAGGAGTTGACAGCAGCAGCAGCAGGAGCCCAAACATTACTTTAAAGAGACCCTGGGGTTGGCTTCAGGAGCCCAAAAATTGGATGAATCACACCCTGGAGTTGGCAGCAGCAGCAGCAGGAGCCCAAATATACACTGGAGTTGGCTTCAGGAGCCCAAAAATTGGATGAATCACACCCTGGAGTTGGCAGAAGTTGGCAGCCGCAGCAGCAGGAGCCCAAAAAATGGCCTAAAGACATAAATATGTTTTGCACCATTTGGAAAGTGTAAAACGTGGCACCATGCTGAATCTAGTCGCATGCATCAGGCATTGGTGGGTGGAAATCCTGGCTGATCCATCCCTGATTCATTTTGACAAAGGTGAGTCTCTCCACATTTTTAGTTGACAGACGAGTTCTCCTCGCCGTAACTATGGCCCCCGCCGCACTAAACACCCGCTCAGATGGCACGCTACTTGCCGGGCAGGACAGCTTTTCCAGGGCAAACTCTGCTAGTTGCGGCCACAAATCAAGTTTGGCTGCCCAGAAGTCCAGCGGATCCTCAAGGTGTGTTGGCATGGTCCTGTCAAAGTATGACATGACCTGCTGGTTGAGGTCCTGCTCCAGGTCTTCCTGCTGCTCATGAGTAGCCTCACTATGCGGGTGTAGAAAGCTACTCATTAGCGACTGAAGACTGAGGCTGCTGCTGCTGATGGAGCTTCTGCTGCTGCTGCTGCCAACCCCCCCAGCGGCCATGGCAGTGGAAGGTGAGCGCAGAGGTCCCCTCGAGTCAGACCTGCGAGAGTATGGACCATGGCGCAGATAGGCATCGGCCAACTGCCTACGTAGAATGTCTTTGTAGTAGTTGAGTTTGTCCTCCCTCTCGGTGGGTTTAAAAAATGCCCCCATTTTGTGCCGGAAGCGAGGGTCCAATAAGGTGGACAGCCAGAAGTCATCCCGCCGACAGATGGAAACAATTCTGGGGTCACTACGCAAGCACGTGAGCATGCTTCGTGCCATTTGCGCAAGTGACTCGGATGGACTACCTGTCTCCATCTCCACTGCATACTGCCACGGTGTGCCCGGGTCCTCTGTCTTGCCTTCCTCAAAAACCTCTAGCTCCTCTGGCTGCTCCTGCTCCTCCTCTCCTGTCCGCTGACTAGATAAACCAGCCATTTCGCCAAGCCTAAACTGTGTTTCGCTGGGCAACTCCTCCTCCTCCTCTTCCTCCTCCTCCTCCAGTTCAGCTCCAGCGGGGTTCATGTGGCCGTAAGATGTAAACGCCATGTCTCCAGTGCCCTGACCAGCCATGGTTTCCAACATGTGCTGTAGTACATGAAGCAGTGGAATCACGTCGTTCATCCCGTAATCCTGCCGACTGACAAATAAAGTGGCATCCTCAAAGGGCCTGAGCAAACGGCAGGTGTCACGTATGAGCTGCCACTGGTTGACATTGAAGTTACACAGGGGAGTCCCCCTATCTGCTTGGATCATCAGGAAATCCGTGATGGCTTTTCTCTGTTCATATAATCGGTCCAACATGTGAAGGGTGGAATTCCAACGGGTGGAAACATCGCAAATCAGACTATGTTGGGAGATACCATTCTGACGCTGTAGCTCAAGAAGGGTGTGTTTGGCGGTGTAGGAGTGGCTGAAGTGCATGCAAAGTTTCCTTGAAGTTGTTAGGATGTCTTGCAGATGGGGGGAACACTTCAGAAACCGCTTGACAACCAGATTGAAGACGTGAGCCATGCAGGGGGCATGGGTCAGGCTTCCTTGGCGCAGCGCAGACAAAATGTTCTTCCCATTGTCGGTAACCATGATTCCCATTTTAAGTTTTCTCGGAGTAAGCCATGTTTGGATTTCCTGATGAATACATTTAAGCAGTTCCTCACCTGTGTGACGTTCGCCAAGACAAACCATGTGAAGCACTGCGTGACACCTCCGTGCCCTGCACACATGGTAGACTGGAGGGGCACTGAGACTTGAGCCTACAGTGGAGGGTGAGGAGATGGCGGAGGATGAGGAGGCCGAGTCGCACGGTGTCACAGGCCCAATGGGCAGAGAGCGCGGAGGCCGAAGCGGCGTGACCTGTCCAAGTTGCTGCTGCTGCTGCAAAGGGACCACATTCACCCAGTGGGCCATAAACGACATGTACTGCCCCTGACCGTAGTTACAGCTCCAGATGTCGGCGCTGCCATGTATTTTGCTACACACCGACAGGCTCAAGGACTGGCCCACCTTCTGTTCAACAAAAGTGTGCAGCGCTGGTACTGCCTTCTTGGCAAAGAAATGACGGCTTGGGACTCTCCACCTCGGCTCGGCACAAGCCATCAGTTCTCTGAAAGGTGCAGATTCCACCACCTGAAAAGGGAGCGACTGCAGCACCAGCAACTTGGACAGGAGCACATTCAGCTTCTGCGCCGTAGGATGAGTGGGCGCATACTGCTGTCTCTTGGACATGGCTTCGCTGATGGATTGCTGGCGGGATGCATGACTTGGAGGAGGAGGAGCAATAGCGACAGAGGATGGGTATGACGCACAGCTGCCTTCGGCTGAGGTGCTGGAGCCTTGGCTGGCAGAAATTGGGAGCTCACTTGGTGAGGAAGCAGACTGGACCACCCCTTGGGAGCCTCGGTTCTCCCAGGTCGCTTTATGGTGACGCATCATATGTTGACGCAGGGCCGTGGTGCCAACATTTGGACCCTGGCCACGCTTCACCTTTTGCCTACATATCTTGCATGTGGCCATGTTACCCACCTGCGGATGCCTCAGGAAAAACTGCCACACTGCCGAGTAGCTACTTTTCCCACCCCCTGGCCTCACTGATTCACTGCTGCTGTTGCCAACTCCAGGAACCCCTGCTCCACTACCTCCCGATAAGGTAGACTGCCGCACAGCAGGTGCTCTACCCCGGCCCCGGCCGTCTCCAGCCTTTGGAATTGTGCCCCCATGCTGACTGCTACCACCTTGCTGCCTCAGCTGCTGACTCCGGGGCAACCTGCGCCCCTCTTCTCCTGATGATGACGATGAAGCCCCTTCTTCACCCGGCTCCCAAGTGCGATCGGCTTCATCGTCATTATCATCATCACCGAGTTGTGGCTGTACGTCACTGATGTTCGTGGATTCGTCAACAGTGTCTGGCGCAGGAGCTGGAACGCTCGCAGCACCCACGACACTGTCCACATCACTATTTGTCTGCCTAGCTAAAGAAGCCACCTCCATTTCTTGGCTGGCAGTAGCTGCTGACTGTCCTCCTGTATCTGATCGTCCTCCTCACTAAAGAGTGGAGCTGAACCCAAAGCATAGGATACATCGCTGGGGGAGGGAACGGCGTAGGACAGAGGCAATGGGAGGACAGGGACTGCTCTCGGGGCATGCCAACTCAGGGTTGTGTCAGAGGAACCTACCGACCCTAGACTGGGGGTCTCAGACGTAAGTTGTGATGATGTTGTTGATGAGCGCGTCAACCAATCTACCACGGCAGATGCGTTACTGGTGGAGACCCGACCGCTAGCAGATACTGGCAGATTAGGTCTCTCAGCGTGACTCCTGCTGCTACTGGCCCCCAGTCTGATGCGAGCTCTGCCTGCGGAATCTTGGCCTCTGCCACTCCTCTTTTCACTTCCAGGCACTTGTCTGCCCGACATAGTCTAACTGGCGTGGTAGTAGGTGATATTTTAAGAACCCCCAGGCAGCGGTGGGTCTATATGAAACAGAATATAATGCACACCAAAAGTGAGCAGTAACACTCAGCCTCCAACAGGCCTGCCTAGTGTAAATAAGAGAGCTTCTTAGTGTCAAAAAAGAGGGGTATGCTATGTTACAGAATGGGATGCCCCAACAGCCAGCAGTGCACCTGGCAGCAGTAAGACTATGCACAGCAAAAGTGTCTTTATCAGGCCTAATTTCTATTAGAATAAGTGCAAATGGTTATTATGGTATTAAATAGAGGCTGGTGTAGTCACAGAATGGGATGCCACAAAAACCAGAGAGCATGCACAGCAAAAGTGTCTTTATCAGGCCTAATTTCTACGAGAATAAGTGCAAATGGTTATTATGGTATTAAATAGAGGCTGGTGTAGTCACAGAATGGGATGCCACAAAAACCAGAGAGCATGCACAGCAAAAGTGTCTTTATCAGGCCTGATTTCTATGAGAATAAGTGCAAATGGTTATTATGGTATTAAATAGAGGCTGGTGTAGTCACAGAATGGGATGCCACAAAAACCAGAGAGCATGCACAGCAAAAGTGTCTTTATCAGGCCTAATTTCTATGAGAATAAGTGCATATGGTTATTATGGTATTAAATAGAGGCTGGTGTAGTCACAGAATGGGATGCCACAAAAACCAGAGAGCATGCACAGCAAAAGTGTCTTTATCAGGCCTAATTTCTATGAGAATAAGTGCAAATGGTTATTATGGTATTAAATAGAGGCTGGTGTAGTCACAGAATGGGATGCCACAAAA